>JALMQS010000787.1:167152-377916 GCA_024734495.1 Forficula auricularia
GCAGAGGACAACCTCTTTGTTTCTCTTTGAGAAGGAGAATAGTTTAATGGGGATCCCCAAAATATTGTTTACCGAGCCGCTAGGTGCCGCTCTAGTCGTCATCTAACTTACATAGCCAGCCAAAAATACGAACCTGCCACCCCCTAGCGGGTCGACAAATAATTTTTTCGGGATATTACTTTATCATACAGGGTATGGTCAAGTATTGTAATCGTGCATGAAAAAAGTGGGTTTTTTCCTTCTTTTTTCGAAATATCTCAAAAACGGCCGAAACTATTTCGATTAAAAAAATTGAGCGGAACCATGGCATTTCGCTCTACAAAAAAGCCCTAATAAGTGAACATCGAAAAAATTATATTTTTCGAGATTATAATTGTTTTGTCAAAATGTCTGTTAGTTAGTTAGTCTGTGCGTTACCAAATTTTGTGGACGAGCTAGCTCAAAAACTAGTGTGAATTTCACACGTAGTTTTGGTCCATTGAGCTGATTAGATTTTGGTGCATATCGACACAAAATTAAGGGGGGGGGGGTTAAAAATTAAAAATCTAGGCCATTTGACCAAATTCAACCAAATTTTGTATACATAATCAGTGGGACCCCAGAAGACTAAAAATGGAAAAAACTAATCGCCCAAAATGGTGGGAGGGGGTAAAATTTAAAAATCTAGGCGGTTTGAGCAAGCTTAACCAAATTTTGTATACATAATCAGTAGACCCAGAAGTCTAAAAATGCAAAAACTAGCCGCCCAAAATGGGGGGGGGGGTATGGTAAAAAAATTAAAATCTTGGCCATTTGACCAAACTCAACCAAATTTTGTATACATACACACATAATCAGTGGGATCCCAGGAGTCTAAAAATGCAAAAACTAACCCACCCCTCCCCTAAATGATTATAAATGATTTTATTAAATATTAAATATAAGTGAGGGGCCAGGTTGTATGGTAAAGTCAAGTGGATGGCCACATCAGAACACGTCAACTTATTTTTTTTAATAATTCGAAAAAACTTTTAAATTTAGAAAATGTATAAATCCTAAAAAATGGAAATTTCAATTTTAGTCCAAATAGGCACTAAAAAAGGCATTTATAAATGAAATAGGCACTATCACCCAGAATAGGGCAAAATAGGCATTATAGGCACTAAACATTTCATGAAACGCATAGATATCAAATTTTAAGCCATAAATAAAAAAAAGGCAAATAGGGCGAAATCCTTGTATGTCCTAAACTCGATTTCCAACTATTAAGGGCATCAATTCCTTCCACCTAGAAGTTACAAAATAACGGCTAACGTTTTTCATCTCTGAGATACAAGCTCTCAAAGAGTCAGGACCCAGACAGGCCATCGCAATACTTCCCCATTATATTCTATGAATATAAATGTGAAAGTAAAAATGTTTATTTCGACTTTTCTTAGTGGGGGCTCTCTGTAAATGGAACTGTTATTTTAAACCTGGGGCTGTATTGGAAACTGGTTAAATTAAAATTTCGTTAAGCGAGAATGGCTTCTTGGAGAAACATTTTAAATAAAAGTAAAAACAATTTTAAAAAATTTTTTAAATTTACCTTTTAAAATTTAAAATATAAAATACTAGGTAGGTTTCACAAAAATAAAAAATAACTTGCTTGTTTAGCACTACTCTGTAAATAGAAAAGCTCGTTAAGTGAGAAAAAAAAATGGATAGGTAGGTACCTTAAGATCCCAGTAATCCCTAGTTTCACTGCATATAGTTTTTTCAATTTTTATTACTAAATTTGATCATATTGATATATATATAATTATATGATATGATTAATAATGTTGAAAATATGAAAGAAAAACATCCAAATTACAACAAGTTTGTTTCAAGAGAGAACGATGAGCAAAAATTATATTAATCAACTAGCTGCAAGGCTCCGCCTTCGGCGGCTCTTCAACGAGGGGCACGCCCCCTGGACCCCCAACCCACGAATCCCACCCTCATACTACACTCCCCCGACCCATCCAGCACCCCTACCCCCGCACCATGAACCCGTGCCCAACCCCGCCCCCATACCACAGAACCCAAACCTCACCCCCACTCCAACCCACCACACTCCACGAAACCCACCCAGCACCCCAACCCTGGTCCCCACACCACCACCCCAACCCTCACCCCACCCACATCGGGGCCCCAACCCACCAACCCCAACCTCACCCCCACTCCAACCCACCACACTCCACGAAACCCACCGCAGTGGGGTTGAAGTTTTGAAAAGCTGCAATTTTTTGCAAAAAATCCCAATTTTGCCTTCATAAAATGACTCATCCTAGATTCCTATCTCATTCTCTTGAAAATTTTATGAATTGAATGTTTACTTAGATTACTTTTTTGATAAAAGTCTTAGATTTATAGATATCCAGCATTTTACATGACAGGATATTATCCGAATCTCAGATAGAGAACCTCCTCCTTTTTTTGAAGTCAGTTAAAAAGTGGTCCAAGTAAACGTTCAAGTCAATAAAATTTCCTAGTAGAATGAGACATAAATCAACTTTCTAGAATGAATGGTTTTCATTTTATGAAAAAAAAATAAATTTTTTTGCAAAGAATTGCAGTTTTTCAAAACTTCAACCTCATTTCGACATGGATTACCATTTTTCTAATTAAGATGAAGCTTTGTTAGAATTGTAGCAAATTTAAACTATTTTAAAAATGTATAGAGTGGTCTTTGTCGAAAACATGCTCCTTCATGGTCAAAAAGGGGAAATATATAAAAACCAAATTTTGTATACATAATCAGTGGGTTCCAAGAAGTCTAAAAATGCAAAAAAACTAACCCCCCCTCTACATTATTATAAATAATTTTATTAAATATTAAATATAATTGAGGGGCCAGGTTGTATTGTTAAGTCAAGTGGATGGCCACATCAGAACACGACAGCTTATTTACTTTACCATGCAGGTATGGTCAAGTATTGTAATCGTGCATGAGAAAAAGTGATTTTTTTCCTTCTTTGTTCAAAATATCTAAAAACGGCTGAAATTATTTCGATTAAAAAAATTGAGCGAAATCATGGCATTTCGGTCTACAAAAAAGCTCTAATAAGTGAACATCGAAAAAATTATATTTTTCGAGATAATAATTGTTTTGTCAAAATGTCTGTTAGTCGTATAGTTGTCTGTCCAATAGTCTGTGCGTTACCAAATTTTTGTGGACGAGCTAGCTCAAAAAACTAGAGTGAATATTGAAACCAAATTTCTCAGGTAGTTTTGGTCCATTGAGATTAAGAGCTGATTAGATTTTGGTACATATAGACCCAAAATTATAGGTGGAGGTGGGGGGGGGTTAAAAATAAAAAAATCTAGGCCATTTACCAAACTCAACCAAATTTTGTAAACATAATCAGTGGATCCCAAGATGTCTAAAAATGCAAAAATTAACTCCCCCTCCCCTACATGATTATTAATAATTTTATTAAATATTCAATATAAGTGAGGGGTCAGGTTGTAGGTGAGAAGTCAAGTGATGGCCACTTTAGAGACATCACGTCATCATCATTGAGTATACAGTCCTAAGACTGGTTTGATGCAACAATCCGTCTCCACTCGACTCTGTCCCCCGCCAGCTGTTTAACCTCTCTAAATGTCTGGCATCCCATATCCCCAATTATTTGGTTGAAATATTCTAATCTGGTTCTTCCCCTTCCCTTTTCTTTCCCACCTCCCCCTCCAAGATATCCCCAAGCAGTCCCCCATGTCTCAGTGTGTGCCCCATCATCTGACCTCTTCTCTTCTTCAGACTCTTCCACAAGGTTCTTCTTTCTCCGATTCTTCCAAGAACTTCTTCATTTGTAATTTTATCCATCCATTTGATATTCATCATTCTTCTGTAGCACCACATTTCGAAAGCCTCTAATCTCTTTCTCTCCGCTTCTCTAATTGTCCAGGTTTCACACCCGTACATGGCTATGCTCCATACATATGTCTTCAATAGCAACTTCCTGTTTGCTAAGCTGATTGAGGAGGAGCATAGTAGTTTTTGTTTTGAATTAAACCCCATTTTTGCTTGGGCAATTCTTGATTTAATTTCGTTTTCGCTCCTCCCATCCCATGTTATTTTACTTCCTAGGTAGCGGAATTCCTTAACTCCTTCTAGGTTTTCTTGGTTAATTTTGATGCATTCCTGTCTCGTTTGTTCTTTTTTTGTACATACTAGGACCTTGGTTTTATTCTTGTTTATTTTCATTTTGATTTCTTCTATTAGGATTTGGTTAATTCCATTCAAGGCGTCCTCTAATTCTTTTTTATTGCTTCCTAGAAGGGCAATGTCATCGGCAAATCTTAACATAGCGATCTTTTGACCTTGGATTTCTATACCTGTATCAATTTTGTCTTTGAATTCTTTAATCGCTTCTTCTATGTATAAGTTGAAAATCATGGGTGACAGCACACATCCTTGTCTTACACCTTTTTTTATTTTGGCTTCTCTTTGTTCATCACCAATATTTATAATTGCCGTCTGGTTTTGATATAGATTGTAGATTAGTCTTCTCTCTCTGAATTTTATTCCCGCCTGTTTTAATATTTTAAACATAATTTCCCAATTGACGTTATCGAATGCTTTTTCTAGGTCTATGAATCCGATGTAGACAGATTCTTCCCTGATAAAAGCCCTTTCTATTATTAGTCTAAGAGAGAGAATTGCTTCTCGGGTGCCTCTGTTTCTTCTAAAGCCGAACTGGTCTTCCCCCAGATTTTCTTCAACTCTTTGTTCTATTCTTCTCTGGATTATTTTGGTTAGGATTTTGGAGGCATGTGAGGTTAGGCTAATGGTCCTGAAATTTTCACATTTATCCGCGCCTGTCTTTTGGGAAGTGTGACTATTTTGTTTTTTGGAAATCTTTTGGGATGATTCCCAATTTATAGATTTTGCTAATTAGTTCAAAGAGTTTGTCAAGTGCCTTTTCCCCAGAGTTCTTTAGGATTTCAGCTTGTATATTGTCTATTCCGGGTGCTCTATTATTTTTTAGTTCCTTCAAAGCTGTCTCGAATTCTGACCTGAGTATGGGGTCTCCTAATTCGTTTTCGTCCACAGATTCTTCTTCTTCTATTGGGTTCATTGTTTTTTCTTCTCCATAGAGTTCTTCTAGGTGTTCCTTCCATCTATTTGCCTGTTCGTTTTCGTTTAGAATAATGTGGCCTCCTTTATCTCTTATGTTCTTGCTTTTTGACTTTAGAACACGTCAGCTTATTTGTATTATGTTGCGTCACGAAATTTTGGGGGAGACTTCAGATTTGGATTCAGCGTCCCAAAAAACATATATATATATATATTCAAAAAAAAGTCACTACCTCAAAACTTTCCCCGTAGGGGTCCGTTTGAGCACAATTTGACTGGACTATATCTGTGTATCAGGTAGGTGTGTACTTTTTCATTATGACTTATATATTTTTTTTTGTCTGACTACTTATGTTTATAATAATTCTGTAAAACCACACGCTAAATAAATAAATTATGAGTCTCTTTTATTAGAAACTAGCTGCAAGGCCCGCCTTCGGCGGCCCTCTTGCTAGCCAGGGGCACGCCCCCTGGACCCCCAACCCACGAATCCCACCCTCACACTACACTCCCCCCGACCCATCCAGCACCCCTACCCCCGCACCATGAACCCGTGCCCAACCCCCGCCCCCATACCACAGAACCCAAACCTCACCCCCCACTCCAACCCACCACACTCCCCGAAACCCACCCAGCACCCCAACCCCCGCCCCCACACCACCACTTCAACACTCTAACCTGCACCCCCCACCTCGGACCCCCACCCCGTACCACCCCACTACGCCACTGGACCCTCACCTGAACCCCCATCCACCAACCTTGCACCCCCCCCCCCCTACTCCGCCATACTCCCTCACTCCACCGCCATTCCACTCCGCGCATCCCATGCCCTAACCCACCCCCACTCCACCCCCGCACCCAGTTTTTGCATTTCTAGCCTTCTAGTGACCCACAGATTATGTAAACAAAATTTGGTTGAGTTTGGTCCAAGAGCAAGAATTTTCATTTTTTGACCCCCCCCCCATTTTAGGTGGTTAGTTTTTGCATTTCTAGCTCTCTAGAGTCCCACAGATTACGTATACAAAATTTGGTTGAGTTTGCTCCAAAAGGCAAGAATTTTCATTTTTTGACCCCCCCCCCATTTTGGGTGGTTAGTTTTTGCATTTCTAGCTCTCTAGAGGCCTACAGATTATGTATACAAAATTTGGTTGAGTTTGGTCCAAGAGCAAGAATTTTCATTTTTTGACCTCCCCCCCCATTTTGGGTGGTTAGTTTTTGCATTTCTAGCTCTCTAGAGGCCTACAGATTATGTATACAAAATTTGGTTGAGTTTGCTCCAAAAGGCAAGAATTTTCTTTTTTTGACCCCCCCCCCCATTTTGGGTGGTTAGTTTTTGCATTTCTAGCTCTCTAGAGGCCCACAGATTATGTATACAAAATTTGGTTGAGTTTGGTCCAAGAGCAAGAATTTTCTTTTTTTGACCCCCCCCCCCATTTTGGGTGGTTAGTTTTTGCATTTCTAGCTCTCTAGAGGCCCACAGATTATGTATACAAAATTTGGTTGAGTTTGCTCCAAGAGCAAGAATTTTCATTTTTTGACCCCCCCCCCCATTTTGGGTGGTTAGTTTTTGCATTTCTAGCTCTCTAGAGGCCCACAGATTATGTATATAAAATTTGGTTGAGTTTGGTCCAAGAGCAAGAATTTTCATTTTTTGACCCCCATTTTGGGTGGTTAGTTTTTGCATTTCTAGCTCTCTAGAGGCCTACAGATTATGTATACAAAATTTGGTTGAGTTTGCTCCAAGGGCAAGAATTTATATATTTTTCTCCTTCCCCCTTTTTGGGTGGTTTTTGGGGGGAATTTTTTTAAACAAAAGTTGTCAGAAATCACATCCCCTACAACTTTGCTCATTATAAAATTTCCCGTAGAGTTAATAGTTTAAGAGTTATTTGATAATTTTCATTCGTGCACTCCCCCAAACCCCTTTTGGGGTCAAAATATCAAAACGTTATATAGCTAAAAACGTAAGTTAGAAGACCTCTGATACAAATATGAAATTTCATAATAATCCCTTCAGCCGTTTTGACGTGAATCGTGAGCAACTTTTCGCGGAAACCACTGAAACAGACAGACAGACAGACAGGAATTTTGTTGAGGGTGTTTTCGTTCATAACTTTGCTTGAAACGTGTGCAACCAAAATTTGGCGTGATTTGGACCAGTGTACAGACAAAACCTTAATTTTATATATATAGATATCACCTTTCCTCGATCTCTGTTTGAAAATGTTTTTTAACAATTCTTTTATCTTTTACAATCACGAGTGAAAAAATAATTAAATATTGTAGGTCTTGTCTAAAATAGAAATCTAATTTGAATTTGAATTATTTTTTGATTTAGTGCTTTTTAACTAATTCAATATTTTTTTTGCACTTATAAGAAAAATATTGAATTATGAAATATAAATAAATAGCTGTACTAATTATAAAATCCTCAAAATGTAGTCTGAATTTGGAATTGATTTATTTGGTTGGTGCGCCTGTATTAGGCAACATATTGCGCAGAGAAGAATGAAAGCTGCGTAAGAGCTAGGCGAGTCCAGTCGTTTGTTGATGAAATCCTCCAGAGTTTATGTGACATCAAATATGGATGAAAGAATAATTTTTATATAAGCTTTAAATAAGTTAGTCCAGTCAAATTGTGTTCAGGAAAGTTTTGTGGTAGTTCTGATTTTTAGTATATATATGTTTTTTTGAGGCGCTGAATCCAAATCTGAGGTCTCGCAACAAAATTTTGTGACTTAGCATTGTAGAAAATGCATAAAAAATGTGAAAATTTTCATTTTTTTGCGATTTTTTGCTTATAACTCAAAAACTATGAACTTTTCGTAAATAACCTTCGCATTTAAAATGAAAGTTCATAATTATTGTAGGGATTATTATAGGTGGCTTAAAACCAGGTGAAGAAAAAGACCTTCCAAGTATTTTCAACAATAATGGTTTATTAGATGCTTTTCAATAATAATAATATAGAATAGAATAGAATAGAATTTTATTGTTTTTTTTGTACAAGCGTACACAAACAAGTACATCATTGGGAAGGCCCCGGGCCTGATGCTATTCCGAATGAGGTTTTGAAACACTTGACACCCGAGTGGGACCACTACCTTTTAAACTTATTCAATAATGTTCTGGACAAGGAAAAGGTCCCCAGAAATTTCACGGAGACCGAGCTCTTCTTTGTTTTTAAAAATGGTCTGAAGTCAGACCCAAGGAACTACCGAGGAATCGCCCTAATGAATTCTATGCTCAAGTTGTTTACTTCTATGATTGGCAGAAGGTTGGAGCTGTGGACTACCGAGTGCGAATTGATCCCAGAGGAGCAGGCGGGTTTTCGTAGGGGATACAGCTGTATTGATCAAGTCTTCTGTTTGTCCTCGGTGTTGGCAATAAACACCAGATTACCGGGTAGAACTGTTTTCGGTCTCTTTGTGGATTTTGAGAGAGCTTTTGACTCTATAATACACGTGAAACTGTGGACGAAGCTGTTGGGTTTAGGACTGAGCGCCAAATTGTTGAGAGTCATTAAGTCCATCTATGATGGAGCAAGGTTGAGGGCAAGGGTCGAAGATGGGTATACCGACTATTATGAGGTTTCAAGAGGGGTCTTGCAGGGAGAGTCTTTGAGTCCATTGTTGTTCTCACTATACATCAGTGATATAGTTGAATTTTTCAAGGAGAGAGGTGCTGAGGGGGTTGAAATTGTTGCGGGAAGAGACGTCTCAATGCTGCTTTTTGCGGATGATTTGGTGATATTGGGATGGTCGTACAGTGACATAAGAAAGAAATTGGGCATTTTGAGAGACTACACCATGGTAAACGGCTTGACACTTAATATAGCCAAGACAAAGATTGTCCAGTTCCGTAGACATGGAAGAGGAAAGAGATTGAATCCGCTGTGCTGGGGCGCGGATAAAATAGATTTCGTGCCACAGTACAAATACCTTGGGGTGGTGTTTTCGAGCTCGGGAAAGTTTAGACTCGAGTCTGAGGCTTCGGTCAGGAGGGGTCGGCTTGCTCTGGGGAGGGTGCTTGGGGTGATCTGGAGAAACAAGAAAATTACATGGGAGGGAATAACAAAGCTGTTTGACTCTGTGGTAATGGCCACTGCCCTATATGGTTCCGAAATCTGGGGACTGCGCTACATGGAAGTCATAGAAAAGGTACAGATGGAGTTCTTCAAGAGACTACTGGGGTGGCCGAGAACTACTCCCAATTACATTGTTCGTGTGGAGTTGGGAAGACCTCATCTGAGTTTGTTCATTTTGAAGCGTGCGCTGAGCTGGTGGGATAAAGTCTCAATCATGCGGGAGGACCGTATTCCTTGGCTCTGCCGAGATGGGCTGAGACGATTGGACTCAAGGAACGACGAATGGAGCTGGCTGAGTCAACTTGCGAAGATGCTTGCAGAGGTAGGCGAGGAACGACTCCTGGAGAGGAAGAACATAGGGGAATTGATGCCGATGGTATTGGAAAAGTGGAACCAGTTGTGCCGAGGGAGAGACGTCGCGAGGATCGAGAGATCAAATTACAGTGAGGTATACGGGAGACTGGCGTCCTCGACACCAGGTCCCTATCTGGTGACGAAGTGCAGTTGGGCTGCGAAGAGGCTGATGGGTCAACTGAGGGTGGCTGGGAGCGGAAGACTTGTGCTCAGTGTGGGGGGTGTGTGTTGAAATTCAATACAGAAGAAGAATGCACGCTCTGCAACCTGAGGGTGGAGGAGGACCTGTTCCACGTGCTTACCGAGTGTCCGATGTACAGAGAATGTAGGGATCGAGTTCTGGGGGATGTGTCAAGAGGAGGAATATTGTGTATTTTGGAGACTGATGATACAAACATTATATATAAGATCTTAAATTTTATAAGAGGCATTAATTCGATTAGAAGTGTGATTTTGGAGTGAGAATGAATTGTGATTGGTGTTACGATCTGGAAAAATAATGATGTACTTGTTTGTGTACCTTGTACAAAAAACAATAAAATTCTATTCAATAATAATAATATAACAAATGCTTTATAAATGCAATATAAAACTGGACATGTTCATGTGTCGTGTCTTGAGTAGAAATAAACCGTGTGTCAACTTGAACTTGGGATTTTAACACTGATAAACTTATAACTGACTCTTTCACACACTGCTGATATAACTGATAGACACTGTTCGTGTCGGAGGGAGTAATCGTAACTGATGGATGAACTTGGCGAGAGCAATCTTTATACACTTAATGGGAATATCTGGGGCTCCTGATGATAGGTCCTTATTTCGGCCAATCAGCGCATTTGTTATTATGGCCAATCAGGGACTAGCTGGTCGTCGCCGCTCTCGAGTGGTAACAGACTTCCACGGTGGCGCTGCGGGCGGTAGTGGCGCGCGCAGCTTGAGCGGTGGTGGGGGAGCAGCAATAGGGGAATGGACTCGTGCAGCTGAGGGGGAGGAGTTGGAATGGGGACTGAACTCTTCGCTTGAAGAGTGCGTGTAAAACTTACAAATCTTGCCGGTGTTGCCTGGTAAAATCTGCCATTCAATTCATTCATTTATATATATTTATAACATATTGATCATCAATTGCTTTTTACTTTATTTCTATTCGAGATGAAAAAATTTTTATAATGTTTTTTTGGCATTGTCAAAGGAGACAGAAAGTAATTATGTTTTGAACTACTTTCATTGACTTTTTGTTGTAAGTAGATTTATGATTATTATTTTTGTTTTGTGTATATTGTTTTTATATTATGAATGACTTGTGAAAATCCCAATACTAATTATTGTTCGTCTTCCCCTCAATTATATAGACCCTGAAGAAGGAGAGAATAAATCTCCGAAACGTCGGTTTTAACAAATAAATGTAAAATAATAAAACCTCTATAGTCTTATTTTTTTACAACCACCGTGGACTGCTTTCATCAACATCCAATTGCATATTTATACCAGTCCGTCTCCTAAAGAAAATCTCTTTCAATTACCAATAATAACCGAAATGTCAAAAATCCAATGTAGAATTGTTATTCCTCGACTGTTAAATGAGAATCGATCATTATTTTTGAATTAAAGTCAACATGAACTGCAAATTGCAAGTGATGTCTGATTTATATAAAGGAATAAACATATTAATATAATAAATGAATATAAATAAAGTTAAATAACGATCAAATGCAGTTTATTTCTCGACCTGCTTAGAGGCACAAGTCCTCGGTGGCTAGGTCCTCCAAACATTTAAAAAAAAATTAGCCAAATCGGTCCAGGCATTTGAGAGATCTGCGCTTACAAAGAAACAGAAATTCATTTTTATTATATAGATGTTAATCAATTATGTCGGATCTAAATTGAACTAATCTTTGGCTATTAATGAAATTATTATTAGCTATTATAGTATTCTTCTGGAGATCAGAAATTCTTTGTTGAACTTAGTCGCCGGGTACCTGTTGAAATAATATGGATCTGAAGGTGGTTAGGAAGGAATATGACCACAAAATAAAAATAGAACATTTTTTTTTTTTATTTTTTTAATTTGAAATTACAAATTTTAATAGAACTGTACAAAAGTGTCCGTTATTATTATTTATTTATTAATTTTTTTTTTTTTTTTATTTCACTCTGAATGTTTTCATCTAAAATGCTGCCACATTTATAATATAATTAATTAATTAAAAAACACAAGACAGAGAGCAGCACACATTTATACTTGGAACCATATGTTGTAGGGCGGCGCGCGCTTTCGGGGGGAGGAAAAATACATAAGTTTATAAAACTACAAGCTAAGTTGATGAAATATAAAACCCAAACCAAATAAAAAAAAAAAGCTGCAGATGAATTATTATCACGACTTATACACAACCTAATAGAAACAGAGACGTCCGGGGGGGGGGGGGGGGGGGGGGCTGAAGCCGAAAGCATGTTTCATAAAAATATCTCTCTATACAAATTAAGTTGAATCGGACTTCAAACAGATAGTCTAAGATTCCGACTTAGGTCTACTTTCACCCTATCGAGTTTCCTAATATTTTGATAATATAATGTATTAATAAAAAAAACCTGATAGGGTCGACATCCAATTTCCCTGCATAACTATTTTTAATAAAAAAATTAAAGTTGTTAATTTTATTACATAAATCGAGTTTTCGGATAAATATATTACCAATCGAGAGTAAAATATGTATATAAAATGCCAAAATGGGGTCGCCATCTTTTTTCCCTGCATAAGTCCAGGTAAACGAGGTATCAACAGGTAACTTTGAATTAGTATTTTGTAGTTATAGAGTTTCTCGAGGGGTGTACCGCGACCTAATAATGTGTCCACCTACTTCCACTTTTATTTCCAAGTACTTCCAAATATTTCCAAGTACTTCCAAATATTTACAAGTAATTTCAAATATTTCCAAGTAATTCCAAATATTTTCACGAAATTCCAAGAAGAAGGAGACATTAAAAGACTGTGTCCTGCTGAAAAACCAAGGGGTGAACCGCGATTTGGATTAGGTGTACATATCTTTGGAATTATGTGGAATTATTTTGAAATTCATTATATAATGTACCTTCATCTATTGTCTTCTACTTGGAAATGAAAGTGGAAGTGGGTGTACACTATATTAGATCGCGGTTCACCCATCTAAGTTTCCTTTATTAATTTATTTATTTTTTTTGTTTATTTATTATATTTATTTATTATTTGTTTATTTATTTATCAACTTTAATTTTTTATTAAAAATAGCTATGCAGGGAAATTGGATGTCGACCCTATCAAATTTTGTTTATTAATTCATTATATTATCAAAATATTAATTTCATTAGGAAACTCGATAGGTGAAGTCGAGATCTTAGACTAAAAGGATTCAATTGCAAAGGTGGTCGTCGAAATAGGGGGAGGGGGGGACAATGAATTCTTTTTAGAGAGCCTCGACGTCTCTGCTCTGTTGCTATTATAATTACTTATCAAAAAATTTACGCTTCTAGTCTACCACAAGTGGCTCATAATACAAAAATAATACAAATTTATTTTAAAATTACAGTTAAATATTAAAAAAAAAAAGAGAAAAAAGATATTCAAATATGGCAACTAAGAAAATAATAAAATACTTTTTTTTTTTTATATATATAATATTGTTTTTTTAAAAAAATGAAGCTTTTGTACAAAGTATTTTCTATCAATGAAAGTTGTTGTTATTATACTACAACTAAAAAAATTATTATGTGAATGAAAGACGTTTTTGCTAATTAAGCTTAATTTACATAGATGCCTGTAATAAAACATGGGAGGGATTTGTATATGTTTATCACAATATTGATAAGGTGTGTATCTCTACACGTAGTTTCGTGATAAACTTCTTTCATCACGAAAAAATAAAAAAAAATGAAGCTATTAGAGATTGAAATTGTCATCGTATAAAAACACTAATAAAATAATTCATTAAAAAATTTATATTATATTTTATATAAATAAATAAATAAATATATTTATTTATTTATTTATATTTATATTTTTATTTATTATTTATATATATATATTTTTTTAGTTTTCTTTTGCGCCAAATGAATCTGAAATTTGTTGGCTCCAGGCAACATAGAGTTAATATAGAGTGGAAGGCTCCATAAGTATTTTAGCGTATACGAGTTACAGAGCTCTCTGGCGAGACCATTGGGGAATAAAATCGGGGCAAATTTTGGTGACGTTATAAACAGGTAGCTGATGATTCGAAATATTTTATCAAGAGTAAAAAATGCGCTTCTACAGGGTGAGCCACGGGAAACGGATGTTTTTCAGGAAAGCATAACTCGGCGGATTTTTCAAAATAAAATATTTTTTTTCATAGGAACAATCACTAAACTATGCCATTATTGAATGCTTATGAGCGATAAATTATGTCTGACAAATGATGGCCATTTTCACGAACACAAATTCGAAGGAGCTCTTGAAAGTTTGCGACCACTCTTGCCAAAGTTTCTTCAAAACACTGTGCAGCGAATTTTACATAGACTTAGGGCTTTACCCGTATAAAATTACGTTAGTCCAACGGTTGAATGAGCGAGATTACCAACAACGTCTCACTGCTTGACAATGTGGGTCATCGTAGTTCAATGCTTCGGCGTTTGGACAGAGAATTTTTTTAAATGTAAAAAATTAATGAATTCGAACCACTTAAAAGAAGTCTCTTTAAACCATTTATTTTTTTTTACATTAAAAAAAAAATTTCTGTCCAAGCGCCGAAGCATTGAACAACGATGCCCAAGTTTGAAGCTCATTTTTATCGAGAATGTCTTCGAATTTGTGTACGTGAAAATGGCCATCATTTGTCAGACATAATGTTTCGCTCATAAGCATTAAAAAATGGCATAGTTTATTGATTGTTTCTATAAAAAAAAAAATATTGTGTTTTGAAAAATCTGCAGAGTTATGCTTTCCTGAAAAACATCCGTTTCTCGAGACTCACCCTGTATATATATTTATAACATAAAGGGTATGTATCTTTTATCTATGACAAAGATTTTGAATATTCTATGATCTTAAGAACTAAGAATTTTCGCCCTGCAGTCGCTAGAGAGCGCTTTTCGATATACGGTAGCCTTCTACTCTATATTACTCTATAACTCCAGGGATCTCAAGGGCTGCTTTTTAAAAATTATCGGGTCAATTTTGATAAGGAATTTAGAAACTTTGTAAAGAATTTGAAGCTAGTGGAAATGATTTGGACGTTGAAAACAGTTTTAAAGAGCATTTCTGAAGACACCTGAAGCCTGTTTACAACAAAAATTATTTGTCTTTCTTAAAAGAAAAATGGTCATGAAATGAAAGCAATCGGTGAATGAATTGTCATCAAAATGTTGAGGTGTATGATCTGATATTATGTTTCAAAGAGGGGGGGTTACATAAGAGAATTACATAAAGAGAGGCCAACCATTCATTCACCCAATAAACAAATGCCATTTAAAATCCATGCATGCATATATAAAAAATAGACATGAAATTATAAGAAAAATATCTTTTGATTTATAAAAAAAAAAATGTTTATGTACTGATTATTTGTCATTTAGAGTATAAGTAATAATCTTAATTTCATTAAGAGTTGAAATTTTATTAAAATCACACATAATTAATTATAATTATTTATTCGTGGGCAATAATTAAAATATAATAATCAATCAACAATCAATAATAATCAATAATCAATCAATTTTTATTGTTTGTTAATTGTTGATTTCTTATAATTGATTTCTATTGTTGTTTATTACTTTCTGTAGTTAATTTGTATCGTAAGCAGGTCGAGTAATAAAGATTTATTTATTTATTATTATTTGATAAATAATTATAATTAATATTATGTGTTTTTTTAATAAAATTTCAAACTCATCTTAATAAAATTAATCACAAAAATAAAAGCTTCAAAATTTAAATCAAGTAAATTAACTTTTCTTAACGCTTATAAGTAATATGGAAATTTTAAAAATCATTTGTAAATTTTTTTAAAATTCTCTTAAGATTTAAAATACAAAAGAGATAGATAATATAAATATAAAGTACAGTTCAAAGTAAATCGGAAAGGCACTTTTATAAAGTGCTAGGAGAATAATACAGTTTTTAAATTCCATCATTTTTAGTGATATTCTTAATTCTTTAAAAAAAAGAAGAAATAGAGATTTTGTAATAACTAAAATTAATTACTATATAGTTAATCATATATGCGCTGTCTGTTTATTTATTCCCCTATTGTTGTAATTTTAATTGTCAGTGTTCTTGTTATTTTTGTATGTCGGTCTTTTTGAGTTAAAATTAAGTTTAGATGAAAATTTTTAATAAAATCCTAATTAAAGGTTGTTTTTATCTAATTCTTTACAATTTTATTAACTTAAAAAGACCAACATACAAAAACAACTTGAACATTGAAAATTACAACAATAGGCATTAAATATGCAGTGTCTGTTTATTTATTCGCCTATTGTTGTAATTTTAATTGTCAGTGTTCTTGTTATTTTTGTATGTCGGTCTTTTTGAGTTAATCAAACTCTAATTAAAGGTTGTTTTTATCTAACTCTTTACAATTTTATTAACTCAAAAAGACCAACATACAAAAATAAGAAGAACACTGAAAATTACAACAATAGGCGAATAAATAAACAGACAACGCATATATGATGCCTGTTGTTGTAATAAATAAACAGACAACGCATATATGATGCCTGTTGTTGTAATAAATAAACAGACAACGCATATATTATGCCTATTGTTGTAATTGTCAGTGTTCTTGTTATTTTTGAATATCTGTCTTTTTTTAAGTTAATAAACGCCTAATTAAAGGTTGTTTTTATCTAACTCTTTACAATTTTATTAACTTAAAAAAAGACTGATACACAAAAATAACTAAAACACTGGAAATTACAACAATAGGCGAATAAATAAACAAGACAGCGCATATATGAAACTGCTTTATTAATTTTAATTATTACATTCTCTTTGTTTAAAATTATAGTGTTTTTATCAAACTCTTTACAGATTTTGGGCGAAATTTATATATAAATTTAATAAATCTTAAAAAAATATTAATAAAACTTTGATTAAAAGCAATTATGATAAATATTAAAATTAAAGGAAATTAATTTATGGTCAACTTTTCTCTCTAGAGTAATTTTATATCTTTAAAGGTCGGAATATCTTTTTTTTTTTGATTTAGAAGGAATTAAGTACAAAGAAAGGCTTTGATATGGCTGAATGAGATATGGCCAACTGTAAATATGTATTTTACATTTAATAGTCAATGAATAATTATTTAAAATCTCTTCTAATAATTTCTTTTATTTATTTTGCACTTGGCAAAAAATTTTGGAGCTCCTAAATTGATTTTAAGAGCATCCGATAATATCTTCACAGAAGACATATAAATTCCTTTTTATATTTATAATATATATTCATATATATATATTTTATATATTTGTTTGATGCATATATGTTTTAAGCACACAATACAAACCGTGCTTATTTTGAAACTCTTTCTCTCTCTCTCTTTCATTCGACCGCACATACTTTAGCTTTTATCTCTCTTTCATTCGCTGAAGAATATTTTTTTTTTTAAGTATAATTCGCTCATATATGTGCCTAAAATTGTAACATTTTTTTTTTTTTTAATTTCTCAATTTCACCCTGAAAATATTATTTGACTAAAAGAGAGATCAAAAATTTGCTGAGTTTTTTATATATATATATATATTATATATAACATTAACGCTCTTTCATTTGTAACATGCTACAAATTCCTGAGACGCAAATATATATTGAAATTAATTGACATTTGCTTTTTAAAATTTCTTTTTGTTGATGCTATAATAAGAAAAAATAATGTTTCAAGAGTTAAAATGTATCTCTTAAGATAAAAATAATTAATTTTATAAGCAAATTCAATGAATAAGAAAGAATAATAATTAAAAATTGATCTATTTTGGGGAATTTTTAAAGAAAAAGAACATATTTCTATCAAAATTCATTTTAAAACGAATCAAATATTGCACATTGAATTTTTAAAATTTAGAATATTTCAAAAATAATTCCCTAGAGGTTTTATATGCAGTTTTATTCATATGTAAGATCTTTATAGGTAAACATGAAATTTAAGAAAAATATTTTTTATGTTAAAGTTTTGTTAGAGAGCCCTCGCAAGTTTCATTAAAATTAATTAAGATTTGAAATTTTATTAAAATCACACATAATAAATTTATAATTATTTATTGAACACGAATAAATAATAGAATAAAACTATTGAAATATAATTAGATAGGTTAAGAATTGATCTAATATGCATTATTATCATTGTTGAATTTAGTGTTCATTGATTAATGTAAAAATGCATTATTATCATTGTTGAATTTAGTGTTTATTGATTAATGCAAAAATGCATAATTAGCTTTGTTGAATTTAGTGTTTATTGATTAATGCAAAAATGCGGGGGGTCGGGTAGGCTAGGCGGTAGCATGACAGCGAGCTAACCAGGGGACCCGGGTTCGAATCCGACTCGAGGCATCCAGCTAAAATCTGACCCCGGGAGTAGAGACAAATTTGAAAAATAAATATATAGTATCGTAAAGTGGCTTATGGCTAAAAAGGCCGAAAAGCCCAAAAAAAAAAAAAAAAAAAAAAAAATGCAAAAATGCATAATTAGCATTGTTGAATTTAGTATTTGTTGATTAATGTAAAAATGCATCATTGTTGAATTTAGTGTTTATTGATTAATGTAAAAATGCATTATTATCATTGTTGAATTTAGTGTTTATTGATTAATATAAAAATTTTGCTCATTGTTTTCTCTTTAAATAAACTTATGTTATTGTAAAATTTGAATGTTTTTCTTTCTTATTTTCAACATTATTAATCACGCATAATTATATACAGTGGAAATCGTTTAACGCGAAAACACTTACATGAAAAATCGGTTAACACGAAATAATAAATGCGGTCCCGACAAAATACTAGGTATTTTCATAAATATTTTTTCTTTTAACACGAAACAAAAATCGCTTAACATGAAAAGATTTCGCTTCTCGGAATGAACAAAATATGTTATTTTCCAAAAAATCAATAAATTTTTATTTGTTTTTATAAAAAAAATTTAAAATTACATTACATACATATATTAAAGTTTATTAAGTTTTTATTAATATTTTTATTCGTTTTATTGTTTTTTATTAAATACATACATATGTAGGTATGTACAAAATGTATAATACATTAATTTGAAATGTAGTGTATCTAATATGATGTACTCTAATAAATGTAATTTTGAAAAGTATACATATTTTTATTTTTGGATGCAATGCAATATGTTTAACACGAAGAAATATTTCGGTCCACTTAGTTTCTTGTTAAGCGATTTTCACTGTATATCAAAACTACGACGTTTCGATCGACCTATTCTGTGATCGAAACGAAGTTTTATTGTATTTTTCGTGTTGAATAAATAATTATAATTAATTATGTGTGAATTTAACAAAATTTCAAAATTAATGATTTTTCTACTTAGACAAAATATTATAATGAAAATTAATTTAAGTTTTCATCTCTATTTTCCCAAGTTTATATAGATATTGGGAGGATCAATCCAGACAAGGTTTTAACATAATGAAATTTAACGAATAAGTGATGTACGGAACTTGATAATAATTTAAAAAAACGTTCCAAATTAACTAAAATCTTTTTCATTTTAATAAAAAATAATTTTGATTTAAATTTTTTTTTTGCTAAAATGGTATTATTGTCATATTAATTGTACGGGTGTAAAAATGAGTTTTTTAATATTCTATAACAGAATTATAATATTTAAAGTTACTTTGACCAGAATGGGTATATAATTTTGAATTTTCTATTAAAATAAATTCTGTGTTTCACATTACATAGAATCAAAATCATCTAAATAATTAAGTATTTTCTCGCCTAATTTAATGTTGCTAAGTAAATAAATAAATAAAAAAAATGCATATAACTAATAAAAAAAAATAATTAAATTAAAATTCAATTAAAAATTTTGTATAAAACAATAAAAATATTTTTAAAAAATATTCATTAAAATAATTATACAAAAATATATGGGGTATATCAATAAATAAATAATTAAATTAAGGGGTGAAATAAAATTAAATAAAATTTTTTTATAAATAAATGGAGGGATATAAAATAGAGTGAATTAAAATATCGAGTCCAAGAATTATTGTAGCCAAGATAAATTCAAATGAACTACATCACAGTCAATTACTCCATTTTATCCATTTTTTTCTTTAAATAAAACAATATTTCTTTGAAATATATGGATAAAAATTGATTTTTTTTTGGAATGGAAAAAAAATGTCAAAATTTTAATAGATACGATTTTATAAGAAAGAATAAAATCTAAAAAGCAAATATCAATTAGAATTTTCATTTATCTTTTATGAGAATGCATCGTCAGGAGAAATACTAATTATATAGTTATTAAGAAAAATAATACTAATATAGTAATGTACAGATGTAGGCACTGATGGAGAGTAAATTTTGATGCGAACTTTTTTTGACGGATTATGGAGTAAAGGGAGGTGATGGGAAGGGAACTGGAGTGGATTGTAGGAGACGAGGGAAATTGGAGAAAGGCGATGGTGGGAGGATTTGCCTAGAGTAACTAGGCACCGAGAATCGGGGCTAATCCTTGACAAGACGATAGATATGGTGTTGTGCTCCATGTTCGCTTGTAGACACTTCAAACACATATGCAGTACAGAGTAATGTCTCTTGAGTTTCTCGATTCGTCACAACCTGTTAAGCAAACGAAATAGAACGTCATTATTAGTTTAATTCAAGTTTCAAAAAATAAAAACAAATTTATTCTAAATTAATTACACTGTCAAACAATGAAAATGTTTCGGGCTCAAAAATTGCTGAATCTTATGTATTTTCACCTGTTGAATTCAAAAATCAGCATAAAAATTACCGATTAACTCTTTTTTTGGAGATATTTTCGGTCAAACCGACCAAAAAGGACATTTTGATCAATTTTCTAGTCTCATTAGATATTAAACAAGAATATTTGAAATCTAAATATTTTGTTGACGTAATAGAAAACAGCTTCCTCTTTGAATTTTAAATTACCACTTGTTTTTAGCTCAAGTAAAAAATTAAAACTAAGTGATTATAAAGGATAATAAACATAGATAAAAACATAAGTGAAATTGAGTGGATATTGATGAGGCAGTCCAAAAAAAGAAGATAATTTTTACTATATTTTTATTCATAAACCGACGTTTCGGAGGCTATTCCCTCCTTCTTCAGGGTTTTGAAAAGTCAGTGAAGGGATTTTTGATTTAGGAGAAAATAAATACATTTAAATATCAGATTTAGCCATTACAAGAGGCTTCGCCCCCTGGATCCCTGCCCCTGGACACCCTCCTCTGCCCCCTCCCTGGACCCCTTCTTCTGCCTCCTTCCCCTTGACTCTCTAAACCCTCTACCCTCATCCACCTCCAACCACTCTCCTGCTTGACTCCAAAGAGCTAGAATTTTCATTTTTGACCCCCCCACCCATTTTGGGTGGCTAGTTTTTGCTGAGGCTCCACAGAATATGTATACAAAATTTGGTTGAGTTTGGTCGAAAGGTCTAGAATTTTCATATTTGACCCCCCTCCCTCATCATTTTGGGTGGTTATTTTCAAAAAAAATTTTGAACAAAAATATCAAAAATTACATGCTCTACAACTTTGCTTCTAATGGAATTTGACGTAGAATCAACAGTTTAGGAGATATTTCATTGATTATTTCTGCGGGACGGACATAGGTACATATAGTATATATAAATAAACAGACACAGACACAAATGCCCTTTAGTAGATTGTGATTTAGTTTGTTTCCAAGCTATAATGCTGGGACAGATTCTATCGACATTAATAGGATTCCGTTTTACGTTTGTACGGAACTCTAAAATGGATACTTGTTATGATTGAAATGTAAAAGTAATAATTGTTGGATGATCTAGAGATGTGCGTTTTTAACTCGTGAGTTGAGATTGACTTGAAAAGAGAGAGAGTTCAGTTCGCTGCGCCCAAGCAGCTGTCCTTGGGCCAAGCCCAGCCAGCCAGTCAGCTTCGGGGTCCAGTCCACTCCAGTCCAAGCCTCAGAGCTCAGCTGGTTTACAGTTAGCTGAGTGACTGTGACTCACTCACTGCACCACCCTAAGGGGGAGCCCCTCCTCCTCTATCTAGATCTCATTCGATATATCCAGTCTTGTGCAATGGTTCATATATCAATCGGATATTTTTTCAATAAATAAAAAAATTCAAAAAGATAAGCTAATCGAATAAAAATAATGATGCACAATATGCTATTTATCGAAGAAAATAATTGAAAATTAAAATAATTTTAAATTAAGTGGACTGTGAACTGAAAAGGTTTTTCTGGTTTGATTAGACCAGCAATGTCCAACCCAAATTACTATTCGGGCCAAAATTTAGGAATGTACAAGGTACTGGGCCGCCACTCACCTGAACAAAAAAATTTCAATCCTAGCGCACACTGCGCTCAAATGAGTTACTTACACACAAATTAGCATGTACACAGATATACACAATAATATATAGGTATTTCAGTAAATTACAACAGATATTTAATGGGAAACTTGTTTATTTATTTTATTTGTAATTTTTTTAATATCAACTTCTAATTTTGTTGTGGCACAACGTAATTGATTCGTCAAATTTGCGTCGGTGAGCCTGTTACGGTCTTTGGTTTTGACTAATTTTAATCTAGAAAAAAATGACTCACAGAGATATGTTGTGCCGTTTGCTGCCACAATACACATAGCTAATTTTTTCAAATTAGGAAATTTATCTTCCTGGATATATTTTCCATAAAAGTCGACTATATTGATGTCCTCAAACCTAAATTTCATTTCTGAGTTGGACTGTAGATCGATAAGTTCCAGTTGTAAAAAATCTGGAGCTGAATTCACATCAATATTAAATGGACAATTGAAAATATTGAACATTTGCTCAAATTTTTCTAGGTGAGCAAATCTTTTTTCAAATTCCTCAAGCAAATCTTTAATATTATGCGAATATTCGGAAATGGGTTTATTTTCCATTTCGAAATCATTTAAGTGAGGGAAATGGGTGGCATTATTCGATTTCAGTTGATTTTGAAAATATTTTAATTTAGCAATGAATGTCTTTATGTCTTGATAGCAATTCGTAATTAATTTATTTTCTCCTTGAAGATTCTGATTTAGTTCATTTAATTTAGTTGTGATATCTATTAAGAAAGACAAATCCAACAACCATTTTTAATTAATTTGTGCGATTTCCTTTTTTTGTTATCGGGCCGCACAAAAATCGCAATCGGGCCGCCAGTTGGACATGGCTGGATTAGACAGTGGGGGAAATTAGAAAATTAAAATTTTAAATAATATTATTATCTTAGTTTCCACTTATTATATTTCTGAAGAGGTTAATAAGAGATCGATAGATTGAGACGTTCTTGCTAGTTTTTAAGAGGAAATCAATGAGAGGCACCCCCTGCTTGATGTAAATAAACATAGACATATACAGTGTGTCAATTTCCCAAACCCTAGTATCGCTAAACTGGCAAATTATTTCAAAAATCGCTGAGACACGTCAAATTTGTATTCAAGGGGAAGAATTTTGACGTATAAATTAGATCGCTCCCTTCACCCACCCCCCCCTGCCCCAAAGCCACCACCCAAAAAATCTTAAATGGGAAAGATGGTCGAGTGAGACATCATTTTGAAGGGATTTTTATTCTCTACATTTTGGTGAGCCATTTTTTAAATTTGAATGCTGCGTTGCCAAGTTAGGCGACTTTGAATATTGCAAAATTGAATTTTTCTAATTATTTGTGTGATATATTAAAATTATAAATTCTCATTAAAACAGGTTTTGACGGTGAAATGTTGTTTTAATAAATCAATTTTTACAGATAAAGTACCATCATACCTACTAAATTAAGGTAAACCACAAACAAATGAGAACCCGTTTTATTCTTGTACATTTATTTTGAAAAAAATCAATCGAATAGTAAAACCTCCTCTTTTTTGAAGTCGGTTAAAATGATTAGCAAAACAAAATTGAAAACAACAAAGTCAAATTTACTTTAGTTTTGGTGTTTTCAATTTTGACTTTGTTGTTTTCAAATTTGTTGAAAATACTTCACTTGCCAAATCAATTAACTCCATTTTCTGAATTTTATTAAATTTTAATTTCAAAGCACTTGATTGACTCTTAACTCTATATATTCAAAACAAATTTCTCTAATAATAAGTATTAACACCACTAAATGACAAAAAAATGTTGGCCATTGAATATAGTCCAGGCAAATTACGTGAAAAAATGGCATAAATAGGAAATAATTACCGGCAAAGATTTTATTGCTGGAATACCTTTATTGGTACTCCAATATTACTACCCTAAGTTTTCCCCCCAAATCTGTGTTGAGAAAATTTTTCTACCCACTTCAAAGTAAGAAAATTTCAAAAAGTGAATAAACAATAACATAAAAGTCCCTAAACCAAAGAGTTTTTTTTTTTTTTTTTTTTTTTTTTGGCTTTTCGGCCTTTCTAGCCATAAGCCCAATTACGATACTAGCTATATTTTTAAAATTTGTCTCTACCCCCGGGGGTCAGATTTTAGCTGGCTGCCTCGAGTCGGATTCGAACCCGGGTCCCCTGGTTAAGCTCGCTGTCACGCTACCGCCTGGCCACCTACCGACCCCCCAAAGAGTCAAGAGTTAAATTTACAAATAAATCAACAACAATGAAAAGTGAATAAATAATAACATAAAAGTCCCTAAACCAAAGAGTTAAATTTACAAATAAATCAACAACAATGAAAAGTGAATAAATAATAACATAAAAGTCCCTAAACCAAAGGCAATAAATAAATCAACAACAATGAAAAGTGAATAAACAATAACATAAAAGTCCCTAAACCAAAGAGTTAAATTTACAAATAAATCAACAACAATGAAAAGTGAATAAACAATAACATAAAAGTCCCTAAACCAAAGACAAATTTACAAATAAATCAACAACAATGAAAAGTGAATAAACAATAACATAAAAGTCCCTAAACCAAAGAATCAAATTTACAAATAAATAATGTAATAATGTACATGATTTTTTAGCATTTCTCCACTTTTGTTTTATGGAGTTAATCGATTTGGCAATTGAAGCATTCAATTAACCTTCCTTATTTTGTTTTTACCTGAAGAATTGTGAAGTTTTCCAGTACACTGTTCATCATGTATTTTTCCGGTAGGTGTTTTAATTTATGAATAAAATTGATCATGTATTCACACATGGGTGAACGATGAATGCGATATACAAAACGTCCATTTTCGAATCGGGCATATTCCGTTTCGACTTTTTCAACCACCTGTTTCCCAAACGAGCACACTTTTGTTGAACACGTGATCGTCATGTTCTCATTACTCTCATATCTAGAATAAAAGAACACATACAAATAATTAATATATGTATAAACTATAGTGGAATGAAATCAATAGATAATTAAATTAATCAAATTTTGAATTGAAGGATCTTTTAAAAATGATGTGTAAAAAAACAAACTAATATTTTTTGTTTCTTTATTTCAATATATAGTCGAATCCGTTTATAACGAGAGCGAATGGACCGCGATGTTTGTTCGTTATAACCGAGTCCTCATAAAAAAACGGATACGTTTTTTAATTTAACATTATACCAAACAATTATTTCTGATTTCTTCGTTAAATCAGGGCTCGTTATAAGCAAGTTCGACTGTAATTAATTAAATAATATACAGGCTGGGGCATAAAAATCTACCACATTTTGAAGAGGTATAAAAAAATGAAGAAATTTAACTAGAAAAAAACTTAATATATTTTTGAAAAGAAGATAAAATAATTTTTTTTTAATGTGTTTTAAACATTATCAGACAATTAGAGGGGGGGGGGGTCAAAAATGAAAATTCTAGCCTTTTCTACCAAACTCAACCAAATTTTGTATACATATTCTGTGGGCTCCAAAAACTGTAGAAATGCAAAAACCAACCACCCAAAATGGGTATGTGTACAAAATTTGATTGAGTTTGGTCAAAAGGGTTAGAATTTATCATTTTTGACCCTCCCCACACTTTTGGATGGTTAGTTTATGCATTTATAGCCTTCTGGGGGTTCACAGAATATGTATACAAAATTTGGTTGAGTTTGGTCGAAAGGGCTAGAATTTTCATTTTTACCCCCCCCCCCCATTTTTATATAATGTTTAAAACATATTAAAAAAAAATTATGTTCTTTTTAAAAATATATTCAGTTTTTTTCTAGTTAAATTTTTTCATTTTTTTATACCTCTTCAAAATGTGGGAGATCTTTATACCCCACCCTGTATTTTTTGAATAAAATTTGTTTATTTACCAAACTTAAAATTAAATATCTATACTTATTATAATCGGCTTGCGGGACGATGCCGACGTGTTTTTATCATTTTAAAACTCACTAATAGTTAATGACAAATAGAATTTATTAAAATTAAGAAATTGAAATTATTATTTTGAAACCCACCCGATGGCGGGCATCGCAGCTGGTTTATTATAATTTGGGTATCAAGTCAACACTCCCTAGCCATGAATAATTAACTTAAAAAACGTTAAGTATATAGGTATAGAATAAAAGATAGGGTTTGGAAACATACTGGCTCGTTACTCCGTAGAAAGCTCCAGCCTCGTCCTGGATGTTCGTGTTGAGATCGGCCCAGAATTTGACGAGGAAGAACGCATTTTGCGGCCCTTTATCATAGAGTTCTTTAAGGCCGCCTTTTTTCTCTGGAAATTTATCGTAGATTTGCCGTACGTCTACCGCCTATATAAAATAAAAATAATATATAATTGTATATTATATGCATAATTTTGATTGTAATAGCAATGTGATTAAAATAAATGCTTACCTCTAAAAGTGGATCTGCATAGGTTGCTGAACCTCCTATGTGTACAAACAAGTGTTTATGATACTGCAACAAGTATAAATAACATTAAGTCAAAACGAGGAATTGAAAATTGAAAAAAAAGGGTGATGAATTTGGAATAAATAGAAGAAAGGCCTACTTCTCGAAAATCGTAGATTACATTCAATAGAAAAACAAACAATTGATAGTTTTGATAAATGAATTAAACAATTTAAAAAAAAAAGGTTTTATTTATATTTTGAATATTGCTATATCCTATAAACGAATTATTTTGTATATTATATATTATATTTTGACATCCCAGTCGAGACTTATGAGGCTAGAAAAGTCACCCCCTTAAAAGTAAACAAACTTTGCAAAAGTTTGATAATAAATAATAATAATAATAATTTGAAAGTTTATATTAGGAAAATAAGGACATGTTTTTATGCGTGACTCTTCTATTTATCAACCAACGTTTCGTCGACTTTGCCGACTTCTTCATCTAATGAAATTGTTTATATTTATAAAAAGAAAAGAAAGAAAAATTGAAGGAGACAATAAAAGAGTGTGTCTTCTGCTGGAATTATAAATTTTATTTATTTATAACGAGACTATAGTTTCGAGGGCTTTGCCCTCTTCATCAGTCTATTACAATATATTCACAGGAATTAATTTATGAATGAAAGGTTAACATTTTTCATGTGGTAATATATATGGTATAGTCTCGTTATAAATAAATAAAATTTATAATTCCAGCAGAAGACACACTCTTTATTGTCTCCTTCAATATATAAAAATTCTGCTACTCTCGGCAAAAACTTTCAATTTAATATAGAAAGAAAAATTGTTTGTTTTTTGTGAATGTGCCAATTATTTTTTGAAATTTGGGTTCTGATGGTCTTCAATGGTAACGGAGATAATAAGAAAATTTAGACCAATGTGTGACATGACTATTTGGTAGGTAAACTATTAATACATGTTTGTTTTGGAATTGTAATTGTACTTTTGTAAATTCATTTCATAATGTTCTTATAATTGTAGAAGCCCTGAAGAAGTCGGCAAAGTCGACGAAACGTTGGTTGATAAATAAAAAAGTCACACATAAAAACTTGTCCTTATTTTCCTAATATAAACTTTCAAATTAATACAAATTATGGAGGGAAATGATAATAATAATAATGGCAGGGGTGCCCATAGGGGGGGGGGGGTTAAGCCACAGAGTGCATTGAAATTTCTGGGGTGCTAGGGGTTGAAAATGTTGTATTTTAGCATTATATAGTCAAAATAAAAGCGGTCAAGTTTTATCACCTCAACAAAAAGTAATAAAAAGCCCTTCTAATTTTTTAGAACTAAATGGCGGGGGTGTCCTGGGTGTTTCATGGAACGGGGGGGGGGGGGGCATGAAGCTGAGGGGGGCGATAATGGCACTCTTGAGAGGATGATTGCTCCTTCAAGATTCAATTAAATACATCTAATAAAATCTAAGATTCGTTTTTTTTGTTTACGTTAAATTATCATTTAAAAATCGACAAATATTATAATATGTATAATCGCCCTTGCCCGCCTCCTTTTACATTAATATTTTGGTTAAATAAATTTTATATAAATGATTTAGTAAAAATATTAACAAAAAATTGTTTAAATTCATTTGATTTAAATTTATATGGCGACTAGTTTCAATTACTGTTGCACAAAAATCGAGTCACCAATAAAAACTTTATTAAATAGTAAATCATTTTAAATTTTTTAAACAAGTAACCATACATTATTGAAATTATTGCTTATTGAAAGTGTACTTGCTACTTGTAGTTGACTTTGCCCTTGATTAATTAGGCAAACACAATTTGAACTGCTTGACCTTCAGAAATATCCATTTTGTATATTTTATGTTTCTATCAATGATGTTTAATTCAAAATGATTCATTTTATTTATTTTCCAAATGGAATTTAATCTTTTATTAAAACTTTATTTAAATGTAAAGTGATATTGAGAAAGTATGATTATTTGTAATTGTAACTTTTAATTAAATTTTACTTACTTTTTTATAAAATTCAAAAATTATAATATGAGTACTAGTGCTTGGGTTCGACTCCCGAGGGGACAATACCCTTCTTTCTACATGCAATATAAACATATCTATTAAAATCTTTGATTTGACCTAAATTCATTTTCGTTAATAAAATTGATTAAATATCGCGAGTTGATTTTGAGAATAAATTCGAACTTTCTTTCTCAAATAGACATTTCCTTGCATTTACTTAATTGCCTCCGGTATGGTCCGATGCTGAATCTTTATTTCAGTTAAGCAGTAATTTTTAACCGACTTCAAAAAAGGAGGAGGTTCTCTTTTCGACTGAATTTTTTTTTTTGTGTCTATGTTACCTCATATCTCCACCAATTGTGAACCGATTTTGAAAAAAAAAATTGCATTGGGTTCAGTCTAGCTTCCGATTGGTCCCGTTTTTTTTTCATTGGTATTAGACCTTTTTTGTTAGGTTTGTTCAGCCCTAACTTCTTTGTTTATGAACCGATTTCGATGATTCTTTTTTTATTGGAAAGGGATGGTGCCATATTAATTTGGTCAAGTTCTGATGATATGATCAACGACGAAATAACGTAAATCTCCAATTCTTATGAGCAAATAATCAAAATTATGACAAATAAAATCTTTTATAAAAAATCTTATAACATTCATTTAAAACCCGCAAATGTTTCGAGATAATTTCTATATTTATGAATTGAATTTTATTATCATTTTCTGATTCATTCTCTTCCTGACGCTTTCTCTTACAAGATGCATGCAAGGTATTATATTAAGTCACTATTAATAACATCACTAAAAAGAGAAAAATAAAAATAATTTTTATAAAAAAAAAATAAAACCGACTTCAAAAAACTTAAATGCAACAAACAAAATAATAATAACTCAAAAATCAAATAAAATACACTGAAAGGTATAAAATAATTATTATCTTATTTAGTTACAACTAAACGACGAAATTACTTTTTGAAGTCGGTGCCAAACATATACATTTTATGAATCGCACTCGACGGATCTTACTTAGTACGTTTGGCGGGTACGTTCACTTAGTTTGTTTGGCACCGACTTCAAAAACTGATTTCATGTTAATATTTCGTCGTTTTGTTGTAACTAAATAAGATAATTATTTTATACCTTTTAGTGGATTTTATTTTATTTTTGAGTTATTATTATTTTATTTGTTGCATTTAAGTTTTTTGAAGTTGTTTTTTTTTTTTTTATATAAAAATTATTACTATTCCAATCGAATTGAATGGGGTGAAAATTTCTGGCTTTCGTTATATGTTGGATGTTTGGAGGTGATTGTCTCAAGGGTCTGACTAGTTGCCCGGAAAGCATGGGTTCGACTCCCGAGGGGACAAGACCCTCCTACATGTATGCGTTATTATAATATGTTAGTTTAAGAGTTAATAGAACAAATTATATGGTTATTTGTAAAATTGAAAAAAAAATAATTTGCTATTTAATAAAGTTTTCATTGGTGGTTCGATTTTTTTTCACAATAATAAAGCTCACATAAACAGAATAAATTATAATGTAATATATTTTTTAAATATTTTGATTTTATTTATATGTTTTTTGAATTAATTTGAGTTTGAATGGAGAAAGTTGCTGATGCAGTTGATGTACTATATATTTGGGGGAGCCTTTTATAAGTAAGGCCTTCATAGTACGGAGACCCACCGTTTCTGTATCCCGTTGTTGTTCCATGAAAGCGCTGAACTCGACCAGTCGGAGTTTGATGGTAGCGATGGCTCTGCCCTCCCAAGGGGGCTGGGGCTGTGCCTGAAGACCCAGCTCACTCGAGGAAACGGCTGTCGCGGGCTTTCCACCAGGTCCAGGGGCTCCACCCCCTGGGTAACCCCCCTGTGCGAAAGGTTTCACACTAGAAAACAAATTCATGCACATTAGTAATCTGTAATAGATAGGAAGGAGTATTATATTCAAACTACGGGGGAAGGGGGTGGGGGTGTACCTCGAGATGATAAATTATTAAGGGTCATTAAATCTCCAAGAGGGGAGTCGGGTAGCTCAGTCAGCTAACGCACTGGCTTCGCTTCGGCATCGATCGTTGAGGTGGAGGTCCGGGGTTCGATCCTAGCTGGCAAATAAAAATTTCTACCGGCTGAAAACTCGGCTCCCTCACTAACCCTACTAACACTCTACTTATGTGCTGTCTAAATGGGCTTTGTTCCCGGTGACATTAAATAAAAAAAAATCTCCAAGAAATTACTATATCACAGTTAAAAGTAATAAAATAATTGTTGACATAAAAAAAGGTTTGAATTTGACATTATAAGGGGGGGGGGAATGCAATAACCCGTAACTACGATAAACGGAAAATGGAAAACTTATACCATACGTTATTTACTGTAAACAGGAGTTTTTTTATTCTCTAAGGTTATATAAACGAAATCTATCTATCTATACTTATTATAAAAAGCGCTTAACGAGAACGACGCCTGCGGTATCTCTCTGATTGGCCGCGCATTGGCGTCAAATAAATTAGGGGACTAGAAAGCTATTTGCCCTAGAAGAGTCACCATATTTAAAAGGAAAGATATGACTAAATGCTAATGAGCTCAAAGTTTAGTGTGTGTGTGGGTGGGGTTCTTTCCTAAATGATTATAAAATATTTTATTAATTATATCATTTACTATTATATTCCCCGATTAGAAAAACATTTTGGCATGTTCTCAATCTTGTCACTATCAGTGGAGTACTGAGGGGGTAATTATAAATTATTTTATTACAGGCGCGGGGGGGGGGGGGGGTGATTGTAAAATATTTTATTACACTTTGCCCTGTTCTTAATCTTGACATGTGGCGTACCGGGGGGGGGATTAAAATGATTTTAGGGGGAGGGGGTATCTTGACAATAGCTGTGGCGTTCCGGGGGGCTTAGCCCGAAGGCCGCCTTGACAGTTGGTGATAGAGAAAATAAATTGGTTTTTTCAACTCTTTCTATTTTTGGAAAAATTCAATATACTTACTCTTGGGAAGTGCCTGGTTGAAGACCCGGTTGCCAAAACTAGAAAAAAGATCAAACAAATCAATTAATTAATTACTTATTTCCTGTAAAAATATATTATATCAATATTAGGAATTGAGATATTATAAGTATTAGGACGTGTGCAAGGGCGGATCCAGGGGGGGGGGGGCGGCCATACAGGCCCGTGCCTGGCGGGAGTGCAACACGCGCGTCGCACGCAGAGGCCAAAAAACGGCGGCCAAATCGACAGGGAATTTATAACAATTTTTTTTTTTTATTTTTTTATTTGAACTTAAAATATGAGATTGTAAAAAAAAACAAAAACATTTTTTTTTTTTTTAAATTTTAAAATTGAAAATAAAGTTCTATGTGCGTGTGGGGGGCACTCTGACTCCCCCCCCCCCCCCCCCCCCCCGCTTGGAAAATTCGATCGCGGCACACTTTCGAGATAAAAAGTAGATCTTATATACATCGGGCACCTTATATATATTCTCCCCCCCCCATAAAAAAATTCCTGGATCCGCCCTTGGGCGTGTGTCAAATAAAAGACATTTTTTAGCTCCCATCCCAAAATAGAGTTAGTTTGCTTCTTTATTTAAGGCCGGCGAAATTATTTATTATTACTTTTACAAATAAATAAAATCCTTCGTTTATCTAAAAGATTATTCCCCAAAAGCAAATACACTCCTAAAAAGTTGAAAAAAAAAACTTGTGTGTGTTTATGTATAAATTGTCGTAGGGGCCAAATTATAGCTAGTCCAGCATTTGCGGTGAGCAAGGCTTGCTGATTCGACTCACAAACACAGGACCAACCTGACCGACTCCCTTAATAAATATTTAATCATCATTAATTTATTTCTAGTTTAAAATTAGTCATATAATATAATAATAATGAACGGAAAATGGCCAATTAAACAAAGAATAATGAAAGTAATTTTTTCTATTTTAAATTAATGCAAAAGGAAACTTCTTTATGAGCAAGAATTGGGATAAATTTACTATTAAGGATGTTTTAAAAACTCTTTTGGGTATATATCAGAGGCGTAACAGTTTTTCCTGCCCACTCCCCCCTCTTCACACTCCTCGTGGGGCCCCTAAATATATATTTAAGAAGTATTTAATTACAAAAAACATAACATTATTATGGTATTACATCATTTGAACCTTTTAGATCTTACAGCATTTTTTGAAGGGAAAATAATTTTTACCCCCCCCCCTATACTATCCACCCCTCCTCAGCTTTTAGGGGGGGGGAGGCAACACTGAGCCAGAGAACCTAAAGTTTTTTTTTTTGGCTTTTCGGCCTTTCTAGTCATAAGCCAATTTACGATACTACTTATTATTTTAAAATTTGTCTCTACCCCGGGGTCAGGTTTTAGCCGGATGCCTCGAGTCGGATTCGAACCCGGGTCCACTTGGTTAGCAGGCTGACATGCTAACCCCTAAACCCCCCAACCGTAGAGTTGCTTTTTTTCAAATAACAAAAATGTAACTTTAGGGTTATCTGGCTCAGTGTTGCCCCCCCCTAAAAGTGTCTGGCTTAGTTCATTTTTAATTTAAAATCAACTTAACTGTCGAATAGCATGGATTTTGAATCAAACACTTTTTTACTAACATTTTTTTACAACTTTCTCCTATGCACAGTAGCAGTAGTACCCAGGTAGATCAAAAAAACAGCCAATTCCCTACTCATCTAAGCTATTAATACCTCTCTCTAGGTGAAATATCTACTTGAATCAAACACATCATGAAAAATGGGTCGTGGGCTCTTGGACTATAAATAGTAGTAAATAGTTTGGATAAAAAGTTATTGCTTATTCAAACTATTTGCCTTACGATATATACAATATGTTTATTTTGACAAAATATGACTAATGCTAATAAGTATACAATATTATTTTAGGGTGACCAATTGGAAATTCAATACAAATAAATTCCGGAAGCAGACGGGTGATTTGAATGAGATCCCTGTCTAACTAGCGAAACATTCTGATGGTTGTAACGATAGGTGTGTGTGTGTGTGTGTGTGAAAGGGGTGTACTTACACTTACCGGTGTGGGGTAGCTGACAGGTGAGGTGAGGCCGAGGCTGGCTAGGCCAGCAGCAGCCGCTTTGTTGTGGATGGCAGTTGCGGATACGATTTGAGCACTGGACATTGAGGACATCGTTTGAAGGGCTTTTTCCTTAGCTGCATGGTCTTGAGTCGGCGACTGCAAACATATAGTAAACCAAATTCAGTAACACTAATCACAATAAAATATTCAAATTCTCTCCTATATTTAATTTGAATTTGTTTTTAAAATCTATAGTGGTCAAATGGGTAATTTTTTAGTGTTAGATTACTCATGTTAGAAAATGAATTAAATTTTTTTAGTAGGTATACCACTTTTTAAGTGATCTTCATATGTTGGTAAATGACAGAAAATCACAGTCATTCTTTTATCTTTGTATCGAGGTATATGAGTGTACACTAAGGTGGCCTATATTTTGGGTATTTTCGCTTTTTGATGCTCCGAGAGAGTCATACAGTTTGAAATAAATAAAAAAAATATAATTGAAAAGTTTTTGTTTTGCCGAGAGTAGCAGAGTTGTTGATTCACAAAAGAGAAACCAAAGAGGTTGTCCTCTGCTTGATGCAAATAAACATACACACATATATATCGAGATGATATATCTGTATATATATTATTTGTTTGTTTGAGACTATAGTTTCGAAGAATTTCTAGTTCTAGTTCTAAGCTGACCACCAGTGAAGAAGGAACACCAAATTTTCAATATCCATACGATATTGACTCCATGAAAAACATTTATAATTAAAAAAAAAGACTGATGATGAAGACCAAGTCTTCGAAACTAAAGTCTCAAACAAATAAATAATATATATACAGATATATCATCTCGATATATATGTGTGTATGTTTATTTGCATCAAGCAGAGGACAACCTCTTTGTTTCTCTTTGTGAAAAAAATATACATATCTCCCCAGTTTCAAGTTTCTATCTCAATTATAACCTGTACCGAACAGCGATGCTAAGTTTCTCATCTAAATAACATGGGGTTTTTGGCATTGAAAGATCAATTTATTATTCCATTCAAAGTAATGGTTCAAAAAATTCAAAAAATTTGAAACTCTGTAGCGTTTATTCTTATCTCTGAGAATTTTTACAGATTTTTAGTTATTGTAACTTACTAACGCAAAGATATAGCAGTATTTTATATAGCTGTAACTCCAAAATTATAATAACTAAAAATCGGTAAACATTCTTAAGGAAAGCTACTATAATAAGTGTAAAGTCTACAGAGTTTCAAATTTTTTGAACCATTACGTTGGCCGGAATAAAAAATTGATCGTTCAATGCCAAAAACCCCATATTATTTAGATGGGAAACTTACATCGCTGGGGGCACACAGGTTAAAATTGAGTTAGAAACTGGCGAAATATTTTTTTAAAATTATTTCGAACCCCCCGGGTCCACAAAATGCGAAAATACTCAAAATAAGGACCACCCTAAATATTACGAAAACGACGACTTGATAGAATCGAGCCAGGAAAGCAAAAGTCATGATAATATTATAAATTTTAATTCATATATTAGAAAATTATTTTCTTGGAGATTAGCTGATAGATATCATAGGAATATGTATTCTGGAAAAGCAGACAAAAATGCAGAATAATTAAAAAACAATTTCTAAAAGACATTTTCAACCTTTACCGATGTTTCAAAGCTTACTTCATTGACCCTTTAAAACAGTGAAAAAGGAAGAAAGATCCTAAGAAACTTTAGTTTCTAAAAGTTTACAATAAATTATTTTATTTGGATTTTTTTTCATGATCCTGTGCTGCCTTTTCAAGAAAAAGTTATTTTAATTCATTTTCTAGTATCTAAAAAGAAAATTTGTGCCCTCTATGGGACGCGAGGCCTCTTGCATTGCAGATAAATAAAATATAAAAAATAAAAGCGCATTCTAGCCTATTTTGGGCTAAGTCCAGTCTTTGAGAAACAATCAGTGTGGGACTAAAAAGATTGGAGTTCGCTGTTCTAATAGAAATGATAATCGAATGATCATTCTCTGTATTTGGAATATTTTTTGGTTTAAGGTAGTTGTTAGGACAATACTAGTAAAAAGTTAATGCTAGAGTATATAGAAAAGACAATAAAGATCATAATTCATAAGCCCAAAACTTTTTGCTGTTTATGTACCACTACTAGCCCTTGTTCGTTTGACAAATCTGGCAACATTGTCCGAGCTTGTATATATTTTTATCATAGAAATGACAGATAAAATACATTATAAAGGTCGATTTATTAAATAAAAAGTTCTTAATAAACGACTAAAATCTGTTGAGACAATGACTTAAACGAAAAAAGTACTAAAGTTAACACAATTTTTAGGTTAAATACATGCGTTGTTGCCAGTTTGTTTTTAGTGTAAATTTTCATTTTACATTATTTATTCATTATTATCTCAGAATCTGTGTTGTAACTATGAGTTAAAATTTTCTTAAAAAATGTATTTGTTTAATGTTGGTTTAGTTTTTTATAACAATGGTAAGAAGAGTTTCTTAATTATAATGAAATATGTATGTAAACTTTCCGGTATCCCGTTTAGTGCGATGTATAGGGTCCGCCATCTAACGTTTTTTTTCAACTAGTGCTTATTTCGTGAATGGTAACACTTAGCTCATGTTTGATTTGACAGATAATTAGTTTTATCCTTCCGCTGAACGAATATGGTGACCATCCAATGCGTTTTCGCTTCGCTAATTGGGCATGCGATCGACTTACAGAAGATGCCGATTTTGCCAAAAAAATCATCTTTTCAGATGAAGCTCATTTTGATCTTGGCGGGTATGTAAACAAGCAAAATTGTCGCATTTGGGGCACAGAAAACCCGCACGCATACATTGAAAAGCCGACGCACCCAAAACGAGACACTGTTTGGTGCGGATTTTGGTCCAGAGGCATAATTGGGCCATTGTATGGTATGTAAATTTTCCGATACCCCGTATAGTGCAATGTATAAGAGTCTGAAAAACTCGTATCTTTGGAATTTAATATCTCCGGAACTATATTGTTCAGAAATTTCGTATTGCAACCAATCGATGCAGAAGTATTTACATAATAATCTGTATAAATTTCAAAAAAAAATCCTAAGAAAACCCATATGGCGGAAAAACTACCTTAAATCAAGAAAAATCTTCGTTCTGAAATAATTCTAAAATTACTTTGCTTAACTTAATCAGAGGGGTTGGCGAATGTCATGCACCTGTTGCAGTTAGTAAGGGGCAAACGATGGTGAAATAAATGAAATGGGAGGGGGGGGGGGTGAAAAAACAACCAGATTCGATTGATTGCGCACAAGAGATGAGAGAGAATTAGATTAGATTAAATTAGATTATTTATTATAGAGAGAGAGATAGGGATAAATAGAACATGATGGACAGGATCAGAATTAAAACTTTTTATCTCCAACGTATTTATCCATTTATTATCAACATAATGGACGTATTTTTTTTTCTTTTTTTTTTGGGATGAAAATAATTCTCGAGAAAATTGTTTCAAACATGGGAAAGAGATCAATCATCCTTTTTTTGATGGGAACGCGAGGATTTACTTACTAGCAAGTGACTGCCCATCAAAAATGAAAAGTAGTCCGTAATCCACTTTAAAATTATGTTTTTTTTTATATACTTACATAGTTAACAATATTTAATAATTATTATCAAAAAATTGATTGATTAAATATGAATTTTTTACAAAATAGAAATTGGTATAAGAAATTTGGTAAAATAAAGAAGAGCTAAAATAAATGTGTAGATTTAGCTTTATTTACTTTTTCAACAATATAAATAAAAATATTCAAGAAGAAAACAAATTAATCAATAAACAATTAATTAATTAGGTATAATTATGCTTCAGTAAAGGTAAGTTCTTTTATCTCTACCACACTACAAATTTTGTGACTTATATAGGGTGTTTTTTTTAGGTATATATAGAACTTTAAAATGAAATAAAACATAGATGAATTTAGCCGTTTATTTTGAAAGTGGCGTTCAGTCCATTGTTTGTTATTTCGAGATATGTATTTGTATTTATATTTTTATAAATACATACAGGGTGGGGCATAAAGATCTCCCACATTTTGAAGAGGTATAACAAATGAAAAAAATTTAACTAGAAAAAAACTGAATATATTTTTGAAAAGAACATAAAATAAATTTTATTTTAAATGTGTTTTATACATTATATCAGACGAAAAAGAGGGTCAAAAATGAAAATTCTAGCCCTTTCGACTAAACTATGTATACAAAATTTGGTTAGTTTTTGCATTTCTAGCCCTATGACGGTCCACGGAATATGTATACAACATTTGGTTGATTTTGGTCAAGTAGAATTTTCATTTTTGATCCCCCCTCCCCATTTTGGGTGGTTAGTTTTTGCATTTCTAGCCTTTGTGGGGCCGACAGAATACGTACCATATACAAAATTTGGTTGAGTTTGATCGAAAAGGCTATAATTTTCATTTTTGACCCCCCCCCTTTTTTTGTTTGTTTGATAATATCAGGCGGTCCAATTACCGATCCCTTTTTGCAGCATTTTGAAGCTCATTTTTTGTTGAATGGCTACGTCAATAAGCAAAACTGTCGAATTTGGAGTGAAAACAATCCTCAAGCCATTCTTGAGACGGCGTTAGATCCAGAAAAAGTGACTGTTGACGATTAACGACTTGGAAGACAACATTCGCCGCGTTATTACCGATATACGGCCCCACATGTTGCAAAACCGCGGCGGCCATATGTCAGAAATCATATTAAAATAAAAATGGCAAAAAATATCTTTCAAATAAAGCCAATTTTATTGCAATTAATACAATTAATCTGTGTTTTATTTCATTTTAAAGTTCTATAGGTACCTCTAAAAAAACACCCTTTACTAAACTCACTTGAACTCAAAAGGTAACGTGTTTTTTGTTGGAACACAATCCCATCATTTCTTCCAGAGATTGTTCATATTTCCAATTGATGCATCTTTTGATATATCTTAAATAAAATCATTTTAAATAGCCATCTAAATTTTATTAAACCATAATCGGTGCAATGAAAGACGTAGTCAGTTCGTTGGAATTTGGTGTCCGATAATCTATGAGCAGATAATGTTTTGAACGAAAGAGTTTTAATTGAGATGCGCTGTCCTTCTAGGAATGGATAGGAAAGTAGGGATCGGCGCTTTTCAACCAGCGCCTTACTCACCACCTTGAGCTTTGCCTGGATCTCGCGCAGCTTCCGCCTCGCCAAGACTTGGATGTGTGAAGAAACCTGCTTCCTAGTCCTCGTCTTGCCAGTTCGGAGTTTGATGTATCTAGCAATGAGTTCATTCCGTCCTGCAATAAAAAGAACGAAGTCGTAAGAAAACTTTTACTTAAGAATCAGTAGAATAAGATTTTATATTTCTCTATAACAATTAAAAAACAAAATAACGTCGTTGGTTTGGAAAAATCTCCTATGTGTCAATTGGACATTTTTTCAGGGCAGGTGAAAAACGATTCTAAGAATGTTGAGGATATACACATAGGAGGTTTAGTATTTCTTAAGTAAAACAAAAAAAAACTAAATGTACACATAAGAGGTTTTGTCTGATTGGGGGGATAGTAAAACCTATTGTTATCCGAAAAAACCCAGAAAATTGAAAAATATACACATAGGAGATTTTTCCAAACCAACGATAATTGATAAACCATTTGTTGAAATATTGTTAAAATTTCAATTTGGAAAGTTCTTAATTAATAATAACTCAGCAAATCGCTCATTTTTTTCTTCTTATTCATGTTAAGAAATGTCTGGAAAATGAAGAAATAAAATCAGATGACGAAACTAGAGTTGGTTCAGGTGCTGAAAGAATTCTATATCCAAAAAGAAGAACTGTTTTTCGAACTTCAAAACTTCTGGGGGAAAATGCAGAAAATCAAATCAATCCAAAGGTGAAGCTAATCAGCTGAAAATTTTCTGTTAATATGTTGCATATAAGTTTGTGCAAAGTTTTATATTACTAGGAGAAAATGTTCGATGAAAAAAATAATAATAATAATCAATACATATATTATAATAAAAATATAGTCTGTATTGGCGTTGCGGGCGGGAGGATCACGTGAAAACTATAAAACGGATTTTGATGCGGTTTTGATGTATAGATACTCTAGAATTCGGAGGAGGTTCATTCATTAATTTCATCAAAATTAATTCATTAGAGGAAAAGTTATACATAGTTATTTAAAGTTCTAATTAGGATCGCTTAATTCACTCACTACTTGGTGGCGCTGCGATCAAATAACCTTCAAATTCAAAATTTTAGTAGCCAAATTATATATACTATATTTAAATATATATCTTAAGAGGCTGAGATAAATTGGTTATTGTGGAGAATTTATCCAAATGGCAATAGCATAATAAAATCACCTTATTGATTATTTTATGGTGTTCCGGAATGGATGGGTGTTTTTGAAATGAGAATAACTCATGTGTTTTTTAACTTAGAAAAAATTTTATTGAGAAAAATGAAAGCTTAGATATTACCATTTAATAGTGAAAAGGTGAAATTCATTTGGGTGTTCATTGCTGATGCAGAACCAATGCCTGCATCGGCAACGAATCCCGAAGTGTAAGCACCCCAGTTGCCGTTGAAAGGGTGAGAGAAGCAGTAATTGAAACCCCAGGTCGCTCTGACCGAAAACGAGCTGCATCACTCCGAATGAATAGAGAATTTTACACCAAGACCTTCACTTTCACCCCTATAAGCTTAAGATTATCCAGCAACTGAATGAGGGAGATTTTGCACGTCAGCAGTTCGCTGGGAGAATGCAACCGATTTTTTTTTTTTTACCATTTAACAATGAAAAAAATCATTTTCAGAAGATGATTTTTTTTCATGAATTTCCCTTTTTTACTATTAAATGATAATATCTAAGCTTTCATTATTCACAATAAAATTTTTTCTAAGTTAAATAAACTAACACATTCTGATGTGGCCATCCACTTGACTTTACTATACAACCTGGCCCCTCACTTATATTTAATAAAATTATGTATATTTATGTAGGGGGGGTTAGTTTTTGCATTTTTGGGGCCCACTGATTATGTATACAAAATTTGGTTGAGTTTGGTACAAGGACCTATATTTTCATTTTTTGACCCTACACCCCCCCCCCATTTTGACTGTTAGTTTTTGCATTTTTATACTTCTGTGGGCTCACGGATTATGTATACAAAATTTGGTTGAGTTTGGTACAAGGGTCTAGTTTTTTAATTTTTTGTCCCCCCCATTTTGGGCTGTTAGTTTTTGCATTTTTAGACTTCTGGGAGCCCACGGATTATGTATACAAAATATGGTTGAGTTTGGTACAAGGGTCTATATTTTCATTTACTACACCCCCCTCCACCCATTTACCCGGTTAGTTTTTGCATTTTTAGACTTCTGGGGTCCCATTGATTATGTATACAAAATTTGGTTGAGTTTTCTCAAATGGCCTAGATTTTAAATTTTTAACCCTCCCTTCACCCCCTTAATTTTAGGTCGATATGCACCAAAATCTAATCAGTTCTTAATCTTAATGGACCAAAACTACGTGTCAAATTTGGTTTCGATATTCCCACTAGTTTTTGAGCTAGCTCGTCCACAAAAATTTGGTAACGCACAGACTAAGTAACAGACAGACTAACAGACATTTTGATAAAACAATTATTATCTCGAAAAATATAATTTTTTCGATGTTCACTTATTAGAGCTTTTTTGTAGAGCGAAATGCCATTGTTTCGCTCAATTTTTTTAATCAAAATAGTTTCAGCCGTTTTTGAGATATTTCGAAAAAAAAGAAGGAAAAAAACACTTTTTTCATGCACGATTACAATACTTGACCATACCCTGTATGATAAAGTAAAAACAGTTGAGTTATTCTCATTTCAAAAACACCCATCCATTCTGAAACACCTTTATAAAGATGTGATTTAATTAAGTCTCAGTGACATCATGGACGATTGATAGGCAGGTGGTCCAGGAATAATGTGACACCGGGTCGAAGACCCGATCACCAGCTAGTAATAAATAAAATTTCCACGATTTGCGGAGTTTTGAAAGTTTTCACTCAGGAATAAAAGGGATGAACGAAATGAATAATTTCACGAAAAACTTGTTCCGCTAATCTGTAATTGAGAAATTTTCATCAATCCTTAAATATTGAATATGAAAAATACTTGTGTATGAGAATGTTTATTTCTAATTGAAAGAGAGTTCCGAAATTATAATTTAAAATGTTGCGCAAAGTTAAAAGCTCTAATAAAAAAAGTTTAGTGAATTGAAATGAATATGAAAAATGTACATATATAGCGAGAGTTCCGTACACAAGTAAATGAATTGCAATCCACAAATTGTAAAATTGTATGTATATAAAAGAAGAGAGGGCATTTGGATATAGCTTGGCTGTATATTTTATGCATCTGGCAGCTTTTTGCCCGAAAATAAATTAAAACGATCAAACAAAGTTACTCATGATATTCCATTACATTGGAGGTATAGGGGGTGAGGCGGTAAAAAAGCGAGATAAAGTATACACATTTTAATTAAGTTAATCGGCTGATTTCATTTTTAATACAAGATTATAAAAGTTATTTTCCATTAGAGTTGTTATTTCACTTTCTATATTCAAATCAAAATGCTTTGATAAATTGAATTACAAATAATTATATATATTATATATATATATATATATATATATATATATAAAATAAAAGGATGAAATAATGGACTTTAATCATATACTCTCTTCATGTTACGCACACAGATTTTCCTACGAGGCTTTTCATAAACTAGGAAAGAATGTACCTAATTAAAAAATTAATTTCCAACTATACATTCATTCATTTTACACCTTTTACTTTGATTTTTTTTTTTTTTTGGAGTTTACTCCGTAAGAATCGATTTGCATATAAGGAGCCCGGTATGGAAAATTATGGGTAGTAAAATTCAGTCAACGAATGACAGCGTTACGTTTTTCGTACGCACACTCTTCTGGTGGTGAAAAAGGGCAACATCATTCAAACATTTTTTTAGGCGCGGATTTTAAAATTGACATTGAAAAATTAATCGAAAAAATATTATTATTTATATTATATATATATATATATATATATATAAATGCAACATGACAGGTTCCATCCCTGTCGAGTGCTTATTTATTTTTTAAAACATTTGAAACTTTATTACTTGACATTTAGAAATTTTCATTTAATTAATCTCAAAAATTAAATGATGATTTTATTTATATATATCATATACAATTCAACCCTATAATTTGATACGTCTTTCTCTAACGTATTATGGTTAAACTTAGATAATTAGACAATCACTATAACTATTCATTTTTTATATTATATACTTATGTTATATTTATACTTTATTGTTATTATTTTAGATATATCATACATATTATATTATATATAATTCTTATTTTAAATTTAATTATAATATTTATTTAAAATTTATATAACATTTATATTATAGATTTTATTTATAATTCGTGGGTATTGATTTGTGGGTAAGATTTGTGAACCACATATCTACCAACGTTCATGTGTCTTATTTCAGTTACCATAAGCCTCTATTCACAGTAATTAATAACGACGGCGCTATTGATCTAATTAATATTTGAAATTTTATTTAGGTATTTTCACTGATTCGTTTATTTATCATTTGATATGGTATTAATCTTTTTCTTAAACTAGTAAGCCTTTTTTGTGCCTATTTAGACAGTCGATCTGAATGAGTAAACTCCAGTCGTGCGTCGGAGCTGACACACACATTTTTTTAATGACATTTTATTATTTTTATCAATTTGAAAAAAAAGACTGTCATTGGAAATAATATTTCTGATAGAAACAATTTTAGTTCATTAAAAGGAGATAATAAATTGGGAATGCTATTATTATAGGCTAGATTTAATTAAAGTTCAGGAAAAAACTAATATTCGATAGGTACTAAAGAGAGGATTCATTTTTTTTGAAATCGAAAAAAATATAATAAAAATAATTAAAAAACTAATCGATATACCCGATAAAAGTTCAAAAACAAAGTCTATTATTTATTAATATTATTATTCAGTTCTATTATCAGTATTAGATGTAACAAATCAGAGGAAAAAGGAACAATTCAACACCTTGATAAAACATATGACCAATTGCAAAGTTTCGCCAATTTATTGTGGCTTCATCAGGCTCTATACAAAAATAAACAATCAATGGTGTTGTATAAACAAATAATGTGTTTATATTGTTATATATGTGTATTCTAATTAGCACGAAAAGAATTGAATAACGAAGTATTTTAAAAATTTGATGAAGGTAATTATTATATATTATGTCTGGGTTGATTTTGATGATTATGAATGATTCATTTGCATTTATTTTTGTATAGAGCCTGATGAAGCCACAATAAATTGGCCAAACGTTGGTCGTATGTTTTAACACGATGTTTAATTGATACTTTTTCCTCTAATTTGTTACATCTAAAGTCTATTATATTAGAAGAAATTGTCTCTTCGGATAGAGAAGGACTGGTAGAAATTTTAATTGATAAGTGATGGAAAGGCAGCCCAAGGATAGTGAAAAAATTCTCTCAAATAAAGTAGATTTATTGGATATTCATTTTTTTTATGACTGAAAACCCAGCGTTTCTAAGGAATTTACCCTCCTTCTTCAGGGGCCATTGAGAGAAAAACACTGAAGAAGGAGGGAAATTTCTTCAGAAACTTTGAGTTTTTAAGTCATAAAAAATAAAATTGAATATCCAATAAATATACTTTATTTGAGAGAATTTTTTTTCACTATCCTTGGGCTGACTTTGGGGGCGTCCCTTGATTACGTGAGGCGTTTAGGGGGGGGGGGGGGCACAGAAAATATCAGATATTTTTTCCGCACGAAACAGTGTAAAATAACGAGAAAACTGGGTTAAATTAATTAATAATAATAATTCCTTCAGGCCCTCGGGAAGGCAATGGGAAACCACCCCTGTAAAAAATTTCCCCAGGAAAATTACAACGGAGAGGATACTCTCCATAGTAATCGCCGACGCTCGGAATCGAGTATGGCACTTGACGAAGAACAATAATAATAATAAAATAATAGTTTTAACTAGACTTGAGTAAAAATAATTAAGCAAATTATTATTTTTTTTAAAATAAATCCAACGGAATCAAGGACAGATTAACGTATTTACACTAAAAATAAGCATTTTGAAAAATCTGACGTAAGATTGGGGGGGGGGGGTCGAGCCAAATCTCACGACATCTCACCAAGGGGAGAGAGGGGTCGAAAAATCGCCAAAATCGCCTCACGTAATTTAGGGACGCCCCCTTTCCATCATTTATCAATTAAAAAGTCTATTATTATTGCGAGTTTAGCATTTAAAAAGATTGTGTTTGGAAGCTGGAACTTGGCACCAAGAAGCAGCTTATTAATAAAAACTTGGGTTCCATACAGGCAAACAAAATTATTTATTTATTTATTTTGATACTGAAAATATTTAATAAGGAATATGAAGTTTTGCTCTAAAGACAAATAACCTTTAATTATCTATTTATTGGCCTTTCTTTATTATAGAGAAAGTGCTTTTTAGTAGTTGATCTTTTCTTAATGCTTGAGGCTTATTCAAATCTTGCTCAGTAATATAAAATAAAGGAAAGAAAGGATCCTGTTGCGAATTTCGATCCAAGCAATTAACTCCAGTTGCAATAAAACCCTTAGATAGGAAAAAATGAATCATTAAAGAATTTGAAATCGCCTACGTAATATTTTTCTGCTTAAAAAGCTTTTACTTTTTTTCTTTTTCTTTTTTACACTCAAATGGTAGATATCGGTGTAAAAGGATACCAAATTGAAGGAAGTCATGCAATCATTGCGCACAGAGAAAAATAAAGCCGAGAATCAACACTTGCTTGGCCTCTCTTTGAAATGAGAGAGAGAGAGAGAGAGAGAATCACTTGTGGTTCTCTAATAACTTAATTTAAATTCAGACAAGTAATAAAATACAAAATGGAGTAATTTTGATCATAAAAAAGCGCCACCTTTCAATAAGTAATTATCCTAAACATTAGTACTCTTTTAATAATGTAAAAATAATCAGAAAGGTAAAATACATAAGCAAAGACTTGTTTAAATTCAATTATATATATATTTATTTATACCAGCTGCGAAGCCCACCTTCGGCAGGAATTTTGCTGGCCAGGAGGCTGCGGCTTTTGGACTCCGCAGTTCAAGTATGAATTTTTTATTTATTTGTCTGGATCCAAGGAAACTGAAATTCGTAGTAATTTTACTCCGATGCCAAAATGTTTGTATTTACCTATCCTATTTAAATTTAGATTAAATTTTAGACTTTTTAGCTTCAGAAATTACTTATGAAAAAGGTAAAACAAAAACAGGAACATTTGCATAAAGCAAAGAGTAAAATTCTTCCTCTTTCTTCTAATTTATTTATTATCTTAAGACGTGTGTAAGGTGTTTACCAGTTTTAACATTGAAATTATTTTCAATTAAAACATGATAGAGAAGGAGTAATTTATTGCCTAAATTGAAAATTATATTAAAGAATCTCCAGACAGTTAGCTTTGATTAAGCTTTGATATGCTCTTTGTTACGGATGAAGAAATCAACTCTCTGTAATATAATCTGATATCTCCGCATTGTAATGAATTATGAAAATGTAACGGTTTTCTCGAGAGATTCTATTCCTAAGTCAAGGTTAGTTAACTAGGTAATAAATGACATGCAATGTTAACAAGGAAATAAAAAATAAAAAAAGTAGTAAATGAAAATAAATACTAGTTTAATTGAAGGTACTAATATTTATGTAACCTATTATTAAACAAACATTATTTCTGATAATCGTTTTTAATAATATCCCGCAGCATCCATTTAATTTGAAGAAGAGGGATGGATGAAGGAGGATGAATAAATAATTAAAGGTCGATGCCTTTCGGAAAATCAACGCCTCGCTGCAAACTGAACACGTTCAAGTTTCGATAGAATTGACAAATTGGATTGGATTATAGAATCTCTGGTTTCAAGTAAAATCCTTTCCGAGACCGGAAACAAAGAAATCAAAAAGAAGGTTCAAAGAAGTAAATGCAAAATTAAATGGAAAATGGCATATGCCATGCTCCCTCATTTCTAATAGAATTTTGCTATATATATGTAACTTTGAGTCCTATTTTAAGGCGAAGGTAGATGTAATAGATGTCATATTCGACTTATAATTCGATAATACGTAGAATTCATATTCATAGTTAATCCTCATTGAGTACACAGTCTTGAGACTAGTTTGACACTACCAGCCGTCTCCTCTCGGCTCTGACCCATGCCAGAACTTTGACCTCTCTAAATAACTCACATCACATATCCCCAATTATTTCGTCGAAATATAGGGTGGGGCAGAGCACCTTGCTTATTTAGAAATTCAATTAAGAAAAAGGTAACGCAGATATATATTTAATTCTGCGAACAGCATCAAGTACAACGTTTAAATTTTATGTTTACACAGTTTTAAAGATGAAAATTTTATCAGGCAGATGGTGTCCATTATTCTCAATACACTGCTTTAATCGAACTCGTAAGTTTCGTTCAACTCTTTCCAGCATATCGACGGAGGGTATGTTGGCGACAGCTTAACGAATGTTTTTCTTCAGGTGAGCCAGGGTCCTAGGACGATCTTTGTAGACAAGTGATTTTAGATAGCCCAGTCCAGAACGCCCCTCAAGGAGATGACGCAGTTTATAATGGACGCCATCTTCCTAATATCAACATTAAAACTGTGTAAACATAAAATTTAAATTTTGTACTTGATGTTGTTGAAAAAACTAAATATATATCAGCGTTAATTTTTTCTTAATTGAATTTCTAAATAAGCAAAGTGCTCTGCCCCACCCTATATTATAATCTGGGCCTTTTCTTTCCCTCCAAGATATCATTAAGAAATTATTAATTGAGGATCTCAATTACTTCAAAAAATAGCTATTCCTATTCTAAAATATTATTAATATGATTTTATAGGGATTTTATATTGAGGATATACAGTATCAAGGATATGATCAAATTATTAAATTATATCTGCTGTGATTATATCCTTTATATCTGAATTCCAGTTATAATATATACTATATACACGCGATGTTGTGATGTTTATATAAGCCATGGTAGCATTAATTAGACTATTTTTTTTTAGTTTTGAAAGTACTAGCATAAAAAATATCGACTTTGAAAAGATGGCGGCTCTGTACTAGTGAACATAATTTATTTTTATTAAAGTAAAGAAAGTTTAAAAAATATAAAATTCTAGGTAGGTTTCACAAAAATAAAAGACAATTATTTTTGTATAATGCATCTAAATTCTTCAATTTGTTTGTATCAGAAAATTTGAAATATAATAATTATTATATAAAACTGGAGAGTTTGTATGTTTAAAAGCGCTAATCTCAGGAAATACTAATCCGATTTGAAAAATTATTTTTGTATTAAATAGCCCGTTTATTGAAATAGGCTCTAGGCTATATAACTTCATGCTAAGACCCTAAAGTACCCATTTTAGGATTGATAAGGCTATAAATATGCGGACTGGATACAATTTTTGAAGATGGTCACCCATTTCAGAACTAAGCGCGCCATATATTGCTTGACGCTTGTGTACGAGTAGCTTTGATGATCCTTCGTAAAGTGATATTGTGAATGACCAAATGTCATTGTGTATTGTGTTAATTTTTAGTAAAAATTAAAATTTACTTTCCTATAGTATTCTTAATAAATAAATAAATAAAAATACTTTATGAATGTATCTTTTGGTAGGTTGTATGTAGATATTTTGACTCAATTAAGTTCGAAAAACCATTGACACAAAAACCTAAGACTTTGGTTGTTACAAACAAGTAGTATTTTTTTCAGATTAAACATGATTTGTAATTTTAAAGAATGTCCATTAATTGAAAAACATTAAAAGAAGAGAGAAAATGCTTGAAATATTTATAAGTTTTATGTAATAAATAATTATAAATTATGAAGCCGCTTATTAAAAGAAGCAAAATTATAGGAAATTTAATTAACCAAAGGTTAATTTATTAATGATAAAATAGATCGAAAATATTGTATAAATTAAATGGGATGAAACTTCAAAGAATTTTTGCGCTAAATTAAATATTATCAGGGGGCTTAATTAAAACTCTTATGCCCATGAGAAGGGTAATTGAATTAAAATGAATATGATCGGATTATACAGGCAGATCAAAGCTTAGTAGTTTTTAAAGTGGCGCCAATCAATAGAAGCGTCTGGGCGAGGCAACTAACTGACTTATTCTTGAGAGAGAAAGTTCTGATAGACAAGTGAAAGTAATGGGTGGGTGGATGGAAGTGGGGGAGTCATTTGAAGGAGCCGATTAATCATCGATCGATTATTTATTTAATTACACATGACAGAGAACCGATTGATGCTCAATGTTATTTTTATCCATTAGCGCGCTAGTTATTAAAGAGAGAGAGAGAGAAAAATAAACATTGGATATGATATAGAATTTTGCTCCAATGTCATGGTTACATTATTTATCATTTACGTAAGTAGGTCTTATCGAAGAAAAGTCTCGTCATAAATTAAAATAATTATAAAATAATCAAGAAAGAGTATCGCGCTGAAGAGTACAACAAATTTCAATAGCTCCAGATGTGTGAAAACTAAATACGTAGTTATGTAATTATTGTGAGAATTCATTGATTATTTTAAAGAAGATTAAAATTAAATACTACTTTAAAACATTAATTTAACTCGAAACACTGCTCGACAAAAATTAAACAAAAATTTGTACTCGTAAGTAGGGTTTTAAACGCTGATTATCATACAATTTTCCGATTTTTTAGAACAGGTTAGAGTTTTGAGATATCGGTGAAAAAGGCCATTTTGAACTATTTTAAAGTCCCATTAGTAATGAAACAACAATATTTGAAATCAAAATATTTTGTTGACGTAATAGAAAACAGATTCCACTTTGATTTTCAAATTACCTCTTGAAGCTTTTAGCTGAATTAAAACTCGAGTTATAACTAAAAAACTAAGACCATATATCTATGTTTATTATCCTTTATAATCACGTGGTTCTAGTTTTTTTTTTTTTTTAGTTATAACTCGAGTCCTTTCCGTCGTTTTGACCGATATTATCTCAAAACTCTGACCTGTTGTAAAAATTCGGGATATTGCATGATAATCAGCATTTCGTCGCTGATCTTACAAAACATCGTAAGTCCTAAATTCATTATTGGATAAAAATACTTGAGGTTTCACATTAAGTGATGACATTAATGTGAAACCTACCAAGTGTTTTTTATCCAATAATTTTAAAAAATGTTTCACCAAGTACCAACACCAAATTCCTTAAAAACCTAAATTCATGGTTTGCCAGAAAACAAGACAAACCATTTTAAACAACAATACATACAAATGCAATGCAATATTTATGATTTGTCCGTAGCGCGAAATTAAATTGGAATAGAATAATAAGGTTTCAATAGACAGATGCGCCGTGAAAAGTTGGTCGGTATAAACGTATAATACGTATTTGACCAAAAATCGGACTTACAAGGTTTTGTAAGATCAGAGACGATATGTATGATCCCCTGATCAAGAATTAAGCGCCGCACTAATACCAAGCTTCTGAAATCTCCAAATTCGGGTATTCGATAAATAAATATTTCGAGTAGGGTCTTCGAAAGGCAAATAAAGGAACATACCGGAAGACAATTGCCAATATTTACATGTTCGTCATAACAAATTCTTCAAAAACTTGAGTGACTATATAGTTTAAATTAAATATATTGTATTGATCGAAATGTTTAAATGTATCTCACTTCTTTGACAAATTTTCAGGATTTGTTTCTCTTCTTTTTCAATAAGAAGAAAATAGCCTCAGATATTGGCCGATTGTTAAACATTTACATTCTTCTTTATTCTTTAAAACTTGTGAATACTAGTAATTTTGATGTCATTTACAAAGTACGCGATAGGGGGAGGAGTGCGGTCTAATCCTAAAGAAACTTGATAATTTTTAACCAGAAACTTTTGATCAAACAACAGGGGGCCTTTAGTGTTTGAGCTTCCTTGTTTTTGAGATACTACTGTTCGCAGCTAAAGGCGTCAGTATGAATGGTTGCATATTGCAATGGGTGATTGGCCGGAAATTAAACATAATTGGATAGGAATTTTGGCGGTGCTACGCCGGTTTACAGTAGTAAAGGGGGAAAATCCCGTCGCTTTGTGGTCTACGGAATTGATCAAGGGTTTTATAATAATTCGCACCTCCAATAGAACAATGACTTAAGTGTGAAAAATTTTATTCAAAGATATAACCACTTTAAAAAATTATTTTGAATAATTAACTGCAGTAGCTATGAAATTTAGTTAAATAATAGCTAAAAACTTAGGTGTGTAAGGTACTGCATTCTGTTGACCAAAATACCTTGCAAAATACAAGGTTACAAGTGTGTAACCTATCAGTTACGTCATTGTTCTTGTAAATGTAAAATGGCGGAATGAAACACTTACGACGTTATTCCACTGGTCGAATGGAGTGACAGAAAAGAAATTACGGCGTGTTAGAACTAAATTGTCACGTTCACTCGCAAAAAGTCAAAAACAAACGGAAGATTGCAATGACAAATTGATGCAATGAGCAGCGACATAACTATCATCTAGAGGTTTCTGCTAGTACTCCAGATATGTCGTTTTACCTATCGAACAACAAGAAATTTTTGACACTTGTTAGGTACTTATCTCCAAGCACGGCGAACGATCTTAGGCCAGGGGGGTCAAAACTTGGAAAGTGATGTAGGCCTAGCGGGGGGTTTGAAGGGTATGGAATACAATTTTGAAGTAAATTGGTACAATTTAACCCATTGTTAAGCAGTTTGTAGCTGTGGTTTAAGTAAAATGAGTAATTATTAGGCTAACGTTACGGCGCAAGATTTTTAGGTTTTGTTTACACAAACAGATCATGGTATAACATTGATTTTACAACTAACAGTTTGGCAACAAAGTTGTTTTGGGGTAAAGTTACGGTAAAATTTATTTCTTTAGGAGGTCAGCTGACCCCCACGGTCCCGCCGTTCCTGCTTATCTCAAAATCGCTGAATTTTGCACTTAGGTCATTGTTCTTGCGGAGGTGCGATTATGTCCTACAGGATAGATTGAAAATTGATGAAAATAGCAAGAAGGAATAAAGAAAACCATGTTCAAAAAAATTAAACTGGTATTGCGTTATTAAAAAAAATCGTCAAAATTAATTCACATTCTTAATTAAAACAAGAAAATCAGCGAGGCTTGAATTCAACAATCACTTCCATTCAATCTATGTCATTTCCCAAAGGTGGTTTTAATCGTTAACCAAGCAACAATGAATTTTTGAGGTTTTGTTCAATGAAAGAAAAATAATTAGATTCAAGATAATAATACGATCTGTGTGTGCGGTAGTCAGTCAGTCAGTCAGTCAGTCGGTGTTGAAATTCTGAAATGAAAAAGAATGGAATTGAAAAATCCTGGCCTGTGCGTCAGGGGGTTGGTTGTTTTAGATCGTTATATATAGATTTAGTCGTTAAAATCCCGCAGCTGACATAGACATTCTTTCTGAAAAAGAATTTAAAAAAAAAAAAAGGAAGTTAATTGTATTTGGAGAAGCGAACCCACCGAGGAAACGTTCGCTTAAAATGTTTGTCCGAGTGAGTTATCACGGCGCGGGGGTGTTTTTGCCATTCACTATTAGATTTGCATATTAATTAAGGGTGTAGGGGCCAATGGGAGTATAACTCCATCATGTGTCCCTAAGGGACAGATCGCGACATGCCTTCATGCATGCGTGTGTTCGTATTCCGCGACATTTCTGGCTGACATCCGCCCTTCTGCTACATTGTTTAACCAAATCACCACCTAGCATCCCCAGCAGCTCTAGCATAATGAATTGTTTAAAGGAGGCGGCTGTGTAGGAGGGATGGCTACTACTATATAGCCCTGTACAAAGCCTTTGTCCCGCCTCTGTAGCTCTAGAACTGACCCCAGGGGGTTGGGGATGTTAATTCGATATTTCCGCTAAAATGGGTTGAGATATTTTAGTAGAGAGAAAACACCCCCTTCCCTGGCCTCATTCCTCCATCACTGACACCAAAAACCTTCTGTTATTATCTTGTGCGATAATTTTCATCCCCCAAAAAGCAATTTATTTATAATTTTAGATTCAAGAGAGAGGTTGGATGGTTTCATCTTTATTCTTTAACATTGAAAGTCAACATTTTTTAGTGGTGGGGTGATCAAAGTTAAAACCGCGATAGGTGCTCAATTTGAGACCATCGATCGCTGGTATATTAAAGAGTTTAATTTCAGTTAAGGTAGTTGTTTCACCATTTTTTTTTTTTTTTGAAATTCAGACAGATTATTTTGTAAATACTTCTGCATCGATTGGTGGCAAAACGAAATTTATGAACAATATAGTTCCGGAGATATTACATTTCAAAGATAGAGTTTTTCAGACTCTTATACAGTGCACTATACGGGGTATCGGAAAATTTACATACATATTTAATTATAATTAAGAAACTCTTCTTAGCATTGTTATAAAAAACTAAACCAACATTAAACAATAACTAATACATTTTTTAAGAAAATTTTAATTCATAGTTAGAACACAGTTTCTGAGATAATAAAGAATAAATAAAAATGTAATGTTGCGCTTAAGTGATACGTTGAAGGATCTCCGAAAGTTCTTCACCGATTTCTTTGAAATTTTCACACAAAATTCCATTCAAATACACGAGTGTTTTTATAGATATCACACCTGTGGCATGTAAAAAAATATTTTTTTCGAGGAAACAACGCCAGCGCCTCTCTGGGGGTAAAAGCAAACTAACAAGATGGTGGATAATAGCTTTTTGGAAATCTTTCAACTGTCAATATTATTTTTGGTTAAGGGAACAATTTTAAAACGAGACGCTCCCCGCCAGGGGCTAGGTGACGCCGGGCCGAATAATGCACTTTATCTGACATTTCTATGATAAAATATATACAAGCTCGGACAGTGTTGCCAGATTTGTCAAACGAGGACACGGGATTAGCTAGTAGCACTTTTATCATTTCTTATGATGAAGTATTATAATCATGGATGAAAAAAGTGGGTTTTTTCCTTTCAACGATTTTCGAAATATCTCAAAAACGGCAGAAACTATTTTGATAAAAAAAAAACTCACCGGGTTTCGGTCTACAATAAAAAAGATTTTATTATATTTAGTGAACATCGAAAAATGTATATTTTAAAAGATATTAATTATGACAATATTTACTATTTTATACTTAAGGAAAGATAGCCCAGTCAGTAAAGGGCGCCAGAATCCCCCCCCCCCAAATATGTCAGATTTAGTTAAAATCTCAATTCATTTTAGAAGCGGTTGTATGCACCATACGCCTGAATATAGGCAATCAATTCGTCACCTCTTCTTCAAAGTTGCGTAAAATTTAGGCTCTCCGAAACGTTCTTGAAGTAATATAAAAATCATCTTAGCGACTGGCCTATCGTTCTGCCTTTCGTATAAAATGGCAAATATTGTCATTGAGAATGTCCTGAAATCAAATTTAACCATTCTGAAATGATTTGATTTTACAATATTTTTGACATCTTTAGTTGGTTCATGTCCATTTTAATAATAAATAAAAGATTCACGGGTTTTTGGACAATTTTTTTTATTAATGTTAAATATCAATTTTCGTATGGCGGCGACGTTTCGTCCTTTTTCAAGACTTTTTCAAGTGGTCAATTACTTAAAACATCAATCGTTGATCGAATAGTGAAACCATCGAGACAATAAATAGTGTATTCATAATATTTATCCCATAATAAATTAACAACCAATTTTCAAAAAACAATCTTAAATCATAGAGTCTAGACACGAGTAGACAAAAGAAATTTTCTCTAAGATTGTTTATTGAAAATTGGTTGTTAACTTATTATGGGATAAATATTATGAATACACTATTTATTGTCTCGATGGTTTCACTATTCGATCAACGATCAATGTTTTAAGTAATTGAGCACTTGAAAAAGTCCTGAAAAAGGAAGAAACGTCGTACGAAAATTGATATTTAACATTAATAAAAAAATTGTCCAAAAACCTGTGAATCTTTTATTTATTTGTGACATCTTCAGTGGTCATTTACCCCCCCCCCCCTCTAAAAACGACAGAGTAAGAATTTCACTTTCGGGGTGTGTGCTGATCACACTACAGTATGGGATATGTTATTTGCCAAAATGTTAATTATCTCTTAGACTATAAAGTTTTGGAAGAATCTTATATCATTTGTTATTTTTAAATGCGATAGAAATGAAATTAATACAAATAATTATTTGTGAATGATTAAAATATGCTAAACGGATCTATTTCAGCAAAAAAAGACGATATTTGAGACACTTCTATATCAGCCAAAAAAAGAGATACTCACTTTTCAAAACAGATTATAAAATGACAGGAATCAAAACATTTGGAAAAATTAGATGGCTATAATATCACACTCATCATTATCAATATTTGTAAATATTTTTTTTTTGTTATAACGTCATCGGATTAAAAGATTGTCCTCTAATTTATGAGATGACCTTTCTATTACATCAATCTCTAATCAATATATTGTACAGAATAATATATAGATGTCAACTAACTATAAAAATATAAACAATAAACCGGAGATAAAGAAAATCTAAAAGATTACTTTAAGAATTAGAGGAATAAAACAATGCCATATTAATTAAGCTACGCTTCCATGCGACTTCCCAACGAGGGGTGAACCGCCACCTAAAATCGTGTACACCTACTTCCACTTCCACTGTTATTTCCAAGTAGAAGACAGATTATCTAATGAATTCCAAAGTAATTTCAAATAATTCCAAAGACGGTATACACCTAGTTCCAATCGCGCTTCACTCGATTAAATATATCACAAAATAACAACTCAATATCAAAGCAATTTGAGCCGCGAAAGTTAAATAATATAATAAATAATTTCTTATGTTAATTCTACATATTTAGAAAATTATTTTATTATTTTTTGAAAAGGAAAAATGAATTGAGCACCGGCGGGATTCGAACTCGTGTTTCTCTCCTTTAGCCGAAGAGTGCCTTTATCAACTAAGCCACGGATGCTTTCGCGGCTCAAAGAGTCTTGCTTGTTAGGTAAGCAATATTTCTTTTATTTGAGAAACTTACCTAATAATTTATATTTTTAAAATTTAAATTTTTAATTTCGCAAAAAGTTAGTTCTGAAATGTTTGTAGGTATTTTCAAAAAGAAAGTAATGATTATAATATGGGCTTTCTAGCTTAAGAAATGCAGACACTCAGAAAAAAAGACACATTGTCGAATGGGGAGCTATTATTGATTAGTAGCAAATATTGAGCTGAAATTATGTTGATTAATGTCCATTATAATTAGTAGATTAAAAATTCACAGTTCATTGGACAATGTTTTTTATTGAAGCTCTTATTTAATTTTTCCATCTAGACTTATTTTATTGTTTCAATCTAAAAAGAAAAAATTCTACTATGTCTCAATTATTTTTATTGTTATCTCAACCAATGTTGCTCTAACCAATTGAGTGCTTGAAAAAGTCTCGAGAGAGACGAAACGTTGTACAAAAATTGAATAAGAGCTTCAATAAAAAACATTGTCCAATGAACTGTGAATTTTTAATCTATTGAGCTGAAATTTGGCACACGCACACGTTTATATTAATAAAGTTTATTTCACTGCCAATTTTCTAATATATAGCTTAAATTAATCGTTCGTTAACAAAAAATTATGCCAAATCACCTAGATTTATGGACAGAATGAGTCTTGAAAAAGTGAAAACATTTTCCTTCAATTCAATTATTGATTTTATCTCGTTAAAAAAATTTGTTAGTAAAATGGCAAAACTTATGGTAGGTACACTTGTTGCATGTGACTTTACGATCAATGAAATTGAATTACATTTACATTTTTGATGATATGAAATGCAAAACGGTTTTCTAAGTCGTAAAATGACATTTTCATTTAGAGAAGAATATTTTTTGTAATTTTCAATCTAGAAAGTTGTATATTAGTTGTATGCTGTTTCAATAAATTCATTTTCAATTCTATAAAAATATTATATCAAAATAATAATAATAATTAAGCTTCTTAGTTCATGCATTTTATTGGAGATTTCCTCTCTAAGTTCTTCTCCATCAATAAACATCTCCGGAAATATTAATCTAAAATCCAATTAATTTTGCTCTGCGTCATGAGAAGATTCAAAAGAAAAAAAAAATTGACATCAAAATGAAGAAAGAGGGATTTACCATAGACCCCAGTATTCATCTCCAGTGGGAATTAGTATCAGTATTATAGAGTCAATATAATTGCTGATTCTTCATATTCATAGAGAAAAAGTTCTTCTGGTATCAGATTATAAGATCGATAATATGAATAAGATTATTATTTTGTTAGTTACCAAAAAGTAAATCCCATACTTATACTACCTATAAGTTAATGGTTATTCATGTGAATAATAATGCCTTTAATAGGCAAAGATTAGTTCAATTAAGATGCGACATAATTGATTAACATATTAAATAAAAAAACACTATCAAAATGTTTTTTAATTAGCTAATTTTGCCAAAAAAATATCTTTTTTTTCTATAGAAGGAAGTACAAATTGCTGTACCATTTTGAAATCTTGACAAGATGGGCCAATTTCTTAAATAACTTGCCATGCTTGTTTACTAGACTTTTTTACTTTATCCAATGCAAAGCATTGGGAAAGTATTAAAGCGGTCTCGCGGCAAGGTCAACTTCAATGGGTCCTCAGGTAAAGACTACGGAACCCATGGACTCAATTAAAGTCACAAATTGTAGTATTCAATTAGGTTAAATTTTAGCACGTGACGGTTTTGCCAAAAATTACATGGGGTTTCTTCCAGAGGCCAAAATGTGCCATTTTTTCAAGAAGTGCGTGCGGATGGATGTATGTTATCTATTTTTTCATCGACGATTTTTTCCACACCATTGCACCGATTAAAATGAAATTGAAAACCTACCATTATTTTAACAAAATGAAGCGATGATTAGTTTTTGACAAAGAGAAACAAAGAGGTTGTCCTCTGCTTGATGCAAATAAACATACACACATATATATCGAGATGATATATATGTGTGTATGTTTATTTGCATCAAGCAGAGGATAACCTCTTTGTTTCTCTTTGTGAATCAACAACTCTGCTACTCTCGGCAAAACAAAAACTTTTCAATTAGATTAGTTTTTGGTACATATCGGCCTACAAACATTAGTACTTTATTTCAGTAGTTTTTTAGTTTTTTCTAAATATTTTGAAAATGACTAAGCCAATTTTGATGAAATTGAATATTGTAATTATTAAGTACCTTGAGGACCACAAAAAGGTCATGTAAAGTTTTTTTGTAAAATTATATTTTAAAGTACTTTACCCTAGAATAAGATAGAACATTGGATAAAGTGTAGCAACGATCCGTTGCAATTTATTTTACATTAAGATGATTTAAAGTTAGCTGATCACAATTTTTAAAACATAAGTTACACAAAAATATTTTTTTCTCCAAAAGTATAGTACGAATGGTTTTATTATGAATTCTGATCAATAGCAGGATTATACAGGATTGCGTAACAAAAATTAGAATAATAAAATATGTAAATTTGTAGCCACCGAATCTCGATATTTAGGGCAGGGTAGCGATTTTCACCATTTTCATAAAAATTCCTATAACTCGAAAACTATGAGTCTTTTATTAAAAAAACAAGCTGACGTGTTCTGATGTGACCATCCACTTGACTTTACCATACAACCCGGCCCCTAAAATTATTTATAATCGTGTAGGTGGAGGTTAGTTTTTGCATTTTTATACTTCTGTGGTCCCACTCATTATGTATACAAAATTTGGTTGAGTTTGGTAAATGGCCAAGATTTTCATTTTTTGACCCCGCCACCATTTTAAGCGGTTGGTTTTTGCATTTTTAGACTTCTGGGGCCCCACTGATTATGTATACAAAATTTGGTTTAGTTTGGTAAATGGCCAAGATTTTCATTTTTTGACCCCCCTCCCCCGCCCCCATTTTAAGCGGTTGGTTTTTGCATTTTTAGACTTCTGGGGTCCCACTGATTATGTATATAAAATTTGGTTGAGTTTGCTCAAATGGCCTAGATTTTTAATTTTTAACCCCCCTCCACCCCCCTTAATTTTGGGTCGATATGCACCAAAATCTTATCAGCTCTTAATCTCAATGAACCAAAACTACGTGTAAAATTTGGTTTCGATATTCCCACTAGTTTTTGAGCTAGCTCGTCCACAAAATTTGGTAACGCACAGACTAACTAACTAACAGACATTTTGACAAAACAATTATTATCTCGAAAAATATAATTTTTTCGATGTTCACTTATTAGGGCTTTTTGTAGAGCGAAATGCCATGGTTTCGATCAATTTTTTTAATCAAAATAGTGTCAGCCGTTTTTTAGATATTTCGAAAAAAAGAAGGAAAAAAAACACTTTTCTCATGCACGATTACAATACTACCCTGTATGGTAAAGTAAAAATTTAGGTTCTGGATCGACATAAACTGGCCTATCACCTATTCACAGTTTATCGTTGTGATACGGGACACCCTGTATAAATGTTACATAGGGGGACATGAGAATTTGAGAAAGGCTTAGGTGGGATATGGCTCAAAAAAGATTGGGAAAAACAGACAGTTCTAAATGATATATTTCATAAATATTTTCATAAAAAATAAGCCATATAAGTATTAATCTATTACGAGAATATTCTATGCGTTGAAAACAAAATTATATATGAATAGGCAATTTTTTCCTACAGTTGGCATTTTGTGTTAATTAATATAAATAATCTAATTTTGATTAAAAAAAAATGTTTGATAAACATAAATGAATGGATTGATGATAAGAATTAGTTTATTTGTTATGTATTGAGGCAGCGAGGTAGCATTTATGAAGATAGAGATAATAGTATGATGGCGCCCTTGAACTCAATTAGATAAAAAAAATGATTAGAAGAAGATTCTTAGAAATGAAATCATGAATAAATCAGAGATCAACTAAACTAGTGAACCTAGTCTTAAAAGTAAAAATCAATCCAAGTCATCTGTCATTTTCCTTTAGATAGATCCTAGAACTCCTCCCCCTCTCGAATTCTACTATCTTTGATCCTGCAAGAGCCAAGTTCACAATCTCCATCCCTTTAAACTAAGTACTTGCATGTTATTTTCTTTTCAGGAATGATTCAAAACCCAAATAACAATCCCCCACTGTACTGTGATCAGCACACACCCCGAAAGTCAAATTCTACACGCCAAATCGACTCGTTTTTAGGGGTAATCGACCCATGAAGATGTCAAAAAATACCGAAAATCACTTCATTGATTATAACTCCTAAACTGTTTACTCTACGGCAAATTCCATTAGAAGCAAAATTGTAGACGATGTAATTTTTGTTTAAAAAAAAATAAATTGAAAATAACCACCCAAAATGGGGCGGTAAAAATAAAATGCTGGACCTTTCGACCAAACACAACCAAATTCCGTATACATATTCTGTGGACCCCCAGAAGGCTAGTAATGCAAAAACTAAGTTAAGTTTGGTAGAAGGGCCTAGAATTTCATTTTTTGATCCCCCCATTTTAGGTGGTTAGATTTTGCATTTCTAGCTTTCTCGGGTTCACAGGATATTTGGTTGAGTTTGGTGGAAAGGGCTAGAATTTTCATTTTTGACGCTCCCCCGCATTTTGGGTGGTTATTTTCAATTTTTTTTTAACAAAAATGTCAAAAATTACATCTTCTACAATTTTGCTTCTAATGGAATTCGCCGTAGAGTAAACAGTTTAGGAGTTATAATCAATGAGGTGATTTTACATCTTCAGGGGTCGATTACTTCTAAAACCGGCTCAATTTGGCGAGTAAGAATTTGACTTTCGGGGTGTTGCTGATCACACTAGAGTATGAGATATGTTATTTGAGTTTTGAAATAATCTTCCAAAATGGTCATTAGCTATTAGGTGTTGCCTCTTGAGGTTATAACATCTTTCATACATAACATTGAAAAAAAAGGAATTGCCAGTACTTACACAAGTTGGCCACTAATAGACGGTAAATGAATTAAATGCGGATAATTAAGAGAAGGGGTGATTGTAATGATAATGATATTGATAGTCTGTTTATTGGAAAATTTCCGTAGAGGTTATTGAATAATTTCAATATTATCTTTCCAGGCTGTGCCTCTGCCTCCCTATATATTGCTACCTCTGCATTCATGGAATTGTAATGGAAAAAATCTTTAATAATCGCACGCGCTCACTCTCCCCCTTATTCTATGCGATTTCATCAATATATACCCAACCATTTGATGCAGATTCAATACATTCGATTATAAATGAGATAAAATGTAAAGTCAATAGAATAAATAGACTGTTATGGTATTCAACCAACAATTTATTGGAATGAAATATCTGTTGAGCGCTTGCATAATTGGCTCGGCGGTCCATCCCCCTGTAGCAGCGTTTTTCACCAGCAAGCAACCTTCACCTCGGCTGTTTATCATTCGGTCAAGCTATACACTCCCTTTTTTTATTTTGGAAGCCTGTCCGAGAATTCTAAGAGTTGGTTTAGCTAATTCATCATTAGCCTCCCCCGAACTCTTCCGCAGTAAGAGAACCTGGGCATCGGGTCATCAGAGACAGTTATTTTTTTATGGAGAACAATTCGAGAGTTTACAGTAGAGAAGATAAAGGGTGTAATTCATCGTAAAATCGTCAGGGTGTAAAAACAAATCCGTAGAAGGAAAAGTGGAGGAATAAACCCTGGTCTGGCTCTGATGGGAGAGATGCCGAGCGAGACTCACGATGCAATTTGGGGAATCTATAAAACGCCAAACACCCCGAATAAACATCACATTACTCAATGGTTTATTTCTTGTAAGGGAAAATTGTAATCATCTCTGAGATTTCTATGAAGCAAGAGAAATTGTTTTTTGAATGGATCAAGAAATCTTATCTTATCTTATTATATCAAACGAGCAATTCTTGTATATTATATTATATATATATATATATATATATATATATTATATCAAATCGGTTTCTCGAAAACGGCTGTAACGATTTGGATGAAATTCACGGGTTAAGGGTCCTCCCTGGTGTAATGGTCAGAATGTCTGACTGGCAGCCCGGAGGTCTCGGGTTCGATTCCCGGCCATACACAGTCATTTTTTCTGTAAGTATAGGGTCTGGAAACAAAATTAAGTGGGAGATAAATTTAAAACCTAATTTATCGATCGGAGAATTTACCACTGCTCGAAGCCCCTAAAAACTTAGTGACTAAGTTTCTGAGATTTGGCTCGTGATCCCGGCTTCTTTCCTTCTACTCAGTTCTTTTCAGGATGAAGGGGCCATCCCATACAGGCCTTTAGGGGATGCACCTTCTGGTGTATATCCTTCTCACATCAATATCATTAAAAAAAAAGGGAGGGTTGTGTTGGCAATTCGATCTGTCAGGGTTTCATCTTCGGCTAAGTTGTTTTTGATGGGTTTTTTGTTAATTGAAATAATTATTCGCAGGTGGTTGTCTCGATAAAAATGTATATTTACATTTTTATTAAATTTCCTTTTAATAATTAATTGGTTTTTCAATTTTAAATTCCATTAATAGATCATTGCAAATATTATTATATATTAGAATTTTCCAATTTAATTGATTAAAGGTATTTTTCTATAAAATAATTTATTAGAATATCAATTTCATTCTCTTAAAAAATCCTACATTGTACCTCCTTCTTCAGGATTTAAAAGTCGGTTAAAAAGGGTCAACGAAAGAACCTAAGTGTATTTTAATATTATTTTTAATTGTAATATATTATATCTCAAAAACGGTGGCTAATAGGGAAAAAATACTCTCATTAAAATGAAACGTTATCAAATTTGATACAAGATTGCTTACATTTTATTTTTCTCTATTCCTTATGGTTTTTGAGATATTCGCCAGCGGATATCTTTAATGTAAGAAAAAAATAAAATTGTAAAAAGAGGTTGTAGACTGTAGAGAATTCAATTTTTGCACCGTTTTTGAGATATAAGAGAAAAAACAAAAAAACGGGACATTTAAAACCCCCTCCCACCCCTAAGCCCAGTAGCTAGGACTGGAGACTTTTAGAATTTTTACCTCCTAACTACCCCAAACACACTCCATAAGAAAAAAATTCTACCCTCTTCAATGTTTTCTATACCCCCTTTTTGAGCTTTCGTTGACTGGACTATATAAGAATTAACAATATTTATTTTTAACTAGCTTCAAGGCCCGCCTTCGGCGGGCGCTTTTGATAGCTCAGGGGGCTTCGCCCCCTGGACCCCAACGTGGCTGCTTTATTGATGTTTTATTAGTAACAGAGAATAAATATAATTGTTTTATTATAAAGTCTTAAATATATATAATTTGAGATTCTATTTAACTGTAATATACACTCATAACAAATAGTTTTCAGTAGAGCTTGCCATTAATAGTCAAAACATCAAAAATGGAATGCAATAAGGTTATTCCTCTAGTATTAGATAAGAATCGATCGTTATTTTTGATTTTAAGTCGATTCCTCCATGTCTTCAGCAATGGTTACCAATAATAATCGAAGGGTCAAAAATCTAATGTAGAATTCTTATTCCTCAAGTATTAGATGAGAATCGATTGCTATTTTTGATTTTAAGTCGATTCCTCCTCATCCATGTCTTCCCCAATGGCTACCAATAAAAACCGAAACGTCAAAAATCGAATGTAGAATGGTTATTTCTCGACTTTTAAATAAGAATCGATCATTATTTTTGAATTAAAGTCAACATGAACTGCAAATTGCAAGTGATATCTGATTAATAATAAAGAAATAAACATATTAATATTTCAAATCAATTTGGATAAAGTTTAGCAACGATACGTTGCAGTTTATTTTTTTAATTTTTGTTTTTAAATGTACTTTAAAAAAAATAGATAGTTTTTTAAATCTTTGTTGCATTATTAAATTCTTCTTCAACGATAATGTGGTTAGAACTCTATTATCTATGCTATTAAGAATGAATGACATTCAAAAATCTGACAAACAGTGCCGCCAACAAATGTTTAGTTTGCTAGTCTAGTTCTTTTATTGTTTGGCAAGGTATGTTGGCTAAACTGAATTTTTTTTAGTTTTTCCTGAATTTTCCAATTTTCCGGGCAACTTTTCCAATTTTTTTTTACGTATTAACCTGAATTGGACTATTACGAACATTAAAAAAAAAAATTAGCCAAATCGGTCCAGGCATTTGAGAGATCTGTGCTTACAAAGAAACAGAAATTCATTTTAATTATATAGATTTATTAATATGCTTCACCTAGAATCTACACCATTCTCCCCGAGGGGTAGACGTTTTGGAATTATGTGGAATTATTTTGGAATTTATTAGATAATGACAATTAATCTATTGTCTTCTACTTGAAAATGAAAGTGGAACTAGGTGTACACGATATTAGGTCGCGGTTTACCCCTCGAGTCTCCCTAAGCAGGGGTAAGTCCGAATTCAGAAACTCAAAGTCGTGTAGTGTAGGTATACAAGTTTATTTTTTAATGAGGTGCAATATGAAAACTGTCCAAGAAAGTTATCCACCTGCATATGAAAGTTGATCTCGTGTGCGAGGGTGGGGCTTGTCTTTCGGGTTTATTAGACGTCTGTCTTGATTTTTCGCACGAATGATTTCATTCTTTCATTTCATAAAAAGCGATATCGAAATAAAAAAATAAAAAAAACTCGGTCAATTAGTCGATGAAATTTTCAAATGGGATTCCCCCTGATGATCTCTCCTGGCGGCTTGTTTAGTGCAGCGCATCTGTCAATTTTCCGATCCCCTTTGTGCGTCCAAAGACAGCGCTAGCTCCTTCCTCATCCCCCCCTATGTGCTTTCACCCCCCATCAACCCCCCAGTCGCCCTGCCCGCCCCTTCTTTTCATTTTCTTCATCCTGGGCTCGCTAATTGCACATTCTTGGCATAGTTTCCGTCCTCTGCGTATCAGCCCCTTTCCCGGCCCCCCTACGACCCTCCGACCCTCCAACCCTCAGCTTCTTTGGCTTGGCGCCCTTCGTCCCCCCCGGCCCGGCCGCCGGGCCCTTCTTTAACCTACTCTTCAAAACCGAAAGCCTCTTATCACTTCGCCACGCCTATTTATTTTTTTCCAGACGAAATTCAAACGGAAAATTTCTCTATCAAACGCGACAAAGCCGCCCCTCTCGAAAGGGGGATAAAAATGAGGTGCAGCAGTGTATCCATTCCATTGGGAGAAGATATCTACCAATAGAGAATATTCATTCATTTCTCGTGTTTCATAAACCACGAATTCACTTATTTCATTTTTTACTCCAGTGAAAAGAATCATAAAAGGGTGGTAGGAACTAGGGTGTTGCCTACCCCCTTTTCAATTCGGCCTTTTTTTTATAATATTCTATTTATTTCAATGCTTTCCGGGGGATATATTTTCTCTTTGGGCTGGATACTTTTTTTTAATTAATAAATCTAATGATGTCAATTAAAAAAGAACATATTTTGTCATGTGGAAGTATTTTTGTGATTTCGAAAAGGCTAGAATGGAAATCATAAGTTACAGGGGTAAAAAAAGTTCAATACGAATTCGAGAATATATTTTAACACATCGTCGGTGCACATGAAAAGTGACATATCTCAAAATTCTTCTTAAATATAATATAAAATATTCAAAAAAATATCTATAGTTTTATCAGAAAAATTGACATAAAGATAGTTCATAAAATACTCTGTAGGGAGACCATGTGTCACTTTGACGCTGCGCTGGAATTGAAGTCTCCCGATCAGGAAAAACGTCACTATTTTAGTTGTGCCTATCCACTTGTAGTGTGTATATCATAGTTTTAAAGAAAAACGACACATTTTGAATTACACCTTCCTAAATAAACAGTTTTCCAAGATTTCTTTCAAGAAAAACGACGCACCAATAGTGGCCCTGTACCAGTAGTGGGCCAGATGCAAGAAAAGTGCAACAATCAGCTTAAAAGTGTGACAACTTAAAATGATATTTATAAATAAAAATGACACAACACAAACTAAGGTAAACGCTCCAGTAGTGGGCCAGATGCAAGAAAAGTACAAGAATCAGCTTATCCAACTTTGAAAAATAACTCTATAAATAGACCATGGGATGAGCTATATATAGCGCAGTTTCTCAAAGTTGGATAAGCTAATTGTTGCACTTTTCTTGCACCTGGCCCACTACTGGTACAGGGCCACTATTGGAGCGTTTACCTTAGTTTGTGTTGTCATTTTTATTGATAAGTATCATTTTAAGTTGTGACATTTTTATTGATTTATTCACTTCATTTAAGAAAATATTATACAAGAAAAGTGTCTCAAGTTGCAAAAAAAGGGTTGTTAAGGATGTTTTTTTAACTTAGTTAAGTTAGTGATATTTTTGGATAAAAAAATACTTGGTAGGTTTCACATGAAGATATAAAAATAAAACGAATTTATTTTTGGAGAGTCTTTAATCTCGATATATATATTTCGGGTGACTAACCCATCTTCAGGAGCAACAAAAAGTAACTTTCTGTTGCTCCTAAAGATGGTTAGCCACCCGAAATATATATATCGAGATTAAAGACTCTCCAAAAATAAATTCGTTTTATTTTTATATCTTCATGTGAAATTCTACCAAGTATTTTTTATCCAATAATGTTAAAAAATGTTTCACCAAGTACCAACACCAAATTCCTTAAAAACTACCAAGTAAATGATACTTTTTTTGGATCCCATAGTATTGTCAGCACAATCAAGAAAAATTATTACATTCTAATAAATGAATTGTTTTATAACTTGAAAATGCAAAACAATATTTTAGAATCGTTCTCCTGGAAAAATATGGATTGTTGAGATGTGTCACTTTTCTTGTGCACTGACGTCATATAAAAACAAGATTCTCTTATTTTGATACCTATACTTAATAATGATCGGCTTGCTCGTCGACGCCGACGTGATTTTTTTTTAATTTTAAAACCCACTAATAGTTTATTTTCCGAACTTGGTTGGGCTCGTAACAAAACTGACGGAGACGCATGTCGGGCTGAAGACTGAAGACGACTACAGAGGGGACGAGGCCAATAAATAACACCTCCCCCCCTTGGAGGGGGACGCGCCACGGGAGATAAAAGTCCTCTGTAATTTATGTTGTCCGAAGGCTAAATTTGTCCAATAGCGTCGAAAACCTAAATTTGAATTCGGAAAGTCAATGAAATATCTATCGGCTGGTATCTATTCTGTTTCTTTCATTTTAATAATACAAATAAGTAAGTAATAGTAGGAAGTCCGATAAAATAAATCGAAATGGTGAAGCTCGTCAAAATAAAGAAATAAAATCGCCTTTAACTTTATTTTAAATGCCAATTTTATTTATTTATTTTTTATAATGAAGTATCAAATAAATATCAATTCGTAGATAATTCATTGTGAAGGAATCGAACCAAATAAAATAATATAAGCAAAAATGAAAGAAAATTGGGATTTCTAAGGGATATGCGTTTTTACTTTACCATATCTACTCTTATTAAACGAGCAAAAATTGTATATTTGTTTATATATTTATTTATATATATTTTTTTATCTTAGTTCTATTTTGAAAACGGCTCTACCGATTTTGATGAAATTCACGGCTTAGGGGGTTTTTGGGATGACAATTCGATCTGTCAGGGTCTCATCTTCGACAAAATTGTTTTTGATGGATTTTATCGTAATCAAATTAATTATTCTAAGGTAGACAGATCCAAATCTTGGGAGTTTAAAAAAAGGTTTTCCTTTTACTATTGTACCCAGACAGACAATGGGTTGGGCTAATTGTTCTCAAAGGCCTTGAAAAACTATTGTGATTGTGGTGTGTTGTTGTCAAGCATTAACTAAACTCGGAACAAAGCTCGGTCTTTCAGGTATATATATATATAAGTATTTGTATTTTTTTTTAACGGCTCTAACGATTTTCATGAAACAAACTCTATTAACAAGTTTTGAGGATGAAAAAGCGATCTTGATGCGGAGCGGGGGTGGATGTGGTGGATGCAGAAGTGGGGTGCAGTGGTGGGGGATCCGGGGGTGGGGTCGAGCAGGGTGGAAGTGGGGGGGGGGGGTACAGTGGTCGAATACTATATAGATATATTTGTATTTTTTAATTTGAAAACGGCTTTCAAATAAAAATCGACCTTTTTATCAGAATTTTAAATTAAAAATAATATCTATTAAAATAAAGATTTTAACTGAAGGAAGAAGTTACCGAGCATCGCTCGGTGCCTCCAGAGTACTACTTATGTTAAATGGGAAGTATTGTAATAAAAATGGTGTTTTCCCATAGTTTAGGCTAAAACAACATAAGTCACATAATCAGAACTTTTCAGGAATCAAACTTAAGTCACCTAGTAGTTTAAGCCAGTGGTTCTTAACCTATGGGTCGCGACCCAATTTTGGGACGCAAAGCATATTCTTTGGATCGCGCAGTGCCGTTAACCAAATATTTTACATACTATATTTATTTTTAATAAGGTTAAAAATATATTTTAATTTATTCAATACTATTAAAAATGAAAATTTCGTCGCCTTAGAGTGTAAACCTGGTAACTCACAACAAGGAAATTTTACAGGGCAGAGAAAAAACAAACAAAATTTAATATTGTTGTTAGGGAAAGAAACTACATATTTTTTACATTTTTTTTCTACAACTTACGATCATAGTTTTAAGTAGCAGTTTTACTTGGACGATGCTTTTTCTTTCGAACGGTATTAATTAATGTTATATTTGAGAAAAAATGCAGTTAGCAGGTTTACACTCTAAGCCAACGATATGAAAAACTTGAAGGAGACAATAAAAGAGTGTGTCTTCTGCTGGAATTATAAATTTTATTTATTTATAACGATCGTTATAAATAAATAAAATTTATAATTCCAGCAGAAGCACACTCTTTATTGTCTCCTTTAATATATAAAAATTCTGCTACCCTCGGCACAAAAACTTTCAATTTGATATGAAAAACGCGTACTTTTTCATTAAATTTTCCATGGATCAAAAAGTCGCCTTGTTTATTTTGATTAAAAATATATATATAATATATGAGTTAAAAATTTAAGAAAATTTCAAAAGTATGATCTACAAAAAGTAATTAAATAAATTTGTAATTTCTTTTGGGGGTGGGGGGATCGCGACATGAACATATTTCTCATATTTGGGTCCCGGTCTTAAAAAGGTTAAGAACCACTGGTTTAAGCCAGGGGTCGGCAACCTTTTAAGAGGGAAAAGCCAAAAGTTACAATTTACAAAATTTCCCTGTTTTTAAAGAGCCACTAACATATTTATTTCAATATTATGGTATTCGTTTAGGATTAGATATATGGTATATAAATTTGATTTTTGATTTAAAATAAAGCCGCATCTTCACATCGAAATAACCACATGTGGCTCGCGAGCCGTAGGTTGCCGACCCCTGGTTTAAGCAATGAACGACGACTTCGGGGTACTTTTTGAAGAGGAAAGAATGCACTGACGTGTACGGTTTTTACTCAGATTATGGGTTTACCTTTAAGAAAATGTTCACCACAAAAAAAGCATCTATGGAAAAATCTTGACTTGTGTGGTTTTTGAAATGACCGATTTAATTTTAATAAAAATAAAATAAGTGAATTCTGCATTAAAGCATGGCGTTAAGGCCTATAAAAATCCTTAAATTGTGAAGAACGGAAAAGTAATATTATATTTTTAAAGACATATATGATACTATAATACAACCAATCAATAACACTGCTCAACAAAAAATTGTATCCTTAAACCTAATAATGGATACTAGTAGAGTTTTATACGCTGATTCTTATAGTGTTTTTGAATTTTTTACAATAGGTCAGTGTTTTGAGATGTTTTTTTTATCTAAACACCAAAAATGGTCAATTTGGTCTATTATTGAGACGTCTTAGATATGAAACAGCAATATTTGCAATCAAAATATTTTGTTGGCGTAATAGAAAACAGCTTCCTCTTTGATTTTCAAATTACCACTTGTTTTTAGCTCAATTAGAACTCGAGTTATAACTAGAAAACTAAAATTATATGTATTTATCTATGTTTATTATCCTTTAAATGATAAGACTACACTTTTACACTATAACGAAATTTATATATCACTTACGAGAATTATTATTCGAGGCAGAAATTATATTTATACACAGATATTATAGTAAGGGATAGAACACACTCTTTGCTATTTGTAAAATGACATCTGTATCAAACTTGGTGGTTATATCTGGGCTAATTTGATTAACAAAGAGAAGTCACGTGTTTGAAAAATCCATTTTGAAACTGGCCCAGTCTCCGCCAAAGGGAATGTCCGTCGAAATTTCGAGAGTCGGTTAGGAGACCATTCCGACACCAATCTGATTTTAATTCCAATCTCCGTCCGATTGAATGTCGGTTTAGTCTCAGACTTGCCACATGGGTTATAATCACATATTTTTTTTTTTTTTTTTTTTGCTTTAAATCGAGTTCTAATTGAGCTACAAACAAGTGGTATTTTTAAAATCAAAAGAGGAAGCTGTTTTCTATTACGTCAACAAAATATTTTGATTTCAAATATTGCTGTTTAATATTTAATGGGACTCGAAAATAGGTCAAAATGGTCTTTTTCGTCGTATTGACCGATAATATCTCAAAACTATGACCTGTTGTAAAATATCGGGTAATTGCATGATAATTAGCGTATAAAACTCTACTGGAATCCATTGTTAGGGTTACGGGGAGAAATTTTTGTTTAATTTTTGTCGAGCAGTGTAATTAATTTTTCAAAATGGCTGAGAGTAGAATTGAGGGTATGTTTGTGCTAGGTCAAATAGAGAGGGTGGGTCAAAAACCAATATAAATATTCAAACGAAATTTCAAATTTAATTGTTTTATATTGATTTTAAAAAGTTCATTAGATTTTGATTGAAATCAGGAGAGTGACTTTTTCTCTGGTCATTTATTTAAAAAAAAATTAATCGGGAATTTGGATATAAAAAATTATATTATCTTGTATCCTTTTTTTTATTTATGAAGTTTCGAATAATCTTGATCATAATATCTGAAATTTATTTAATAAAAATCATCTTGCCAACTCTAATAATTTTATGTGTGCCAATAGAAATCTCTTAAAATTCAATAAAATAATAATTAAGCTCTCTTAATTTTTATGATGTTCAGTACTTAAGTGTTTTTATAGGTTTTTGCGACCAGATTTCCCTTCTTATTTTTATTACCTATTAGGTTATTTTAAAGCTAGCTTTTTTAGATATTTCGAAAAAAATTAATGTTATTTTTCAGGGATTTGAATATTTCTATTAATAGAGAGACATATAGGTCATTTCATGTCAATTCAACGACGTTTTTTCGGTGATCCACTTTGATTTTTTTTGATTTTCTGATAAGTTATTATACCTATATGTAGAAAGAGAAATCCACGTAAATTTTTAGTTTTCTATCTTAACCGATAACGAAATTTCGATTTTTGAAGAAAATTGATCAAAGTATTATTAAAATATTCATAACTTTGACAATAATAAAAATATTCTAACATAATAGGGGGTGATTTTTTCCTTTTTTAATCTACTTTATGAAAAAATTTCAAAAATGGAGATAAAAATATTTTTAATGCTTTTGTACTCAAAAAATTGAATTTTCGATTTAAAAAAAAAAAAATCCGCAAAATTCAACGTTAAATAACACAATTTTTGAGGTATAAACGAAGATAGGATTCAAATAACTATTAATTAAAAAAAAAATGATTTATTTTTTGTTCTGAGATCACGATAGTTGATTTAAATAATGTAAAAATTATCCATTTTACCCCTTCGAAGTACTTACACTGTACAATATAATAATTTAAACAAAAATTGATATAAAATGATTGAATAAAGTGCAAGAAATTTTGGTGTAAATTATTATATCAGAAAATCAAAAAAAATCGAAGAGGGTCACCCACAAAACGTCGTTAAATTGACATGGAATGATCCATATATAAATGTCGTAGAATGGAAAATAAATTATAAATTTATTTACTGTACCATATATAATAATAATAATAATAATAATCTTATAATAAATATTTTCATGTGGTAAGAGAGAGTACAATAAAATATACGAGGGGGCAGGAGTATACTAAACTCACTTTGTGTGTTAAAGTCACGTCAGATTTTGAATTAGAAATCGAAAAACATTATTAGAATCATATATTAAGTATTTTGCAAAACTTGGAATAAGATTATCCAGAAAGATTATCTGAGTGTGATTTACGAGCAGTTATCGATACTATAATTAAATTAATTTCCAATTAGATAGTAAAAAGAATAATAAACTGCGTTTTTTTTTATAAATTGAATAACTTGTATAAATTGTCGATTTTTAAATTCCATATAAAGGTGTGGAGTGAAAGTTTTATAAGAGTAGAAAATAGAGTTAAACAAATCAATTACTAGATGTTTTTTATCCTGGTAACTACCCTTTAATAAATGAAAAGGTATCTGGCGAGGCGCGTCTCCAGGGTGGGTTCAACCATTTTAATATCGCAATGATGAAAGCACCAGCCACGGTTGGTGCGGTGGAGTTCAATTAAAAGGACCCCGAGGAGCTCTTAATGTCCGGGGGGCGGCGCCCCCGCCCCCACGCCCTTCCGCCGAGGCTAGTTTGCCTTAGCCATGGCCCAATGGTTTTATTAAGGCCCTGCCTGCCTGGGCTGGCCGCTTGCCAGCCGCCCCTAATGTCCACAAAGAAAAAACCTGTCCACTTAACACATCGCGAATTTATTTATTCATTGACTGACCAATGGATTCGTTAGAGATGTCCTTCCGTGGTTTAATCATTGTTATAATATCGCTACTCCAGAACAAGACTGGTCTAACTCAAAAAAATGCGATTTTGAGTTTTTTGCACGAATTATCTTCAAATTGCCTCTACTATCTCTGTGCAAGACCGTTTCGTAAACAACTAAGGGCCAGTTGTATGTCGGTTGGTCAACTCTTTTTAAACGTTGACAAAGGGTAAAAGGTTAGAATTCACCTTGTGCCAGGCGGGATGACCAATCAGATGAAAGTGCCTGTCATCTGATTGGTCATTCCGCCAGGCACAAGGTGAATTCTACCTTACCCTTTAATCAGTAGAGATTGTGGTGTTGGTGCAAGGTGAAACATCTTTAATAAAGATAAGAGTAAATAGATATTTTATTTAATATGGATTTACTATGAGTTAAGGATACTGGGTCACTCATTTCATATTAAAATTAAAGAATTAAAAGATATAAAAAATTTTTCTTTTTCAATATATATATTTCGGGCTATCAACCCATCTTCAGGAAATACAGAATTTCCTGAAGATGGGTTGATTAGCCCGAAATATATATATTGAAAAAGAAAAAAAATTTTATATCTTTTAATTCTTTAATTTTAATGTGAAATAAGTGAGTATCTAACTCATAGTAAATCCATATTAAATAAAATATCTATTTACTCTTATCTTTACTTTTACCCTTTGTCAACGTTTAAAAAGAGTTGACCAACCGACATACAGCTGGCCATCAGTGGATCACCCCTAGATAGAGCACGGGTAAGTGATCTATTTGTGGAGGAAGGGCAGTTGATCCTTGTCACACATGGGAGACGGTGCGTTTCTATTGTGCAATAGTGGATTATTGTGTGATAAACCAACAATAAGTAACTTTTTCATATCATTCTCTAGTGCAAAACTGAACTATTATGATAATGGCTCTATTTTGAACGGTAAATTAACTTATTTCCCAGTAGATTATTCTCTTCAAAAAAGACCCATTATCATAATAGTTCAGTTTTGCACTAGAGAATGATATGAAAAAAATTACTTCCTGTTGGTTTATCACACAATAATCCACTATTGCACAATAGAAACGCACCGTCTTTAAAAAACCTGAAATATTTCGGCGCAAGAAAGGAACATCTTGGAGTTTTGCCCATAAATTAGTCATAAAAAATAATAATGGTATTGAGAGGGGGAAAACCTCTGATTTTGATGATTTGTGCAAAATTTCAACAATCGGATAACGCAGGCAATTGATATCAAAGGAAGGGAAAAGAAGTCTCCTGAAAAATCGCTATTTTTGAATTAGACCAATCTTGTTCTGAAGTAGCGATATAGTATAATAAAGAAGAACGAAAATAAACGTCTAGATTTAGCTTTATTTACTTTTCCAACAATAAAAATAAATAATCAATAAAATATTGTAAACAAAACAAATTAATGATTAAACAATTAATTAGATTTAATTATGCTTCATTATTTCATACTACTCATTAATCATGAAAAACTTTGGAAATTGATTATATTATATTTTACTATCATTTACTGGCTTATAAATAAACTAAGTGGATCTAGTATAGAATGACTGAAAATTCGGATTGGAGTTTCAACTGAAAAATTGAGGTTTTCTCAATCCAAAAAGACTATTTTCAAATGTCTGTTATCTCGCCCGGATAACTGAAAAACGACAAATCTCAGGTGAATTAAATTTATTATTACTTAAACAACAATCTTTGTTATTATAGTTTATATAAAATTTAATATTGAAGCTATTAAGTAATCAATAATTAAGATTGTGAGCAACTAAACTGGCTAGCCCACGGCCAACAATGTAACTTAAGTGTTTATATAAGATCATTTTACTTATTATAAATAATTTATATGAATGTCAAAATAGGGCTCAAAATTAAGGATTTTGTGAACTGTTTGTAAGTTTGTAATAGAGTTTTATCACAATGGGCTTTTTTTTCGTGAATATGTCTTAAAAAATTAAATACCTAAGAGCCTTTGAAAAAGTTATATAGCCTCAGACGAAAATTGCAAGGTTATGATGGATTTGTTACAAAGGGAGATCGATTTTTTTTTTTTTTTTTTTTTTTTTTTTTTTGGGGGGGGGGCTTAATGTTCAAAAAGCAATAATTAGTGTTTTATAAAAGTTTAATTAAGGGTACAGGTGGAATTTTATAAGAAATTAATTTTCGAAGGAGTTTAATCAATAATTTTTAGAAAAAAAAAATTGGTGCTATGTAATTTAAAGCAAATTGCTCACGAAAAGGTGATTGATTGTTATCAATATCAAAAGTCTTGGAGACAGTGGTTTTTAGAATGGTTGCCAGCTGTTTAGCCACCACAAGGTTTCAATTTCGGTAATCCGATTAGAGATCAACTAAATTTTTTATAGAAATGACAAATTTTGGAAGTAACGAAATAACTTATTGAGAAATCCATAAGTGATGCCTCATAATAATGGGGTTTCAATAGAGGGAGTAATGAGTTTTGTAGGGGGGAGGGTCAGCGCCCCCTCCTAACTACACTCTTGGTAGTTTTAGTTAAAAATTTCAAAATTCGCATGGTTACCCGATTACAATGAGAGTACGAATATGTTATAAATAGAGACCGGATTTTTATGCAGTAAATGACAAAATATTCCATAAAATATGCAGTTAAAAATGCTGAAATATGCAAGTAATATGCAGTATTATACTTTGAAATATCCAAAAAGAAGATTTTTACTCAGAAAATTTACTTTTAAAACATCTGTATTTGGCTCGAAATATGCAATATTTGTAAGAATCCTTTAATTATGCAATTTTATGCAATATTATTCAAATATGCAAAAATATACATGATTTGGATAGATAATTGATCTCCTGGGTCGTATATGGCGGCAAACAAAATATGCAATTGCATAGTAATCTGGTCTTAAGTTATAAGTAAGTACTCTTCATTTTTGATTATTTTGAGTGTTTCTTTACCTTTAGAAAGATGAGCGACCATGGTTTCCAAATAGCAATTTAGAAATGAAAAACCAATTAAAATAGGGGACATAAAGTTAATAAAAAAAAAGCGAACAGTTCATTCGTTCTTGAAGAAAATAAAAAAAATCTCGTAAAAGTAAAATTGTTTCACTAAGCCAAGCAAGCGCCAATAAAAATAAAATAACATTAGCGAATCGGATGAGAAGACATCAGAATGGATTGACGATTATGTGATCAGCGTGGAACCTTTAGAGGCCCTTCCGAGACCTTAAACGAAGGACGAGTTTCAATAAAACGTCCAATCTGAGTTGTAGTGTCAGCAATTGGAACGATCGGACTTGATAGCCAAATGGATGGGCTTTTCTTCTTCTTTCCCGAACAACAGCAACCAATTCGAAAAGTCGATTCAATGACATGCCTCTGCTGTTCTCTGCCTTCGTTTAACTAGACAGTCGCTCGCTGGGGCCAATAAATGCTACAAAAACTAACTTAACTGGCTTATTTAACGCAGAGATTCCAGGGATCTCACTGATTTAATCTAGAGTGGTCCCCACGCGAATTTCACATTCTCACTTATTTGAAATCATCGCGACACTCCTAATTTACACCCCCTTCCTTTATTTCAACCGGATTAAAATGTATACCCGACTAATAACTCGTGACTTTCGAATTTCGTAGCTCTGAGACTTATGGGTCCGAAACGCAGCGGGGGTACATATATACATAGGGCCCGCATTCAGTGCAGTGTTAGGCCTTGGGTTGGACAGCCCTGGTCTAGTGAAAGTTTATGCTTTGTCGACCTAAGGTTCAGAATATGTTGGTATTTCAGTAAGTTGTCCAAAAGTAGGTGGTTTGTGGAGCTAATCTAAAACAAGTTCAGGAGTTTAACGCATATCGAATTTGTTAGTAATTAATTGAGATTCAAAATACTGAGGACATTAAATTTTGAGCGATTGAGTTCCATTTTTTTTGTAGTCTCAAACTTGAAAACGATCACAGATGTAGTGATCTAAAAGTCTTGGTTTTATTTTTGTGTATAGTTAGTTGATTGATGTTTCTTTAATAAATATATTAAACAGTGCATAATGTGGTTTATTTCGAAAAGTTCTAATAGTGAATTGAGAGTAAAGAAAAATAACTGTCGATAGGTTCTAAATGACCACATTGGGACTTTTAGTCGAATGATTATTTTTGGAGAGGGTTGAATTTTATGTAGGGTCAAAAATAAAAAAATATATTTTTACCATAAAATCTGAGCCACCCCTGTAAAGATCTCTTTAAAAAGATTTACGTTTAATTTATTTAAAATTTGTTTCGATTTAAAGTAAGGGGCTATCCATAAATTAGGTCACACGAATTCCAAGAGAAAAATAAAAAAGATCACACAAAAAACTTCCTTATTTCCCAATATCAACTTTCAAATTAATACATATTATGGAGGAAATGATAATAATAATAATCTGAAATCTATATAATATATTTGAAAAAATTTTAATTTGACTTTTGTGACATTATACATAGTTTTTAAGATCCCCCCCCCCCGTCACATTTTGTCACAAATCTGAGATGCCCTCTCTCCCTTTACTTTGTGACCTAATTTATGGACGGCCCTAAGCGTGTAGCACTTTTCTTAATGATCTAAAATTTGTACATCAGATATGATTACTATGATCATCGGAGATGTGGTGTGCATGTGTAAAAGAAATCTAAAGAAGAGTTCTGCATTATCCTTAACTTATTTAAATTGAAATCAAATTGATTATATTAAGGTTTCCCATTAGTCCCGATTTCAAATCTCTTTTGGTTATTAAGTTGTAATTTCAACCCAAAAGCAAGGGTTCCCAAATTGAAGAAGAGCGTCAGGTAATGTTTAGAAACTATCGGCCAATATGAACTCTGGCTTGCCTACCAAATGAACTTGAAGAGAAAGGGATCAAAGGCGATTTATTATATAAATGTAGATAAATAGTTGGCTCGAAAAGAATAGCAACGAGTGGGCTGCATGTTTTATTGAATGAGCTTTAGACAAGGGATCCGCCGCCAATTGGACAGCGCGAGTTCTTTTTTCGCGCGTTTGTTCTTTATTGGACTGCCGTGTGGGGTTGTTTGCCCATGTGGGTTGCGAGAATAGAGGCAAGCAGAAAGTTGACTTGTCCCACCTCCAGAGTATCCCTCGCAGGTCTAATATCGCCACATATAAAGGAGACAATACAAACGTCGTTCGTGGCCAACTCCTTTTGGCAAATTTGTTTGAATTTCTCGCATGGCGTCACGTTCAACTCTAAGTGGACGTTTTCACCCCCAACCCCCTGGGACTGTCCTTTTCTCTCTTCGCCTTGCAATATATACACCCCATGGGCAACGCAATTTCGAGAGATTTAGAGCGGAGCCGCCGATGCCGATGCAACCCCTCTCCTATCGAGTGTAGACGGAAAGCAGGAAGAGCAAAAAGAATACACACCAATACAAGAACTCGTATCGAGTGAAATGCTTGACCAATATAGAGCTTTAGTATTCCAAAGGGCGTCCCGTCCATGCAATATTGCCAGGAGATAGGAAGCCCCTAACCCCCGGATGGACCAAGTCAATAACTCCGACTCAAGTTAGACGAGCTAGGTAATATTCTGTGACGGGGCCCTTCTTTCTTGCCCTCCGCCCTTCGAATCGTCTCTGTTTTTTATTAATATCACTGAAACCTATTCGAGAAAACAAAGGGAAACGTTTATTTTTAGATATAGGATAGGATTTCGAAAAAACAAATTAAATCCAACGATGAACTTAATCTTTACATCATTAAGCAATGCTTTTTTAAATTAATATGGAGTGTGAAGTTTAAGTTAGTTGGTTCACCATATTGGTTTTCTTAGGATTTTTTGAAATTCAGAGAGATTATTATTTAAATACTTCTGCATCGATTGGTGGCAAAACGAAATTTATGAATAATATAGTTCCGGAGATATTAAATTCCAAAGATAGAGTTTTTCAGACTCTTATACATTGCACTATACGGGATATCGAAAAGTTTATATACATATTTAATTATAATTAAGAAACTCTTCTTACCAGTGTTATAAACAAAACCAACATTAAACAATAACTAATAGATTTTTTAAGAAAATTTTAATTCATAGTTACAACACAGTTTCTGACATAATAATTAATAAATAATGAAAAATTTACACTAAAAACAAGCTGGCAACAACGCATTTATTTAACCTAAAAAGTGGGTTAACTTTAGGACTTTTTTTGACGTTTAGCCATTGTTGCAACAGCTTTCAATCGCTTTTTAAGAACTTTTTGTTTTATAAATCTTCCTTTATAATGTACTTTATCTGACATTTCTATGATAAAATATATATATACAAGCTCGGACAGATTTGCTAGATTTGTCAAACGAGCACGGGATTGGCTTGGGGGATGATTTATTAAACGCCCAAGACTAGGAGACACGCTCACGCCCTCCTAGGCTCTGTGCACTCTTTTATCTATGATATATAGTATAATAAAATATTTTCCCCAACTCTCCCAAATTATTTGAATAAATAAACACAAGAGAGCGCTATCTTCGGGAGTAGTGCTGCCTCTGTGTTTAACGCACGGTCCCTATTAAGCACTCAGTGTTTCCGAAATATTTGGATTAATTTAAACCACCATTTGAATTAACAATTATTGAAAAAGAAGCTTTTGTTTTTATTTAACACCTATTAATATTTAATATTGTGAATATGTGTGAATTTATTCTGTACTAGCTGCGTAGTTTGGGGACTTCTGATTTAGATAATCAGTGAAGCCCGTTAAAAATCGGCCAACCCTTTATACTTAAATTACTAATGATATTTTTTCCTTTGGATGCAATTAAAGAAGTTGCTGCACCGGAATAAATTTTCTTTTATATACGAGATTGAAATAAACAGGGTGAAAAATAAAAGAACGACGACGTTTTTTTTTTTACCAACTCCAATGTCATATATGAAATGAAAAAGAAAATTTAACATGATTAAGAGGGATTTTTTCAACGATTTTTTTTTTATTCCATTCCAAAGGCATTTTTACTTTTAATTATAGAAGAGCAAATTTATTAAAGTATACACCAGTGGTGCTGCTTTTTTTTTCCTTCCTCATCGCGTATACTAGTGCAAAAAAAAGAGGTAATCGAAACTTAAGATGATTTATGAAACTGGAAGAGATCCAATTAGTAAAAGGATTTAAAATTAATTGATCAATGAAGAGAAGAAAAAATATCCTTAAGAGAGTGAGAGAAGAAAGAGATTTTGTTAGATAATGAAAAGTGAACTTGGAAATGGAATCGAGAAGAGAAAGAGAGAGGGCGAATTTGTTTTATCGATAGGGAAATGAGAGGATATCGAAACGACGAGGGCAAGGGCGTGGGTGGATGGCTGGATGGGTGGGTGGGTTGATGATGTTAATGCAGCCTCCAGGAACAAAGCATCGGCTGGCTGGAAACCCAGCGCATTGGCTCTGCCTGACACACTATTGTTAGAATCACAATAATGCGTGATTTATCACAGTTTGATAGAGACAAAGGGCTTAAAGGAAGGGCCTCAAAGCGCCAAGCACAACGGAGAGAAAGGTCCTTGGTACAACAGCCTCTGAACCTGAGGAAGGATTCCACCAAAAGGGGGAACACCGTAAGAAAAATTGCACAAAATGAAAAGGCAATTCATTCAACGAACATATATGAATTTGAATCACAATCCTTAAAACTGATGGGAAAGTCGTATTGGATATGAACATTTAGAGAAAAAAAAAATAAGTATTACTACTATGCTCTTCCTCAATCAGCTTAGAAAACAGGAAGATGCTATTGAGGACATATGTATGGAGCATAGCCATGTACGGGTGTGAAACCTGCACAATTAGAGAAGCGGAGAGAAAGAGATTAGAGGCTTTTGAAATGTGGTGCTACAGAAGAATGATGAATATCAAATGGATGGATAAAATTACAAATGAAGAAGTTCTTGGAAGAATCGGAGAAAGAAGAACTTTGTGGAAGAGTCTGAAGAAGAGAAGAGGTCAGATGATGGGGCACACACTGAGACATGGGGGACTGCTTAGGGGATGATATCTTGGAGGAGGTGGGAAAGAAAAGGGGAAGGCCCAGATTAGAATATTTCAACCAAATAATTGGGGATATGGGATGCGAGACATTTAGAGAGGTCAAACAGCTGGCGGGGGACAGAGTCGAGTGGAGACGGATTGTTGCATCAAACCAGTCTTAGAACTGTATACTCAATGATGATGATGATTTGTGTATTTGTTGGGTTTTAATAATAATACAGTCGAATCCGCTTATAACGAGCGTGAAGGTTTCGCGATGTTTGATCGTCATAACCAAGTGCTCATAAAGAACGAGTTCGTTTTTAACTTAACATTGTAACAAACAACTATTTCTGATTTTCTCGTTAAACGTTGTTTTGGGTTCGAGTTTTTAATTTTTTTTTTTTGAAATTTTCTTTTTTTTCTAAAAGATGGCACCACTTTTGTTTCTAATTGCGCCATGCCATCAAAACTCGGGGATTCCCTTTCTAACTGAAAATCAACGCAATTTTAATACAGTTTTATTTTCACTTTGTTTTGCTAATTTTAGAGTTCATTTTCAATTATGTAGTGTGTTGTGCTTTTTGTAACGTTTCAATTAGTGTGTGGTGCTTTTTTTAAAAGAGAATAATAAATTTTTATAAATTTTTACGGGTTGTTTCTGGTTACAAAAAGGTAAATATTTTTCCAATTTATTTATTGGCAGAGTTATATTATTTTTTACATACACTTGTAATTTTTTTAGCCAAATGAGTGGAAAGGGCGCTGCTGGTAGAATTACCATAAATAAAAAAAAAAACTATCAGCTTGGAGACAAAATTATATATTTTGCGACGATTTGATAAGGGAGAGAAGGCTGCGGAGATATTTTGTTTTAATTGAATACGTTTTTTTTTTGTTTTTTGTATGTAATTATGTAATGGCGACTGTGGGTCAGTGGGTAGAGTGCTGGCTCGCTGACTCGAAGATCGCTGGTTCGAGACCGAGTCTCGGCAGATAGATATTTGCAGTCGCCTCCTCTTGGAAAGTAATGGCAACCTACCAAGAGTATAATTGCCTAGTAACCTCTCCAAATTAGCCGTTCGGAACCGGCGTTAAAAAGTAGGTCCCGTATATCTGTGTAAAACAACTAAACACACTCAGCACAGGTATATGTGGAGAGGAGCCGACACCCGTTTCGGGTATGGCACTCGAAGAAGAAGAAGAAGTATGTAATAAAATTTTATAATATTTTTGTTTTTTAAATGTTTACTTTGTTCAATTTTCTTTTTATAAAGTAGTATTTTCGTAACCCTGGAACCTATCTTCGATCTTTACATGGTTTGCTATAGAAAATCTTAATTCACTTTGCTTCGTGTTTTTGTGGAACGTAACCCCGACGCAAAGTGAGGTACTGGTGTAGATGAAAGGGCATTATCTAATGAATTCCAAAATAATTTCACATAATTCCAAAGACGGTGTACACCTAATTCCAATCGCGGTTCACCCCCCGGCTTTCCCTCAGCGCAGCGTCATCATTTCTTCCTTATGGATGCGCGTTTTCTTCTCCATCACTTCCGGTTGCCTATCCTACAGGCAAGAACTATAGATTAAAAGAAAACATCAGTTTATTTGGAGGTGCTCATTATTCGTTATATAGGTAGCAATGGAATGCTTGGAGGCTCCTCTTCACAGATGCGAGAGATATTCGCGACAGGAGCAAATTTGAGCCTTGTTTAGGGCAAGAAAATGAGCGGGCGCGAAAAATTGCTATTAGTTTAATATAAGCAAGCATACTCGGGTACTTGAATCCCATTGGAATTAGTTGTTTGTATATTTGATTGATATATCCACGGGAAGTAATAATCAGTTATATACATTGAAATCGCATCGATTATAGGTAGATGGCATTGTCGGTAGTGACGGAAGTTTGCCATTATAATCAATGTTGAACGGTTCAATAATAGCAATAGTTGATTAATTATGTATTAGGCTTAAGGCGATATTGTAGTAGTTCCCAAATTAGAGGCAGAACTAACACGTCATTCAAAGAAAATAGATAGAATATTTTTTTGTCATATCATTCGCATCCATATTAAAATTTATTTAAGGAATCGTAGGGAACTGGATAAATTAAAACTCTCAGAGCTTTTTTTTAACCCTCTGTCAGGCGCAATACTCAAACTCCCCAGATCGGGTGCAATGCGTCTTAAAGGCGCACTATATTATTAATATTATAATTTAATAAGTAGTTATAATTTTACACAGTAATTATAATTTTGGTATTCGAAAGGTTTTCGCTTACTTTTTTGGGATGTTAAAAAGGAAAAAAAAACCTAAAAAATTTCCGATACACCACAAATTGGCTTAAATTGTTAGGGTAACAAATTAAATGAACTTGACAGTTAGATAAAACGTTAACATTGTAGTGCAGAGTTCACAAGACTGCAGTTTGAGCGTTCTTAGTGTATCCTATGACTCTAGGAAAAATTAATATAAGGAATCTTCAAATGTGTGCAATGTGCCTGTGAGGCCAGTATGGTGATAACTGCACTCTACGACGCCGGAGGGAAGAGGGCCCTAAACATCCGCTCAAGAAATGTGACAACCAGGAAGGACAGACTCATTCCATTTTTAGGGGTGAAAGTGTGAACGAAAACGTCAGAGTTGTGCCTCTCAGGCCGGTTGCGCCTGACGAAGGGTTAAATAAGCCGTCAATAGTTTCGTCAAATTATTTTGACTTCATGAGTGGCTCGTTTCATCCCTCCTTGTCAAAAACAGTTTTTACTAAAAGGCAAAATAGGCACATATCCATTACTCTTATGGCTTAGAATTATCTTGGAAACGACTTTTGCGTTAAACAACTCAAAATTGTCGCCGTTTCACACAAAAAAATATATAAAGCAGAAAACAATTTTGAGTTGTTCAAAGCAAAAGTCGTTTCCAAGATAAATGTAAAACATAAGAGTAATGATTTTACTTATGGAAAGTGGTGTAGGTTTTAGGTGAAACATGATGTTAGTTAATAGAGTAAAGGGTGTGTAGTTTCACAGTGAATGAAATAAAACTCAAAGAGGTTTATACAAACTCAATATATTTCGGATTATTAGTCCATCATCAGGAGTTTACAAGTCAATACTAATAATGATTGAACGAGTGGAGCACTCGTTCAATCATTATTAGTATTGACTTGTAAACTCCTGATGATGGACTAATAATCCGAATATATTGAGTTTGTATAAACCTCTTTGAGTTTTATTTCATTCACTGTGAAACTACACACCCTTTACTCTATTAACTAAGAGTAATGAATATATGATGATGTTTTGTCTTTTAGTAAAAACTGTTTTTGACAAGGAGTGATAAAAAGAGCCACTAATGAAGTCAAAATAAATTGACGAAACCTCTGGCTTATTTAACTCTCAGTCGGGCGCAATCGGCCTGAGAGGCACAGCTCTGACGTTTTCGTTCACACTTTCACCCTTAAAAATAGAATGAAAAAGTCAAAATAAATTGACCGAACATTTTGCTTATTTAAAAAAAGCTCTGAGTTTTAATTTATCCAGTTAACTACGATTCCTTATCTAAATATTTTTCACTGAAAAAAGTATTGATGTTCTTTTTGTTTAATAAATCGATCGAATTCAAGAGTTAAGCAGTGGATCAATTCATCGGATCGAATCTGAGTCCTGCAGAAAAAACTGTTCTGTTTTGAAAAGTATTCTAATAATTAAGAAAGTACTTAGAAAACGGTTTTAGTGAATTAAAAACCGACTAAGAATTCGCTTATTGTGCTGGTAAGATGCCGAAAATGAAGGGGCTAATGAAACCCTTTTGTTTTATATTATTAAAATGTTAACGAAGTCTCGATCGGATAAAAGAAGAATATATAAGTAGATTAATTTCCGAACTTGTAAAACTTGTTAAGAAAAGTTTCTTTTAAAATTAATATAAATAGCTAGTATAATACATAACATCTGTCTATCACAGAGAGAGAGAGGGAAGAAAAAAGATGATCATCTCTCGCTTAAGAATCCCTTGAATGGACCACTCCATAATGCTCTAATCTTTTTCACTTTGTAGAATCAGCGAAGAAAGTAAAAAGAAAAACTTTTTCGGTGGTTAATTAATTAGATAAGCTAAGAGAGAGTAGGATGGTTGGTCTAAATATACACTCTTAGTTTTCAACTATTTAATTATATTTTATATATACTGTTCTTGGAAAGTTCAAAGCATCAGTTTCTGAAGTTAAGCAATGACAAACAGTTTGTTTTTAGATTGGTGATCATTAATAATTGTGTACTGTTAATTTATTAAAGCCGGCCGAACACAGATGATTTTTTGAATTCTTGTAAATTCATATGAAAGATGAAAACTGAAAGACCGTCATTCTACACTTTAGAGCAAAGAAACTCCGTTTTCAGTAATTTAATGCAATTTTTTCTATTCCATCCTATAATTTTACAAATATAAATATTATTTTCTTTCAGCATTTAAAAAAAAAGAAGCAAAATCAATAAAATGTTGAATTATTTGATAATTTTATTAGCCTACAATGTAAAAACTATTTTTTCGCCCTATTTAATATTTACGATTTGCAGGCAGTAATTCAGTATAAAATCGTCTGTAGAATGCAATCGATCTTTTATCAGACCTCGAACAAATAAAATTTCAGTTTATTAAGCTTGATAAAACTTAAAATCATGCATACAACGCCCTCTAAAGCCGCGCAAATTGTTGCATTAGTGAAACAAGGCATCAGTCAGCGGAATATCGGCCGAAATCTGAAAGTATGCCAGTCCACTGTTTCAAATGTTTACAAGAGATTCGTAGAGACTGGGGGCTATACAAGAAGACCTGGAACTGGACGTCAACGGTCTACATCTGAGAGGGATGACCGATTCATTATAACCACGGTCCTACGAAATCGCCACATGACTGGAGTTGATGTACAGCAAGAGTTGAGACAAGTTCGTGGGGTAGCTGTAAGTGAGTGGACAGTCAGAAGAAGACTCAAGAAAGACCACCTCACCCCAAAAAGACCCGCAACAGGACCGAAACTCTCTGCAAACCACAGAGTAGCCCGACTTCGTTTTGCTCAAGAACATCTCGATTGGGATCTTGAGCTTAGAATTCTATTGCTATAGGTAACTGGAAATTGTAGATACGCCAACTGGTGGGGAAGGCTTGAACTCTCTCAATTGGGTCTTCTGACAGCTGATTGATCAGTGTTTAAATGACATATAAACAAAAACCAAACCTATTTATTAAATAATATTCTTTGATTATATGCATATGACATTTGTGAAAGCGACCCAATTGTGTTAGTTTCAATTTCTACCACATGGCGGCAACACCGTACTTTCCATTTACCAATACTCAGTGATGGATTTACGCTTAGGCCCGTGAGGCCCGGACCTCGGGCGGCAAAATTTTAGTGGCTGCAAAATTTAAAGAACGTTTAAAGTTTAAAAATCGATTTGGCTTCGTTTTGCTGTGAATGTATGAACAAATTTCAGAAAAGTATTTATAATAATTATTAAATTGTTAAACAAAAAGTTTCTTAAGAATATTGATTCGTGATTAAGTATTACAACAAATTTCTAATAAAGTTCAAAAGGCTAAAGTATTTTGGTATCATTGTAGATTCTATGCTTGATATTGAACATGTCAAACAGCTTATAATATACGTGAAAATAGTGAAATAGTAGAAATTTTTTAGAATTTATACAAAATACTGGTGATGAAGCTAAAAATATTAAGAATACTATTTTAAAGGCTTAAAAAAAATATACCTAGGAAAAAATAAATTTAATTGAAGGAAAAGTGTAAACTTTTTCAAGACCGAGTAGGTATTCTCTCTATAATTTCAAATTCATAGAACTTTTCGTTATTTTTAAAATTTAACATTATATTTTTTTATGTGTGTGTGAGTGTGACATGTGGTATGAAAATACGCTAAATTTTTTTGAAATTTTAGGAATGCTCCGCATCCACAGCATCCATGGACATCGCACTCTACTGATATATACATTAGGATGTCCGTTATTTACAAAGTTGATTTTTTTATACATATTCTTGTAGGAAATTGAACGCTCTACAAGAAAGGTCTCTTCTGATTTTTTGATAAATTCACTTCTTCAAGAATGTAAAAATTTACCATACCTAAGTTCAACTGCGAATAATTCTTGAAGAAGTGAATTTATCAAAAAATCATAAGAGATCTTTCTTGTAGAGCGTTCAATTTTCTACAAGAATATGTAAATATATCTCGTTGGTGTATGTTCACTTGATCAAAAGAAAAAATGTAGAAAGTTGCAAAATCCCATGTTATTTAAATGGGAATTGTATTCTCTTTAGGGCACGGCTTAATATGAATATTAATAGCTGTTTTTGGTCTGATATTTTAAACTAAAAATTTAGGGGGCCCTGTCAAAAAAAAAAATAACGGACACCCTAATATACATACACACATAACTATTTTTTTAGTAGTTTGACGTTAGTTGTAAGAATACAATTATTTAATATTAGTTAGTATTTTGAGATACTCAACTTAAAAATATCTACTCTTATTAAACGAGCAAAAATTGTTTGTATATTTATTTATATATTTATAGTTGTATCTTGGTTCTATTTTGAAAACGGCTCTACCGATTTTGATGAAACAAATTCTATTAACAAGTTTTGAGGATGAGAAAGCGATCTGGCTAGGTCTGGACCTCGACAAATTTCATCTTAATTGATCTTTTCTTAATTAAAGTAATTATTGATAGATGAAAATATCAATAAAAAAGTTTGTTTACATTTTTTTCAATTATCTTTTATTTATTAATTGTTTTTTTAATTTTAAAACCCACTAATAGGTTATAGCAAATATAAATATATTATATTAAAATTAGGAATTTTTTGTTTGTTTTTAATTAACAGGTGTCTAAATCATAAAATTACAGGTGTGTTTTTTTTAATAATTATTAATGTGACATTGGTCTAGTGGTTAGAGCTGATGACCATAGTTCAAGAGTTCGTCAGTTCGATTCTAGGCAAGAGGGTAATTTTTTTAGAGAAATTTCTCTAAGCGTTGTTACAAATTAATCTAGATGAATATATATAGTATAATTTGCCACTTTTTATAATTTTTAAAAAATCTAAATTTTGTTATTCTTATTTTTTGATTTTTACAAAATTAAACGACTTAAGACATGCATGCCCATATGGTAAAATGATATAATATAATTCTCCTCCTCACACGATACCACTTATTTAAATAAATCTATTTCCACACAAAAAAATATCACAATGCTGTAGATTATAGAAAAAAAAAATACTTCCAGATTCATATCTAGAGCCTCATTTCTGTACCTGTGTCAGGACGAAAATGAGGAGAAACTTTTAAGAGACTACTTATGTATTTTCGGGAGTTTACAGGTATACATTTGGAGTGTGGTTTTTTAAGAGGAATAAAAATTTTGGACCGAGACGCTGCCCGCCAGGGCACCAGCCTGGAGGGCCGAGCTTCGAGGGCGCGCCGAAGGCACACACGAAAAGCTCGTGTAGACGTAGTAATATGAGCTTATATTAGATGTAGTTAATCGGCGTTAAAAAATACAATAAAATAAGAGGGAGACTATCAAACATAATCGACATAATTTAAAAGAGAGATTTATTTAATGAATGAGCAATTATGAATTTGTTTAGATCGTTTGTTGGACTCGTTAACTCATAAAAAGTGAAATGAAAAAGTGACAATCGTGAATCTCGTGAAAGATTATCCAATAAAGATGGAATATAAACCGAAAGAGACGAGTAAGAGTAAGTTGGAATAATGGAACAAGGATTCTAAAGGAGAAAATAAAATGAGTGATGAATTTAATAAGGTCTCAAGTGTCAGAGGCATTAAAAGCGGACTAAACATTGACGCGGGCGGGTTGGTTAAATAGAGACAGTGGCTGCGCGGGGGTGGAAAACGCGCCAGCCACCCTCTAAGGGCTAAGAAATCACCCCTTCTTAAGCAACTCCCCCGTCTACACTATCACCGCCTGTGTTTAGCATAATGGGCTTTTTAACATGCAACTTTGCCAGTTAATAATCCTTTCGCCCAGGGTTAATCATCAAAGTCGTCGCACGGGGGGGCGGCGGGTCGAGACTTCTTCCCGGGGTTAAACAATTTAAACTTTATCCAATGAGATTTTATTAAAATTACTCGCAAGCTGTGTTTGTGTTCGCGGCGGGCGGCTTTTTATTTGATACTTCTTTCGCGAATCATTTGCACCCTATTGACTGGTCCACTTGAAAGGATGAAGCAATCTATTCAAAAGGGGCTCAAATGAATTTCCAAATATTTCCATAATCTCTTCATTAGCATTCAAGCGGAAATATGCTAAAAATAAAATAGATTCATCTAATTAGAAAAAAGAGGAAGAGAGCTTGAAGGAAGAAAAACCGATAGGAATATCCGAGATAACTGAGAGAAAAAGATCCCAGAGAGAATTTGGAGAAAATAGAAATAAGGATATGGAGATTAAGTTGAGTTAAACATTTTATTATCTATCATTAGCAAAATTAATAAAAGGGTTTATAATCTTTACGTATTATTATAATCGGCTTGCGCGGAGACGCTGACGTGATTTTTTTTAATTTCAAAACCTACTAATAGTTCATGACAAATAAAATTTATTAAAATTAGGGTATTTATATTATTATTTTAAAATCCACTAATAGTTCATGACCAATACAATTTATTAATGAGAGTTTTTTGATGGGAATTAAGGACAAAATTTTTGTTGGGATTTTTTTTTATTTTTCACCAACGTTTCGTCGACTTTGCCGACTTCTTCAGGATTTCAAATAGTTACATCACACATTTGTCTAAAATGCATTATTTTTCTTTATCTCCGTTACCAATGACAAAAGAAATTCAAAAAATTCGGCACATTTACATAATCCAGGGTTTCTTAAACTATGGATCGAACCCCATTTGAATTTTGGTGTAGCTAAAACATAGGGCAACAATGACTTCTCAGTCAAAATGCGGTTGCCAATTAAAACAAGCTGACGTGTTCTGATGTGACCATCCACTTGACTTTACCATACAATCCGGCCCCTAAAATTATTTATAATCGTGTAGGTGGCGGTTAGTTTTTGCACTTTTAGACTTCTGGAGGTCCCACTGATTATGTATACAAGATTTGGTTGAGTTTGGTAAATGGCCAAGATTTTCATTTTTTGACCCTAGACCCCGCCCCCATTTTAAGTGGTTAGTTTTTGCATTTTTAGACTTCTGGGGTCCCACTAATTATGTATACAAAATTTGGTTGAGTTTGCTCAAATGGCCTAGATTTTTAATTTTTAACCCCCCTTCACCCCCCTTAATATTAGGTCGATATGCACCAAAATCTAATCAGCTCTTAATCTCAATGAACCAAAACTACGTGTGAAATTTGGTTTCGATATTCCCACTAGTTTTTGAGCTAGCTCGTCCACAAAATTTGGTAACGCACAGACTAACTAACTAACTATAACTAACTAACAGACATTTTGACAAAACGATTATTATCTCAAAAAATATAATTTTTTTGATGTTCACTTATTAGGTATTTTTTGTAGAGCGAAATGCCATGGTTTCGCTCAATTTTTTTAATCAAAATAGTTTCAGCCGTTTTTGAGATATTTCGAAAAAAAGAAGGAAAAACCACTTTTTTCATGCACGATTACCCTGTATGGTAAAGTAAAAGTTTACATAAACAATAATCAGATAAACCCTTTTAGAACAATAGAACGGGATCATTTTACTTAGCAAATTTTCATACATGGAAATATCAAATTTAGAAGTAGGCAAATTCAGCGAAACGTTGGTGAAAAATAAAAAAAACTTGTCCTTAATTCCCATTAAAAAACTCTCATTAATACACATTATGGACGAAAATGTTAACTATAATACACTTTATTAAAATTAGGAAATTTAAATTATATTAAAACCCATTACGGAGTCCAATGGGTTAGCTCAGTCTGCCCGCCAAAACTTTGCAGCTGGTAAGTACAATTTGTACTTCCTTCTGTAGAAAAAAAATATTTGTATTTTGCTAGTCTTCAAGACTTTTTTTCCATTAAAGATGATTAAAAGTTAGCTGATCAAAATTTTTTAAGACATAAGTCCGGGAAATATATTTTTTTTCTCAAAAAGTATAGTATTTATGGTTTTATTTTGAATTCTGGTCAATAGCAGGATTATTCAGGAGTGCGTAACAAAAATTAGAATAATAAAATATGTAAATTTGTAGCCTCAGCATCTCGATATTTAGGGCAGTGTAGCGATTGTCAACACTTAAAAAAAAATGCTTATATCTCGAAAACTATGAGACTTTTATTAAAAAAGTTTTTTAGGTTCTGGACCGTCATAAACTCTCCTGTTCACGGTTTATTGTTGTGATACGGGACACCCTGTATATATAGGGGGTGAACATAATAACTATTGCGTATATGTCAGGTGTTCATATTATTTTGTCCAACACCTGTACGGCTTTTATCTAATATATAATTTAATAATTATATTGGGAAATTGCAAATGACGCTTTAAAGGTATTCAATTGTATGTTTCATTGTAACTCATGCCATGATAATATTTATGAAAATGCAACAATTTTCAACCCTCCCCAGAAATTTCAATGACGCACTCTGCGTCTTAACCCTCCCCTCCCCTGTGGGCAGCCCTGATTAATCTATATAATAAAAATGAATTTCTTTTTCTTCGTAAGGGCAGATCTCTCAAATGTCTGGACCGATTTGGCTATTTTTTTTTTTAAATGTTAATACGTAAAAAAAAAAAAATTGGAAAAGTTGCCCGGAAAATTTGAAAATTCAGGAAGCACAAAAAAAAATTCAGGTTAGCCAACATAGCTTGCCAAACAATAAAAGAACTAAACTAGCAAAAAAACAAGTGTTGTCGGCCCTGTTTGTAAGATTTTTGAGTGTCATTCATTCTCAATAATTCTAACTACATTATCGTTGAAGAAGAATTTAATATTGCAAAAAAGATTTAAAAAACTATCTATTTTTTTTAAAGTAAATTTAAAAAAAACGTCATGATAACTAAATTTTTGAAAAAGTTATGGTTATTTAAAAAAAGCTATTTTTTCAAAAATTCCTAACTTCTTTTGGGTTGGGTGAAATTTTTTTAAAAATTCTGAAAACCGTCTTTAATAGGGTAGAAAAAAATAAAAAAAGTTTCAGCCAAGCTTTTGATTATATATATAGATGAAAAATATTTAATTTAAAATAAAATATGTTATTTAAAAATCATTTTTCTTAAAAATACCCTTGGGAATCTTACCTCATCCTTTTTCTATTGTATTTAAGACCCTCAGCCATTTCAAAAGAACTAAGCCTTTTGGCTTTTGTGTTCGAGCTCATTCATTCATTACAATATTATTTATTTATATCAAAGTTAATTATAAAGGATTATTGAAACTATACTAACTAAACTAACTGAAAGGAATTAATTAGCTTTTGGAATTTCATTAAAAATATATTTTAAAGATTAAAACCAAATATATATAATATATATAAAGGCGGGCCTTGAAGCTAGTATCAAATATAACCAAAATGTACTGAGAGATATATTAAAATAAAATTTTTAGTAATGTAATATTTGTAAGAGGTCTAAATAAATAAAACCAAAAAATGAAGATGAATAATAAATAAGTCCACTTCTACTTTGTTTGGCTATTGTTTTAGAATTATTAGAGTGGGTTGATCATCAGTTTGAGAGAGTCGATTTGAAAAGTGGAAAGATTTATATTGAAAAGTTTTTCGAAAGAGAATTTTCTTTTTTTTACACTCAAGTAGCTATAAAAATAAAATTTTTTATTGATGACATGAAAGAAGTTAAGATGGAGCCTGGAGATTGTCAAAGTGTATTTGGAAGGGAGCGCATCTTATAGAAGAAGTGAAAGGGGAAGGAAGCCAATAATTCGACTTGGATAAATCTGAAGCAATGACAAGGAGCGTGCTCCCGTGCATTTGCCGGCCGAATAAACTGCCAGTGGGGGTGGCAGGGGGTTGGTTACTTTGGAATGAGCTTCGTCGAAGAAGGACGCGTCGAGGAAGGACAGTGTCCAGTTATTGACCGTGTCCGGCGACGCCGACGCCGACGCACCCCATATTTGAGAGAACTCGCCTTCGAATTCTACAAGCTCTCCGCCGGCAGCGTCTTGCGCCCTTGGTATTTCCGACTTTCAAAATCAATACCCGTCCACAAGAGGGTGGATGAGGTAGAGGTATAAGAGACTTTTCGATGTGTGTGCAAAAGGGGTTGGAGGGCAAATTGTATGGACGAAGGCGACCAGGCGACATACGAACAGACAAGATTTAACAACTAGCAAGCGGGCGCACATATCAGCTGCCCATGCCCATGCCCTACCTCATCCTCCTCCGGTGTCCAGTCTAGGTCCTTTTCTTTCCTGCTCGCTTTACAATTTAGAGGGATATTATAATATATTGCCGTTTGAATCTCGTGATGGACTGAACATATCTAAGATTGTAGTTTCCTAATTACTAGGGATCGTATTTCGCCCTATTTGCCTTTATTTTTATTTATGGCATAAAATTTAGGCCAGTGTGATATCGATGCGTTTCATTAAATTCTGAATAAAATAAGAGGCATTTGTTAGTGCCTATAATGCCTATTTTGCCCTATTCTAGTGCCTATTTCATCTATAATTGCCTTTTTGAGTGCCTATTTTACCTAAAATTGATCATTTCCATTTTTTACGATCTATACATTTTGTAAATTTAAAAGTTTTTTTAAATTATTAAGAAAATATTCTGAAAAAATTATTAAGGTGGGAAACCTGGATTCAAAAAGCTAATATATGTATTATGCTCACAATTTGGATGAAATTCAAAAGGTATATTTGAAATTTATTTTTTAAATATCGTTCTGTAATTCTATTTATTTATTATTTTAGCTCATAGAGACAATCAATGTAGATGATGCTTTATCTATAAGGGAGGCTAAGAATGCTTTTTATCTTCTATTACTCTTGAGGTTGATTTAGCATATATAAAGTGTAATTTTAACAATCCACAAGTAACTATCATAACAGCACTAGAAGCAAGAAATCTCTATTTGATAGTGTCCATAAAAATATTTCGCAGATTTGAAGAAAATATCAAAAAAGCACCTGGACCTATTGCCTTAAATCTCAATAAAAAAATGGATAAAATATTGAAGCGGAATCCTGGTTGGACAATAATGGAAAGAATAGTCAGGAATTTAGGAGGATATAGTAGTGGAGAAGAGGAAAATTTAACACCATGCGAAATGACTTATTTGAAATTAAGTGCTGATTTTTTACTTAAAATGCCTTTTTAAGTGCCTATTTTAGTTATTTTTAGTGCTTAGTTGCCTGCCTATTTTAAAGATTTTTAGTGCCTATAAATCCGAGCCCTACCAATGAGAAATAATGATGAAGGTCAAACCTTCGAAACTTGAATCTCAAACAAATAAATTACCATATATGTTAAGGGAGAATGGTGTGAACTCTTGAAGATTGGGCTCATGCCCCAAAATATATAAATATAGAGTCGTGCTAAACAAGCATCTTATCTTTTATTTTTGTGAAACCTACCTAGTATTTTATAATTTAAATTTTAAAGTTTCAAAAAAATTTCACTTTAAATAAATTATAAATATTTATTTGCATCAATCAGAGGACAACGTCTTTGATTTCTCTTTATAAATCAAATCTGATACTCTCGGCAAAACAAATCTTTTTGATTTGTAGTTTATGGAAGAAGAAATACTAAAGACCGGTCCCCATACATAATTAATTAAAGTCGCTCAACTAAATTTAATCATCAGCTACTATAGTGGTAATACAATCAACAACACACTATAACCTTCTATTTATATAGATCGCAAATAGAAAAGACAAGAGATTTCAATTGAGGGAATGAAAGATTCAATAGAATTCAAGTGTTAATCGATGTTTAACTAGAGAAATGATAGTTAATTAGCTAAGTTCATTTCATTTACTAAAAATAACCGGGTGAGTGGTTTGTTTATTAGTAATGAAAATGGAAAATTTGTTTTTATTTTTGAGGTTAAGAGAGAGTCCCAATGTGTCCTAGAATAAAGGAAATCTTAGTGGGGAAGGTCAGGGTTGATAACGTTTATATAACTTCCTCCAACTTACATGAGAAAGATAATGATGTTGATTCTGTAGAATGATAAATAATCAGAGAATAATTTCAAGGAGATTGATCGGAAGAGTTAATTTCAAATACAATTCGGTTATTATCAATTTGGGTGATAGATTGTTTGACAACATAAAATTAGTTTGATTTAATCAATTAACATTCAAAGGTGATATATAGAGCTCTTTCTAGAGCTCAATTAAACTCAATTTGTAATAAGATACTTAATAATTTATGAAAATTGGATAAATAAATTAAATTTAGAGTTTTATATTGAATAAAATGGACGTTTCGTCACTATATTTGCAACCTCTTCAGCGACTTATTCAACTCAATTGTCTGATATTATTATTATTGATATTGCTGATTAATACTTTGTGATTACTGTGGTTTTTTGTTTTAAATGTAAAGAAAAATTAATGTGTTTAAGAATAAGATAAATTAAAAAAGAATGTTTTGCATGATAATATCAGACAATTGAGTTGAAGAATAAGTCGCTGAAGAAGTCGCAAATATAGTGACGAAAGGTTCGTCCTATTCTATATGAAACTCTGAATTTAATTTATTTCCCAAGATCCTACAAATTATTAAGTATCTTATTACAAATTGAGTTTAATTGATTTCTAGAAAGAGTTCCATATCACCTTTAAGTGTTAATTCATTAAATCAAACTAATTTTAAGCTTTAAGATTAAATTTGTCGAGGTCCAGACCTATCCAGATCGTTTTCTCATCTTCAAAACTTGTTAATAGAATTTGTTTCATCAAAATCGGTAGAGCCGTTTTCAAAATAGAACTAAGATACAATATATATATATATATATATATATATATATACAAACAAATAAATAAATAAATAAACAATTTTTGCTCGTTTAATAAGAGTAGATAGATATAGATCGAAGTAATTTCATTTCTCCCCTCAAAAAACTTAAAATTAACCTTGAACAAGAGTCATGAAAACGTTTATTTTGGGGCATATTTAAATATATATAATTATAGGCATTAATTAATACCCTCGACTCAAGATTAATCTTACAGAGGTTAAATTTTATTTTATTTCATTTTAATATAATACATATAGTTGTGTTCATGATTTGAATTTTGATTCAAATTTTAATTGATAAATATTGTTAAGGTTCAATATGTATTAATATATATGTAAACTGTGTATGTAAACTGAGCCAAATAAATAAATAAATAAATAAAATAAATAAATAAATAAAATAAAATAAAAAAATAAATAAAATAAATTCAAATCTTTAATTATTATAAATTTATTAAATTAATTTAAAGATGTTAAAAATCACTTTTTGTCGTTCTTCTTGGGAATTCATTCGGATATATGTCTCAAATACCTTCTAAAATAAATTGGTTTATTGAAGGGAACATATTAAATTAGCCTGAGGACAAAATCCAACCCTTTGACATGAAATTCCCACGATAAAATATTTATCAGAAGACACTAATTATCTCAAAATTAAATAAGAAAAAATTGTCTGATTTTGCGGCAAGCATTTATTGAATCGTTCATTTAGCTATAAAATAAAACGCTCTCTTTATTTATTCAAATCAATCAATAATTTATTACGAGTTTTATATACCCTTTAAGGTCTAAACAAGTAAAAAAATATTAATGATTCTTTTTGAGATAATTAGTGACTCAATATTCTCCTAATTATTATTAATTATTAATAATCGATAAAAACTGGATTTATTAACGATGACTAGTCTGGCTCGATCAATAGCTCAGCTTTCGCAAATTAAACCACAAATGGAGTTATAAAAATCCGAGGTGTGTTTTTCCTTTTTTTTTCGTAGAAATATTAAAGACGATTAAAAAAAAATTCTGAGTCAATTTTATCGCTGTTTTAAACATCTAAACCATACAAATAAAATAGATTAGGGAATTCATAATTAATTTATAAAAATAATGCGTAGTAAGTTAACCTGTTAACCTGTTTGAACGAGGAAAAGATCGCAAAAATTAACTTGAAATAATAACAACGAATTAATTTAAAGTGACCAGTAGGGTTGTCCTTATTTTGGGTATTTTCGAATTTTTACGCTGAGAGATGCTAATAGGGTTGAAATAAAAAAAAAAAATATCTCCGAAGTTTCAAGTCTCTATCTCAATTTTAAAATTTGCCGATCAGCGATGCAAAAGGTTTCCCATCTAAATAACATGGGGTTTTTGGCATTGAAATATCACTTTTTTATTCCGGCCAAAGTAATGGTTCAAAAAATTTAAAACTCTTCTAGACTTTATCATCATAATAATAGCTATCCCTCAGAATCTTTAAAGACTTTTAGCTATTATAATTTTGGAGTCTATAGCTTACTAACGCTAAAATATATAGCAGTATTTTATCTAGCTGTAACTCCAAAATTATAATAGCTAAAAATCTGTAAAGATTCTGAAGGATAGCTACAATTATAAGTATAAAGTCTACAGAGTTTCAAATTTTTTGAACAATTGCTTTGGCCCGAATAAAAATTGATATTTCAATGCCAAAAACCCCATGTTATTGACTGTGTGGTACAGGTTAAAATTGATATAGAGACTTGAAACTTGCGGGATATTTTTTTTATTTATTTCTAACCGTATGAGCCTTTATCAGCGTAAAAATTCGAAAATACCCAAAATAAGGACCACCCTAGTGACCAGACGTCCGTCCACATTTTGGCGGGACAGTCCCGATTTTTGACAATTTGTCCCGCGTCCCCTGGCGTTTTAAAAATGTTCCGGTTTTTGGAAAGAATGCGAATTGATAAGAAAAAGATTAAATCTTGGGCAACAGCAGAGAACAAATGGTTAGAAATATTTCATCAATTTGAGAAACAAAAAACAACATGTTCCATACAATAATGCATTGGAAATTGTGGAATACGCTGTCCTTGCCAGGAACTAATACTGGTACAGTACATGTTTTTTTTCCTACCGTAAATAAAGTGTGGACATCTGATAACTCACAATTAAGTAACTCATGAGGAGAATTTTCTAGGTTAGGTTTCACACACCCTTTTTGTGAAACCTAACCTAGAAAATTCTCCTCATAAGTTACTTATAATGTTCACCTAGAACCGACACCTAAATCCTTAAAAATTATCACAATTAAGTGTTGATACTTTGAAAGCCATATATGTGTGAAATATAATTTAACAAATTCTTGCGATAAATTTCATGACGTTTTAAACAACGACAGCAATCTACTAAAAAAAAAAGTTCACTCAATTGAGAAATATGCGAAAGAATAAAGGATTTTTAAAGTTCATAGTACTATACTTAGTTCCAAATATTTCAGTACATCTTCATCGGTGATTACTCTATAATTAATTGGTAAAAGCAAGTTTAAGAGGGTGTAATTGACATTTAATTGACTAATCATACAAATAAAATGAAAATAGCTTGATATATATTAAAACCTGATATTTTGAAGTACCTTTTGATTTTTCTTTACCATACAAGATATGCTCAAGTATTTGTAATCGTGAATGAAAATGTGGTTTTTTTACTTCGTTTTTTCGAAATATCTCAAAAACGGCTGACACTACTATCTTTAAAAAAAATTGAGCGAAACCATGGCGTTTTGCTCTACAAAAAAGCACTGATGAGTGAACATCGAAAAAATAATATTTTCGAGATATTAATGATGATATTTTCGGGCTGTCTATCCAATCTAGTCTGGAAAAATAAGTTTATGTCTGCCGGAAGTAAAATTAGGATATATAAGACCTGTGTTCGTCCGATAATAAGGTATGGGGCTGAGTCCAGGACAGACACAACCGTTACAAAGCAGCTTCTCCGGACAACTGAGATGAGAGTTGTAAGAGCCATCCATTCGAAGACCCTACATGACAAAATCCGGAGCGAACACCTTAGGCAAATAAGCGGTCTTCAGGACATAGTCGATTGGGTTCACGTAAGAAGAAGATGTTGGGCTGCCCATGTAGACAGAATGCAAGACGACCGTCTCCCGAAAATTTTGTCGAAAAACCGTCCCGAGGGGGTCAGAAGCCGTGGAAGACCAAAAAAACGATGGAAAGAGAGTTATGACCCTGATGACTGATTGTAATATGTTGGAGAAACAGGTGTTCACACCTATATAGAAGAATAAGAAGAAGAAGAAGAAGAATGATGATATCAAAATGTCTGTTAGTACGGATAGGACGTTACCAGATTTTGTGTACGCTCTAGCTCAAAAACTAATGGGAATAAATATAAAAAATTTCACATGTAGTTTTGATGCATTGAGATTTAGAGTTGATTAGATTTTGGTTGAAATCGAACCAAAAATTAGGGGGGGGCAGTTGAAATCGAACCAAAAATTAGGGGGTTAACAAAAATTAAAATTATAAAATTTTTAAACAAAAAATCCAAGAAAATTGAAATTTATTGTAAAATAAACTTATAATACGAAAAGACTTGTTTTTTGTGGGACCAAAAATGGAGGGGGGGGGAGTTGAAAAAAAAGATATTAAAAATCGATAAGGACTAATAAAATAGTAAAACGTTTTGAAAAAGTGGTAAAAGACTAGGTAATACATGCTTGAATTTGGTATCAATATTAATGGGTTCACAATGGGTTGATAAAATTTATTTTTCAGGAATAGTAATTATTTGATTCTTATAATATTTTTTATAATCAGGAACGAGTTTTTGAATCACATTAGGAAGATCGAGTCCTTATAGAATGATGGTTATTTTTTATTTTTTTCAATAAAAAATTTTCATCAGGGTTTATAATTTAATTTTATTTGAAACAAGAGACGTTTCGGCATTGAGTGTAATGCCGAAACGTCTCTTGTTTCAAATAAAATTAAATTATAAACCCTGATGAAAATTTTTTATTGAAAAAAGAAAAAATAACCATCATTCTATAAGGACTCGATCTTCCTAATGTGATTCAAAAAGCCTCGTTCCTGATTATAAAAAAATTATTTTATTTATTTATTATTTTGATACTTGATATGTACTTTTTGTCTTAGGTTAATATAGTCAAATACATACCTATAGATAGTATATACATTAGTGCAAATATCAAAAAGGTTAATAAAAAATCATAATTAACACTGGATTTCACATGTTGGGATTTTGGGTTGTCGGGATTTTGAATTTTCGGTATTTTGGCTGTCAGGATTTTGAGTGGCAGTCTTAATATATTTAAAAATAACGAAAATCAGTTGGAAGAGCTAGATTGGAACTCTGCATTATTTAACAGGAATTTAAAAAATTTATATTCATAGAATCAATATAAAGAAGAATTAAACTACACAAAAGATGTGATCGATGGATTTCAAAACCTTGACTAATACCCTTTTTTATAGTGACCTGTTAAGTCTATTAAAAACTCGAACGATGTTTATAAGCGATTTGAATGAGCGATAGAATAGGAGAGGTCGGTTGCATAACTTGCAGGGATAACAAGCAATGCGTTGTCCTTTATGGTAAAAGTCAATCGATTCAATATTGAATCAATACTACTAGTTCTGATATTTTAAAATAAATAAAGAAATCTTTCTTTAAACATAAATGATTATTTGATACGCTTGACAAGCTGCTTGAGCCAGCTGGAGCGAAGATTTCGTTTAAAAATGTTTCATTTTTACTTTATTTTTTTTCTTATTCGAATTTAGAAATGTCAGAAACGTGGAGTAAAATGGTTTTTTAAGCAGGATTTTTTTTCTACCCGTCTGTCTATATGTGTGTCTATGTGTCAGGGATCTGATGGTCACAACAGGGGTATTTGTAAGTACGGTGTTGCCGCCATGTGGTAGAAATTGAAACTAAAGCAATCGGGTTGCTGTCGTAAATGTTAGAATATGCATAATCATAGAATATTAAACTTATACAGGGTGTTTAGAAAAACCATTCCAAGACTTTAGGGCGTGATTCCCCACATCAAAATTAGATGAAAAGTTTAATTTATTTTTTTTAAGAAAAACGTCTTAAAAAAGATGTAGATATCTTTATAAAATTTGGTACACATGTACTTAACTAAATTATCTAGCTAAATTTTATCTTGAAAATTTTCAAAATGGCGACCATTTAAAATCTTTAATTGTTAATTACTTTTTAATCTTACAGTTTATTAAAATTAGATAAAATGTTTCCCTTTTTATTGTGAACAGAATGACACTTAATTTTTCAAGATCCGATAAAAAATAACGAAGTTATGACAACATTTATATAAGCACCATTACTGATGGCTTCCGTAAATTGAATTTTGAGACCGACATTATTTACTCATATTTTCCTACAAATTTTATCATAACTTGGTAATTTTTTATCAGATCTTAAAAAATAAGGTGTCATTTTGTTCACAATAAAAAGGGTAACATTTTATCTAATAATGCTAATTTTAATAAACTAAAAGATTAAAAAGTTATTCTCAATTTTTAAATTTTAAGTGGCCGCCATTTTGAAAATGTTCATGATAAAATTTAGATACTTTTTTAAATAGTAGAAAATGTAGTTGAATACATGTGTACCAAATTTCATAACAATATTTAAATCCGTTCTCAAGATAGAAGTTTTTTCTTAAAAAAAAATGGCGGCCAGACAGAAAACGAAGAGTTTTTGGACCTATGTTTATTGGAACTTTTCATTTAATTTTGAGGTGTGGAATCACACCCTGAAGTCTTGGTTTTTCTAAACACCCGAACTTTCTCTCTACTTCTTCTTTCCCAAATCTTACAATCTTCAAGACCCGTCTGAACAATTACAATTTTGCATAGACGGGCGTACTGACGAGTCTTGAACTTTCCTTTATTTTTTAACATCGTTTTCATGGTAAAAAATTCAAAAATGGTCTTTTGATTTAAATTAACAAAATAAAAAGTAAAAAAATATCTTTAAAGTTTATTATACGGTTACGATTTTGGTGATATTTATTTTATTTTAATTTATACTATAAAGTTATCAAGTCTAGAGTTCGGTAAAGTTTTCATTAAAGGGAAAACTAATTACAAAACTTATTAGTTGTGCTTATCCCGATTAATAAACATCATTTCGAGGAAAATCTACTTGATTATTATTATCCATCCAACAACGAATACTCACTAATAATTCACTAGAAAAATTAATTAAAATAAACTCTGAGATTCTGACCATTTATATAAGCTAACTATACACCCACCCTTTCTTGTGCATTCGCCGTTTAATAAAATAATTTACTAATCATTAGATGAATCAAGATTTCACCGTCGGTGGTAACAGAATTGTTTTATTTTAAGGTTAAAAATAAAATAAAATGAAAGTCTTCTGTTTTTAAATAATCTAGAAATAATTAAAAAATTATTTTATTTAAAAAAACAGAAGACTCTCTCATTTTACGCTTTTATTTTTACCCTAAAATAATTTATAATCATTTACGAATTTGTATTATTCAAGTCGCAAAGGATGGTCTGGCAGATTTCCTTCTTTTAATTATGTCGGGTGAGTTGTTTATCTTAAGACACTCTTATAACTCAAAAACTGTGCATTATATGAAAAATAGTTTCAAATAAAAGTTTATTTATATCCAGGGGGAAACTAAACTACGCTATTGTTTGTCGACGAACAAGGTTCCAAGGATATTTCAAGGTCAAGTTCTATTTTTAAATGGAAACCTATATGTTTCTGTACATATTCTTAATCTACAAAAAAAAAAACTGAACAACTTTCATAAGAACTATTTTTTTATACGACTTCAAATAAACAAAATATTAAATCAATTAAATTTCAAAAAATACAAATAATAATTATTATTAACAATTATTTTTAATTATCAAAAAATAATGATCAAATATTTAATTATTAAATAAATAAATTAATAATTTAATAATTTTGCGACAATGTTCTGTGACAATCAAGAGTGTATTGCAAGTCTTCTTGATGAAATATCTTCTTCAACAAAAAAATGCTCCATTTTTATTAACCGACTTCAAAAAAAAGGAGGAGGTTCTCTATTGGACTGATTTTTTTTGTTTTTTGTGCCTATATTACCTCATATCTCCGCCAATTGTGAACCGACTTTGAAAAAAAATTTTGCATTGGGTCCAGTTCGTATGTAAGTTGTTCAGTTTTTTTTGTATATTTAGGCGATGTAAAGAAAAATATAGGTTTCCATTTAAAAAACAGAACTTGACCTTAAAAACCCTTGAAAGCTTGTTCTAGCTCGACAAACAATAGTGCAGTTAAGTTTCCCCCTTGATATAAATAAACTTTTTTCATATTCTGCACTGTTTTTGAGTTATAAGACTGTCTTAAGATAAAAAAAAAACTCACCCGGTATGTATATTGTTTACTGTGTTTTGCTATTAAAATATTCAATTTAAATCATAATAATTCCTCCTTAAAGGCTTATTCATTGGGTGAAGTGTGTTACATAAATTTCAGCGCCCTTTTGCGACAAATTCTTAAAAAAATAAATAAAAATCTCCTGAGATTGATCTGATTCCCTGAAAGACTAGGTATTATATATAAAGAAAGTGTTACTCACCATACATCTTCCCTTCATCACTAAGGATAATCTTCCGTCTGCCACATGGAGGATAAATCGCCAACGCCTCTTGGAAGCTCTGCTCGATATCTGGACTCCATACTCCTTCCGCATCAGCAGCCGCCAAATCCTTGTCATCCTGCAAAAATCAAATTCATTTCAGATTCTACCCAGAATTTATAACATAACATTGTGGCCTTGATACTGACACCGGGATGGCACTCGTCACGACCTCTTAGAAAACTATATTTTATTTATTTATTTATAAAACTACTATGCTCCTTCTGAATCAGCTTAGAAAACAGGAAGTTGCTATTCAAGCCATATGTATGGAGCATAGCCATGTATGGGTGTGAAACCTGGACAATTAGAGAAGCGAAGAGAAAGAGATTAGAGGGTTTCGAAATGTCGTGCTACAGAAGAATGATGAATATCAAATGGATGGATAAAATTACAAATGAAGAAGTTCTTGGAAGAATCGGAGAAAGAAGAAGTCTGAAGAAGAGAAGAGGTCAGATGATGGGGCACACACTGAGACATGGGGGACTGCTTAGGGATATCTTGAAGGGGGAGGTGAGAAAGAAAAAGGAAGGGAAGACCCAGATTAGAATATGTTAACCAAATAATTGGGGATCAGGCGCGGATCCAGACCTCTGATTTGGGGGGGGGGGGGCGGTCGCCGGTATATAAGATCTACTTTTGATCTCGGAAGTGTGTCGCGATCGAATTGTACAGGGGGGGGGGGGGGTCAGAAACGCCGCCCCCCCACACACACACATAGAACTTTATTTTCTTCAATTTTAAAATTTTATGTTATAAAAAAATAATTAAATGTAACATATAAAAAAATGTTGATCTCCAATGCACTGGGGGGCGGGGGGCACGCCCCCTGGATCCGCGCATGTAGAGGATATGGGATGCCAGACATTTAGAGAGGTCAAAACGGCTGTCGGGGGACAGAGTAGAGTGGAGACGGATTGTTGCATCAAACCAGTGCTTAGGAGTGTATACTCAATGATGATGATGATATTTATAAAGGGTCACCCATATGTTTTTGACGATTTCAATCTTAAATAAAATATCTTCAAACGCGATAGAGAAACGGTGGTGCCCTCTATCGTGGTAAATCTGTGCGTGTTTCGAAAACGTTTTGCGATTCCACCTCGAGGATACATACCACAGCGTGCAATAATATCTAATAATATTTAATAATCATCATCATCATTGAGTATACAGTCTAAGACTGGTTTGATGCAACAATCCGTCTCCACTCGACTCTGTCCCCCGCCAACTGTTTGACCTCTCTAAATGTCTGGCATCCCATATCCCCAATTATTTGGTTGAAATATTCTAATCTGGGTCTTCCCCTTCCCCTTTCTTTCCCACCTCCCCCTCAAGATATCCCTAAGCAGTCCCCCATGTCTCAGTGTGTGCCCCATCATCTGACCTCTTCTCTTCTTCAGACTCTTCCACAAGGTTCTTTTTTATCCGATTCTTCCAAAAACTTGTTCATTTGTAATTTTATCCATCCAATAATAATAATATATTTTATTTTATTAAATGAATCTCATGTGTAGACAGCATGCGTATCACAAATGGATTCCGAACTGCAGGGAGCTCGAAATTGGCTCGAAATGGTTCGTGTAAATAGCGTACAGCGTGTACGGCCAAGCCAATGTTAGAACTTGGAACTGCGCACATTGTGCAATTTGATAATAACAAATAATTGTAATGGAAATTGTTAGTTCTCTAGCTCGTACTAAATCTACAGCTCGGTTTATCTTGCATTTTTAGGGGCTGTAATAGTAAATCAAATAAAAACTTAGATCTTATCTCCCATTCTTTCCCAAAGTCTAGTGACAGTGTTGTGGAAGTCGAAAATATATTTGGAAATTTTGGAAATTAGACCGATTGAGAGCACGAAAACGTGTTCTTAAATTAAAGGATGTACCTAACTCCAAGAATGAGAGTTTGCTCATTACATTTCACTGAAAGTGATTATATATTTTTGATTAAGTAAATGCCGCCTAACCCCCCAAAAATAATAACATTAAATGAGCAGGCATCCGAAAATTTTTAAATTAACAGATTAAAAAGTAAATCCAAGAAAATTACATTGACGACGCAATTTTTATTAAATTTTTGTTATTTATAATAAGAGATTAAACTCCAAAAATTTAATAATTGTCGGGCGTCTTATATTTTTAATATCTACTCTTATTAAACGAGCAAAAATTGTATATTTATTTATATATATATTTGTATCTTGGTTCTATTTTGAAAACGGCTCTACCGATTTTGATGAAACAAATTCTATTAACAAGTTTTGAGGATGAGATAGCGATCTGGCTAGGTCTGGACCTCGACAAATTTTATCTTAATTGATCTTTTCTTAATTAAAGTAATTATTGATAGATGTAAAATCTCAATAAAAAAGTTTGTTTGGGGGGGTCGGTAGGCTAGGCGGTAGCGTGACAGCGAGCTAACCAGGGGACCCGGGTTCGAATCCGACTCGAGGCAGCCAGCTAAAATCTGACCCCCGGGGGTAGAGACAAATTTTAAAAATATAGCTAGTATCGTAATTGGGCTTATGGCTAGAAAGGCCGAAAAGCCAAAAAAAAAAAAAAAAAAAGTTTGTTTACATTTTTTTCAATTATCTTTTATTTTTAATTAATTTTTTAATTTTAAAACCCACTAATAGGTTATAGCAAATTTTAATATATTATATTAAAATTAGGAATTTTTTGTTTGTTTTTAATTAACAGGTGTCTAAATCATAACATTACAGGTGTGTTTGCAAATAAAGTGGTTGAAGTGGCTTTTTTTTATATAACATGAAAATAAATCTTATTTAATTTTATGTTTTTATTTCAGATCCTATACGATTATTTTTTTCCTATTTATTTTTTTATAATGTTTATCAATATGAACGAATGTGGGCAAATTGGTGTACGAGTAAACAAATATACACGTAAAATGTAGACCATTAGAAAGCTAGAAATGCAAAAACTGGGTGCGGGGTGGGGTGGAGCGGGGGTGCAGTGGTGGGGGAGAGGTGTGTGGTTTCGGGGGGGGGGAGGTCAGGGGTTACCGTGCATCGCTCGGTGGCTCCAGGTACTGTTAATTTTAACTTAAAATGCATTTCTTGCATTTTTCTACCATACTTGTTTTACAGAAACACTGAACTGACAAAATTTTGCCATTATTTGTTATTTTTCCATTAATTTTATGGGGTCTTTCTTTCCCTTATGTGAGAGCTTTGTAAACAATTAAAAAAAAACACGTTTTTGTCAGTAATGCACTAAAAAATATAAAATAAAGTACCTAAAAACTTTTTTATGTAAAATAACCAAGTTAAAAAGCGTGCGGCGCTTGTTTGTAAAGCCTGAAGGTAGTTTTAATTAATATCGACAAAGTGCCCCAATCTTTTTGACTTAGTTATTGGACATAAAAAAGTTTTTAGATACATTACTTTATACTTTTTAGTGCATTACTGACAAAAGCGTGTTTTTTTTTTAAATATAATTTATTTTTTACTCTTTAGTCTTAAAATGGGTACAATTCCACGCGTACATCGCTAAACTAAAACTAAATTTGACAAGAGTCTAGTATATTTTCCCAATTTCCCACCACTTTTGTTAATTTTAGTATTTTTATCCTTCTGGGGGCCCACAGATGGTATATACAAATTTTTGTTGAGTTTGGACCAAAAGCGGCTCTAATTTCAAATCCCCCCCCCCCCCCGACCCTTTCCAGTCAATTCTTTACTCTGATGTGGGCCCACAGATGATGTATACAAATTTTCGTTGAGTTTCTATCAAAATGGGCCAAGCTAATAAAAATTGTTTTTTTTATTTTTATAGAGAAAAGTTTGCGGAATTTAACAGAATGAAATGTTTTTATTTCATTTCATTTAAATTAAGTAAACAATTATTTTTATAGAGAAATAAATATTTGCGGAATTTAACAGAAGAAATGTCACATTGATACATACATACATACATACAGGTGAAGCTAATATAAAGCGTGTTAAAAAGCCGTAAAACTCGCTACGTTTGTAATTACACTTTCGACATTTCTACCACATTTAATTAAATGTCCGGCTTCTAAAATTTTTTGAACAACATTGGAGCCTGCCCAGTCAATTTTTTTTTTGGAAAATCATTAAACTATTTAATTTTTTGTCGCTAAATCAAAACATATGTGTTTATTTCAAACTTGCAGTCAGCCATATTAATTAAGCTACGCTTCCATGCGACTTCCCAACGAGGGGTGAACCGCGACCTAATATAGTGTACACCTACTTCCACTTCCACTTTCATTTCCAAGTAGAAGACAATAGATGAAGGGGCATTATCTAATAAATTCCAAAATAATTCCACCTAATTCCAAAGACGGTGTACACCTAATTCCAATCGCGGTTCACCCATCGCTTCCCAATATAATTATTTTCCTTCTGACACTGCCACCACATATTTGCTTCAACTTCGCCTCATGCAAATATTTAATACGACATATGTACACATATACACACAATATCTCAACTTTATTAATAGCATTGTCTATAATTTTACTGAATAAATCTGCTCTAACAAGATTAATTTACTTATTAGGTACAAAATAATGGAGTTGAATAATGTTGTTTTTGGATAAATTGACTCTTTATAGATAGAATAATTGAATTGTGAACTTAATTATCAAGTTTATTAAATTGGAAGTTGATTTTGTCGGTGCGGTGAATTTATTATACCTTTTATGTCTAATGATACAGTTTGAAGAGGAGCACTTCACAATCAATTAAAATATAATACAAGGAATAATTTGATATATATTTCGTCTAAATATAAATTCAAAAATTCTTCACTCTGATAAATAATAGAGTCATAATAAATATATTCTAATAATTTCACTGTATAGATACAGTTGGCCCTTTAAGAGGAAACCAGAAAACTATAGTTGGAAATTTTTAAAACCTATTTACTTATACTGAATGAATGCTTGTCAAAAGAGTTTGTATTCACATTACACACCGTCGAGAATCGAACACATATGCTAATAAAAAGCTATCTGTACAAATCGGTCCTTCGAGGAAAAACCAATCGGACTAGAACCTGACCCCGGGGGGAAGAGACAAATTTAAAAAAATGAAATAATTATTATCGTAAATTGGTTTATGGCTAGAAAGGCCGAAGAGTCAAAAAAAAACTTCCCCTCTCCCTCCCTGATTGGGGCAATAAATTTTAGCACAAAAAGTCCCGCAAAGTCGTAAGGGTGCATCCAAAAATTACGTAACACATTAAACGGGGTGAGGGGGTTTTAGTATTCAATTTGTTATATATCGTTATGATGGGGTGGTACGAGTTTTGATTAATACTTATTGTGCAATTATCTTATTATTTATTTTGTGCAATAAATAATTAACTATTTTTTTGTTTTTGTACAAAATAAGTGTTACGTAACGAAGCCTCTAAGGGGGAGGGGGTTACTTGTTATGGTAAATGGGGGGGGGGTTTAAAAAACTTCCAAAACCCCGGCACTTAATTTATAGATACTCCCTAAAATATAAGTGTGCAAATTTTCGTTAAGATCAAAAGAGATAAAATATATTTTTTGCCCCCCCCCTAATCCTTCTGATTTTGATAATTGATTTTTCAACATTTTTTCAGATCAGATAATATTTAAATTTAAAATAAAACTGGTTAAATATATTTTATTTTTTCCATTAAGTATCCCTTTATTTTTGGTTTGATTTTTATCCTTTAAATATATTTATTTTAAAATGTACCTACTAGTATATTAGTATTTTGAGAAATATATTTCAAAATCACTATGAAAAAAAAATACGATGAATTTTCCTTGGGGGCCGCCCATAAATTACACCACACGAATTTTAGCCCCCCCCCAACTAATAGTGAATTTGAGCTCATAGGACCGAAGCTACTACTGTATTGTGACGTCACACTACGTTTTATACCCTATAATTTAATAATTAGTGTTGTATATAGGTAAAACTGGCTTCTTTAAGGATTATAAATGATTGCTATAAAAATATAGATTTTTATTAAAATAAAATATTTACAATATAGGAAGTTTATCAATTAAATACTTTTACCTATAAAAATAGTATAGTAGAATTTATAAGTCCTTATTCTAATGGTTTTATCGTAACACAGATACAATTAACAAAATAGGATATTCTATTAAAATAGAAATGAGGAAAAATGTATCAAGATATTATAAACAAATAAATCAACAACAATGAAAAGGGTATAAACAATAACATAAAAGTCCCTAAACCAAAGAGTCAAATTTACAAATAAATCAACAACAATGAAAAGGGTATAAACAATAACATAAAAGTCCCTAAACCAAAGAGTCAAATTTACAAAAAAATCAACAAAAATGAAAATTGAATAAACAATAAGATAAAAGTCCCTAAACAAAACAGTCAAATTTTCATATTATTTGAAAAATTTTAAAAAAATTTTAATTTGACTTTTATGGCATCACAATTTTTAAGATTCCCGGTCCCCTCTCTGACATTTTGTCAGAAATCTGAGATGCACCATCCCCCTTACTGTGTGACATATTTCATGGACAGTCCCTTGCGATGAATTTGCTCGAAACGAAGATATACAAATAATCTTATTGTCAAGACCAGGGAGATAGGGAGTACCTGTAAGATTAGAACTTAGGCGAGGAAATTGTCTCCTGAAGCGGGGGGAAGAAGAAGCTCGACCGCCATCTTGCATAGTTCAAAACATTGCCAAACATAACGTTATCAAATGAGAAATACATGTTTAACAAAGAGCTAATACTCTCATATAAGCACGTTTTTCTTTAATATAAAATACAGTATATGTTCCTATGACTATTTTGTGTATATTCATCTTATTTTAATGTGAAATAATTTTAATTAATTTCAATTTTCTCTAGATATCTGTAAAAATCAAAAAACTACAATTTAAAATAGTTCTTTTATTAGTTTTTTTATTTAGGTGACCTTATAATTTTGAAAATCGAAGGTAAAATGATATATATTTTACTATAGGATCATATGGAAATCTCAATGTTTTGAAAGATCCAAGATGGCGGACTGTGAGTCAGAGATGGCGTAGGCAGGCGACACTTTTCTAGCCATATGCTCTCTCCCTATCTCCCTGGTCAAGACACACCGGCCATGTGTATATTTAAACGAAGCATTTTGAGCTATTTCCGACCCACCCTCCCCATAACTCAAAAACTATTAGATCTACACACTTGAAATTTTGTCTATCGAATTTTCCATGAATACAGTCTAGGATTCCTCTCGAAGTCTTTAGGTGGAAATTTTAAGTGAGGCACCTAGCAAGCAAGCACTCGTTAATCCATCTCTGTCTGTAGAATAGTGATAATGTAATTGCTTGACTAGCAAACGCGCCATTCTCGTTCAGGTGAACAAATTTCCATCACTTTAATTTAACAAGGCAACACATCAAATAAAGTGAAAGGAAACTGGAAACCACTCCAATGCAAAATTTTTATTATATAATAACGACTAACGTTTCGAAAGTGTATGTTTGATTAATCCATGTTAAACATTTTATCAAAAATTAACAAGTGTCATATTTTAATTTTAAGAAAGACAATCTCATCATTAGACTAATTAAAAAGCGTAAGTAAGAACTTTCTTAAAAGAAATCCACTCTCATTTTCATTATTCGATTTATTATTAAGAAAAATAATAATTATTATTATAAGTTAAGCTTGCGCAGTATAAGAGTGCAATTCATTAAGATAAAGCTTTTATTGATAAAATCTAATTGACGTTTATTAAATTACTAGATCAGAATATATAATCAAAAATGATTCTAATTTAATCTTCTTAAGTTGAAGAGGGAGTGATTATCATTAATATCCGACAGGGTTTTCCCCCCGCCCGAGTTTAACTCAATTTCTTTGCTTAAGTAAATAGTACCTGGAGCCATCGAGCGATGCACGGTAACCCAATTAAAAAAATACAAATATATATAGGATATGCCCCCTGGACCCCCACCGCCCCACCCCACTTCAAACCCGCCCCCGAAACCCCGCACCTCGCCCCTACCCCCGGATCCACCACAACTGCACCCCGTCTCCTAGACCACCCACATCCATCCCCACCCAGCGCCCAGTTTTTGCATTTCTAGCTTTCTAGTGGTCAACAGACTATGTGTATATAGATATATAAATAAATTCCGTATATTTTAATTAAATAACAATTTCCATTTCAAGAGACTGGAACTCGCTCCCTGCCACCATCTTTGCCGCGACTTGTAACCTTCAGCTATTTAAGACCCGTGTCCACATATACCTTCGACCCCAGCCCAGTCCATAAAATTCTTTCTTCTTCTTTTCACGATGGAGGGGCCAACCCAGGCCTTTAGGGGTTGCACCTTTTTGGTGTAACTCCTCTCTCATCATTTTCATTAAAAAAAAATTTACCGAGTTTTTTAATCAATCAAATAAATAATAAATAATAATTTTGTTGAAGCAATTTCTTACATGAAATAATGTATACATTGTAATTGAGGCTTCGATTTCGGGGATTACTCCCCACCATCGAGTGTACTTGATCTTCTAGCTTGTGATAACATTTTTAGTCCGTGTTTTTTAATAAGAGGAATTTTAATCAATTAACCAATTATTTTACATGAATTTATTCATACATTGTTTTTGAGCTTCGATTCCGGAGATTACTTCTCCACCATCGAGTGTCCTTGATCATCTTTTAGTCCTTGTTTTTAATAAGAGGAAAAAACTAATTAAAGAAAAAAACCTCTTTTCCGATAATTATTTCAATTCCATTATTCCCCCAATCAAGTCGATTGGTTTATCCTCCCTCATCATCCCATTCCCTCAATTTTAATCAATTAAATTAGAAAATTCTAATATATAACAATATTTGGTAAACCTATTAGTGGGTTTTAAAATTAAAAAAACAATTAATAAATAAAAGATAATTGAAAAAAATGTAAACAAACTTTTTTATTGAGATTTTCATCTATCAATAATTACTTTAATTAAGAAAAGATCAATTAAGATGAAATTTGTCGAGGTCCAGACCTAGCCAGATCGTTTTCTCATCCTCAAAACTTGTTAATAGAGTTGGTTTCATCAAAATAGAAAAAAAGATACAAATATATATATATTGTATCTTAGCTCTATTTTGAAAACGGCTCTACCGATTTTGATGAAACCAACTCTATTAACAAGCTTTGAGGATGAGAAAGCGATCTGGCTGTAAATCTCAATAACAAAGTTTTATCTTTTTATTTATTAATTGGTTTTTAATTTTAAGACCGACGAATACTTTATAGCACATATTAAGATATATTAAAATTAAACAATTTAATTGATTATCAATTCGAGTTTTAAATCCCAGAAAGAGTTAATCACAAATATTATATATATTTGAATTTGACAATTTGTGGGGGTTGGGGATGCAGGAGGTGGGGTGCGGGGTATGGTGGAGTGGGGGTCAGGGGGCATAGCGGGGGATTGGTGCGCGGGGGTGCGGATGGTTGTCCAGGGGGCGTGGCGGTGGGATGAGGGGGCGGGGAGCAATGACGGGGTGGTTTTTATCAAAATTTTAAATTAAAAATAATATTTATATATAACTTTTAACTGAAGCAAAAAGTTGACGAGCATCGGTGGCTCCAGGTACTAAGAGTAAGATAGATAAAGATTTTTTTGATGAAAATCTAATTGACGTTTATTAAATTAGAATCAGAATATATAATCAAAAATGATTCTAATTTAATCTTCTAAAGTTGAAGAGAGAGTGATTATCATTAATATCCGACGGGGTTTTACCCCCGCCCGAGTTTAACTTAATTTCTTTGCTTAAGTAAATATTTAAACGATTTAGGGAAAAAGTTCATTTTATAAATGCAATTAATTACAGATGAGTAACGTATACATAAAATAATGTTGTTTAAGTAAGCAGTATAAGAAAGATTCGTTCCAAAGTGTGTGTTTCCCATGATGATGAGAAGGGGGCTGGGGGTAGAGAGAATTCCACAAGCCGTTGACAAGCCGTGATGAATATTCGAGCGGCGAAAGAAAGAGGAAACAAGAAGAGGGAAATGTAGCGACGAACGAGAATTGGAAGGGAAAAAAAGAGAGGGAAAGAAATAAAATAATACTAATAATAAAACGAGAGAGAGAGAGGTTTTTCGTAGAAATATGCGGTAAGAGAGACGCAGCGGCGTGGTTGGATTTACGAGGAGGACAGGTTGGTCCGAAATGCAAAGAACAAGGACACACACCTCCAAATGACTGACTCATTTCTTGAGAGGTGGAACCCACTGTCCGATGACGCATGGTAAGATCCGAGAGTGGGCGACCAAGGTACCCCATCGACATAATCGATCTAACCCTAACTTAACCCTTGCCTATTGTGCAACAGTTCCAAAGATAATTTAGAAAAAAAATCAACTGGCGTGGTCCATCACACGACTTTCACCGAAGGGTGAACCGCGATTGGAATTAGGTGTACACCGTCTTTGGAATTACTTTAGAATTCATTAGATAATGCCTCTTCATCTATTGTCTTCCACTTGGAAATGAAAGTGGAAGTAGGTGTACACAATTTTAGGTCGCGGTTCACCCCTCGACTTTCACATTCTCCCTTATTTAAAATAATTGCGACACGACTAATTTACACCATGTTCCTTTATTAACCGACTTTGAATAAAGGAGGAGGTTATTCAACGAAATGTCTGTTTTTTTTGTGTTTGAACATTTATTTCTCTTTACCACGTGGACCGATTTTGATGATTTTTTTTAATTGGGTTCAGTCTAGTTCCCAATTGGTCCCGTTTAAATTTCATTGGTATTGGACTTTTTTTGTTATTTATGTTCACGCGTAACTTCTTTGTTTATGGACCGATTTCAATGATTCTTCTTTTATTGGAAAGGGGGTTCCTTAGGGGTGTTCCATATTAATTTGGTCAAGTTCTAATGATGTTTGTTCGTCGATTTTTTCAATCGGATTAAAATATACACACGACTAATAAGTCATGAGACTTAAAAAAAAAACAAATCGTTAGAGCCGTTTTTGAGAAGAAAAAAAAACGAAAAATCTTTCATATAAATGTCAACTTCAGGTGTTCCAATTTTAACCAAAAGCTTGCTGTACTCCATAGAGTAATATAGAGTGGAAGGCTCCATAAGGAGACAATGTATTTTAGCGTATACGAATTACAGAGCTCTCTGGTGAGACCAGGGCGAGACCATTGGGCATTAAAACGGCGGAAACCGCTCTCTTCGGGGCAAATTTTGATGACATTATCAAGAGTAAAAAATACGCTTATATATATATATATATATATAACATAAAGGGTATGTATCTTTTATCTGATAAAGGCTTTGAATGTTCTAAGATCTTTGGATAGCTCATAAGAACTAAGAATTTTTGTCCTGCAGTCGCTAGAGAGCGTTTTTCAGTATATAGTAGCCTTCCACTCTATGCTATATTACTCTATGCTGTACTCCTAACATATTGGTAAATGGTGAGTTCGGTGTTTCTGGCATGTGGTAGAAATTGAAACTAACGCAATCGGGTCGCTGTCACGAATGTCATATGCATTATCAAAGAATATTAAACTTTTATTCGATTATTTAAACCTTATTAGATATTATGATATGTAGTTATTTTATTATTGTTTTTGTTTATATGTCAATTAAACCCTGATCAATCAGCTGTCAGCTGTCAGACGACCCCTGTGAGCTAGTTCAAGCTTTCACCACCAGTTAACGTATCTGCAATTTCCAATTACCAATATTGAGCTTTAGTAGCTCTGAGACTTACGGTTGCGAAATGCCGGGGGGTACATACGTACATACCTACATACGCACTGACCATTGGATTTTTGGCCCATGGGGATCACAATATCCGGTTTCTAACTATTAAGGGCATCGATTCCTTCCACCTAGAAGTTGCAAAATTAAATTAACTTTTTTCATCTCTGATAAAGAAGCTCTCAAACTGTCAGGAGGCCAAGCGGGCGATCGCAATACTTCACATTATATTTAAGTAAAAAAGAACAGTTAGGAATTCTTTGATAATTAATTAATTTTTCCTCGCGAACATTTTCATAGAAAGAAACTCGAAATGAAAGCCTCCATATATAATCGTCAGAAGCCATTAAGGCCCAGGCAATGCATTGCTTTTTTTTAATGTCAAAAATTTATTTATTCCGTTTATTTTTTTTCTTAACATGAACTTTAAATGATTTATTATACAAAATTCTAATCTTGATTTTTATAATTTTTAAAAAATATTTTCTTAAAAAGTTTTAGTTTTGTAGTTAGATTTATATTCACTAAATTTACATTATAATGGTCGTGTATAGTTTGCATTCCACTTAAATAAATCAAATTACTAAGGCCCTAAGGCATTGATTAAGAAGTCTATTTCGATTAATCCAAACATCGCCATTATCATTTATTCACCTTCTTTTCCTTTAACAATCATTTCATCGTGAAAAGTTTTTTCACCTTTCTGATCCAGTATCCATTAATTAAATTAATTATCCATTAAATAATGTAGCATATGCAATCGTATTTACGTTGGTAGGTTTCAGAAGCCTGCCCTACAGGGGCACCGGTAATCTAGTATAATTTAAAGTTTTTCCTTTAATGCCTTTACATTTACTTACCAAATATGTGTTGTTTTACATGATATTCATAATCCAGGCATGTAATCATGAAAAATTTTCAGTGGAAGCCCAAATTTTTTTTGGGAAAAATTCAGAATTTTAAAAAAACAATGCGCTATCTATTAAAATAAAAATATTGTAATAAAATGTTTTAATAAGACTAAAAAGCAAAAAAAATATTGTACTTTTTAGTGCATTAATGACAAGAGCCTATCCTTTGGCGGGGATAAATCTTGCCCCTGCGAGGAATTTTTGAGCTTTCCATTAAAAGTCTGACAGCCTTCTCATTCGGTCATGTTGTCAGCATTTTAGTTTTCTAAAGAATGACTCTGCAAAAGTTGGTCTAGAATCTAGACTCTAGATCAGCCATACTCAACCTTTTTTTTCTACGGGCCACATATATATTTTTGGTAAGTTACGCGGGTCGCAACATTATACACCATGTGGTAAAATGGTTTTACAGATGCCCCCCCCCCCCATGTAATAAATAAAATACAAAACATAAAAATTAGTGTGATCCTTGATATTGACACAAATTCTTTACTATTTTAGACAAATCAGGTTTATAATTACTACATGCTACCCTCACTCAATACGTCATCAAGGTGAGAATCTGTAAGTCGATTTCTATATACGTTTTTTGCGTATTTCATTTTGGAATAGGATGATTCACATAGATAAGTTGATGCGTACAACGTGAGAAGCAGGTGGGCACATTTTTGCAGAGTCTTGTATTTTTCTGGTACTAATTTCCAAAATTCGGTGTACTCCTTTCCCTCTCTCTTTTCTTTGAAAATAACTTCCAGATTCGTATCGTTCTTAAACTCGATAAATTCATCGAATAGGCTTGCATAATCAAATCCCAATGCAGCTAGTTGTGTTATAGTTGCTGTTTGTACGTGCCAAGGATATTCTACAAGCAACAAACAATTCTTGATGCAACGTAAATCCTGAAACCTGCTCTTAAATTCCTTGGATAAGGCAGCTAAATAATTAGACAATATCGTATAGTTTTCTGGAGAAATAGATATACCATCTTGTTTAGCATAATATTTACAAATATGTATTCATTTGATACGATTACGTGGAATTTTAATCTAATTTCAGATTTAGTCGGAATTCAGAACCAAACCTAATTTATAATGAACGTCAAATGCTGCCATCTAGCAGAAAGAAGTAAAATAGCTCATAATTAGTTCCAAATTTCGTACCACTTTTTATCCAACTTTGAGGGTGGTTATTTGAAAACACAGTCTTAAATGACCAGATTTTTATAAAGCACCTTCCTGATAATAAGTGCGTTTCGGGCCGCACATAAAAGCTAAGCGGGCCGCAGGTTGAGTATGGCTGCTCTAGATCAAAGTGGCTCAAATTTTTATTTTTTGCCTCCCTCCCCCTCATTTTGTTAGCAATCAATAGCTCTACATGTTCTAAAGACTGGGTAAAATTTAGAACAGATCGGAAAAGAATCTTTAATTTTATTTCGCACATTTTTTATAATCTTTTTTTATTACCAACATTTCTTTCACTCAAAACATTCATATACCTACTGTAAGAACTCCTTTAGAGTTTAGAATGCTTTTCTAGACAACAAAACTTCATTTTTTAAGTATTTTTATTTTACCTTACAGGGTATAGTCATGTATTGTAATCGTGCATGAAAAAAGTGTTTTTTATTCGTATTTTCAAAATATTCCGAAAATGGCTGAAATTATTTTGTTAAAAAAAAAAATTGAACGAAACCATGGCATTTTGCTTTACAAAAAAGCCATAATGAGGGAACATCGAAAAAATGATATTTTACTAGATATTAGTGATTTTGTCAAAATGTCTTTTAGCACATTACTATTAATTTTGTGTAGGTACACTCTAACTCAAAAACTAGTGTGAATATCAAAACGAAATTTCAAATGTAGTTTTAGTGCATTAAGATTAAAAGCTAATTAGATTTGGGTTGAAACCGAACCAAAAATTAAGGGAGGGGTGGGCATTAAAATTATAGGGGAGGGTTAAAATGTTTTCAAAGAAAAAGCTAAGAAAGCTGATTTTTCTAATAGAATAGTCTCATAATTAAAAGGAGATATTATTAATTGCTATTAGGCCCAAAATTGTGGGTGTATATTAAACGATATATAGAATCGGTTTCTCGAAAACGGCTCTAACGATTTGGATGAAATTCAAGGGTTAGAGGGTTTTGTGTTGACATTTCAATATCTCACAGTCTCATCTTCGGCTAAGTTGATGGGGTTTTTGTTAATTAAAATAATTATTCACAGGTGGTTGTTTGAATAAAAATTTATAATTACATTTTTTTCAATTTTCTTTTAATAAAATTAATTGTTTTTTTTTTATTTTAAATTCTACTAATAGATCATTACAAATATTATTATATATTAGAATTTAGCAATTTAATTAATTAATGGTATTTTCCTGTATAAAAAAATAATTTATTAGAATATCAATTTCATTCTCTTAAAAAATTCGACAATTCGAAGGATCATGCCTCCTTCTTCAGTATTTAAAAGGGTCAACGAAAGAACCTCCGTGAATATTAATATTATTTTTAATTGCAATTATATTCAAAACTTTGTGGCCAGTGATACATGTCTTAAATGATGGCCATAGCGGATCAAAACGTTGGTAAAAATATAAATTAAGTTTTATTTCAATTTTATTTTATTTTGGCTTCGAATAAAAATCGACCTTTTTACCTGAATTTAAAATTAAAAATAATATTAATATATCGCTGAAATCTGTGTTCCAGGTACTTAAATATACGAGTGTATGGTAAAGTTACGTGGATGGCCACATCAGTTTATTTTAACTGGTATTAATGAGTTGTTTATTGGGTTAGTATGTAGAGAGGGGCTCAATTGCAAATCATTGCTGTAGATGGAAAAATTGAATAAATAAAATCAATAGACATGTATTAATACGATTAATTAAATGCAACGTAAAGCGCTTTTCGGTGGGCTTCTATTTAAAATGGGTGGGATTTTTCTTTTGATCGCGCTGCATTTCAAAAGCATTTTATTATAATTTCAATGAACTATTATTGTCCGTTTATTTTATTTCATTAATGCAATGCAAATGAAAAAAAAATGATAATATTGGAAGTCCTTTTAAAAACACAGTCCATTGAAAATGTTTAATATTCGCTTTTAATAAAAATAAATGGAGCTGAATGGGGGATGGATGGCACTTGAAATCGTGATTTTACCTTCGGCCAAATCACCTCTCTATCCATTTTTCCAGCTATTAAATGCATCATCCTTAATTCGCCAGATAATAGGATTTATATTGCGTTTATTTGACAATTTTATTTCAAACTACCTCCCTTTTAAATCAATCACAAATACATATAGAAATAAAAACCCTACGCTTTTTGGATTTAATGATTTTAAAAAACAGTAATCCGATAATATGTTATTATTATTTTACTTTTAGATATATATTCTCTATATCATGTAATGATATAGGTTATAATGTGAAGTTTTGCGATCACCTGACTCATTGAGGGCTTCTATCTCAGAGATGTAAAAAGTTAATTTAATTTTGTGACTTCTAGATGGAAGGAACCAACCCCCTTAATATTTTTAAACTGGATTTAGAACATAAAACCGAATATTGTTGTCCCCAGGGGTCAAAAATCCATTGGTCACTGAGTATGTACGTATATGTATGTTTGTACTCCCGTGCGTTTGGCAACCATGTGTCTCATAATCGAATGTTTTCTACATTTGATTAAATCGCGAATCAAATGTAGGGAATTATTTTGTCAAATATTGAGTGAAAATAATATCTGAACTTATATATTTCTAACTTGAAATAATGATCTTAAATAAATTTTATAATTTTTCTAATTTATTTATTTATTTATTTGTTGCGTTTGGACCCCTGGGATCACGCAAAGCTTGATGTTTCTTTCTGGTTGGACCTTCCACGCCTCTATCTTTTTCCGGAACGTGTTATCGAGTTCCATGGTCAGGTAATTTTTCCTGGCCGGATGAGTGTGTTGATGTTAAAGGTGCCCAGGTATGTATGGATTTTTTGTGTTATTCTTCCATTGTTTCTTCCTTAACTTCGTGATGGTCCGGATCCTCCAGAATCTGAATGCCCGGTTGCCACTTGAGGGTGGGTGGATTGGTTACCACCTGGGGTAATGTTGTTATTGCCTCTCACGATTCATGGTTGCTTGTTACGAAATTTTTGTCCTGCGCATGCGCGAGGTTTTGTAGAACCAAAGATTGTCAGTTTCTGGAGCCGAGGGACCGGTTATTTATTATTTTCAAATAAATTCACTTTGCTTCTTGCTGGGATCGAACTGATGAAGTCTAGGTTGATGTTCTCCTAATCGGATTAGAAAAGTTGGTGATTTAACCGATTGCGCTACCGACCCCCATTTTTCTAATTAATATAACAAGGAATAATTGACATAATATCAATGAGAATTGTTATTGACCACGCTTATTTGAAAATGTCTCATAGCTACGAAATTCAAAACTTAAGCACGAGATATGCTAGAAGGAGTACAGCAAGCTTTTGGTTGAAATCGGAACACCGTAAGTTGGCATTTACATGAAAGATTTTTCTTTTTTTGTTATTTTCTCAAAAGTTTTTTTTTTAATTGGTGTACTTATCAAGTGTCATGAGTTATTAGTCGTGTATAAATTTTTTAATCCGATCGAAATAAAGAAAGAGGGTGTAAATTAGTCATGTCGCAAAATAAATATTTTAATGGTTCATGTTATCTCGCATACGCTACTTCGCGTCGCAGAGCTATACGATTTGAAACTTTAAGGCTAGAAGTACCTCAAGATTTTGGCTAAAATCAAAGAACCGAAAGTACATGTTTACTTGAAGGGTATTTTTCAATTTCGTCTTTTTTTCCGATTTTCTCAAAACGGCTTGGAGGACGAAACAAATTGAAGTAATTTGAATGAAATACTAATGTGAAAGTCGTGTGTTTTAAAAGATTATTAATTATTTTTCTACTAAAAACTCTTAATTTTTTTTCAGTTTAAATATGTTGAACTTTGATGGTGTAATTACTATTTAAATATGAAAATTAGCTAAGCCTATATGACAATACCATAAAAACAAATATATTTTAGATCTAGAATATTTTTCAGCGCTAGTAACTTAATTAGACTGATTACCCCAATCAAATACCCCCATGGGCGTTGTGACACTTAGGATAGGACCCGCGGCCTTTTTTGTCCGATTTTAACAAAAATCGAAATAAAAAATTTCGGTTTGATTATTTCAGTGATTTTTGAGCTAGAGGGTACTCAAAATTGGGCAACACACACACTAACAGACAGCTTGAGAAAACAATTAATACATGTTAAAATATATATTTTTCGATGTTTACTATACAAGGCGTTATTGTAGACCGAAACTCACAAAACTGCACCATATTAGCATACTACTGTGGGCAATAAATAGTAAGACTTTTTAATTTAAATTTCGCGCGGAAACCCATTCGTCGAAATATTTTTCTAGGTTGGTATGACTGTCAGTGACATCTGTGAAATTGGCTTTAACAACTGTTTCGAGGATTGGAAAAAACGTTGGCGTAAGTGTATTGAGGCCGGGGGGGATTACTCTGAGGAGGAGGAAATAGATTTGGAAGAATAAATAAAGTATAATAATAAAACTAAGCATACGAGGTAGGTTTTCACAAAAAAGAAATAAAACAAAATTGAGGTTTTGAATTCGATATATTTCGAAGTTAGCCCATCATCAGGAGTCTAAGAAAACAGTTTTCTTAGACTCCTGATGATGAGCAACCCTGAAATATATCGAATTCAAAACTCAATTTTGTTTTATTTCTTTTTTTGTGAAACCTACCTCTATCTTAGTTTTATTATTATATTAAAATGTTTCACCTAGAACCAACACCGAACTCCTTAAAAGTTATAAATAAAGTATTTTAAAATTAAGAACAATGTCTTACTATTTATTGCCCACAGTAGTATGATAAAGTAAAAACTTATAAATTTTGATCATTTAATAATATGGTGGATTAGTTAGGCAAATATTATAAAATAAAAAAAATATATACATATTCGAATACATGTATGACATTTTGTAAAGAAATTTAAAAGAATATCATTTTCAATGAGTATTCTCCATCTAGGTGTAATGTGCAATAATCAGGTTGTTAATTGAGGAAATGGGGGTTCTTTTTCCAATTGGCGCGGGTTTTCCCTCTGATTGCGATCCCCTCCATTGGGTCGCGCGATCTGCTCAATGCCCAATCTATATTCATTTAAACTTGTTGCTGCGGCCCACTGGCACGCTGCCACCCCCACTGCACCCCTGCACCCCATCACCGCCACCTGTCTCGCTTGCTCGCTCAAGCAACCCCACCAATTTATAAAGTTGGCTCCCTGGCTGGCTGGCTGGCTGGCTGTCTTTAAGTACAATTTAAGTCTTCTTGGAAATGGATGCTGATGCTGCCCCCCCCCCCTCTGCCATAGATATATATTCACTCTCCGAAAGATGAATCAAAAAACTTCCTGCTTATTCCACTTAAAAGTAATTAAACCAAAGAAAGGATATCTGTATGTGGAAACAATGCCAGCTGCCCTGAATTAAAGATAATGAGAAACAAGATTTCCATCACTACTAATGGACTCAACGATTTTTTTATACTGTATAATGAAAATAAAATAGAGTAACACCATCTTTTTTAGTATCTATGATTATGCCATGACAATTAAACAGCAAGTGCCTGGAGCACCCTCACCGACTCCCTCGACTCGCTAGCTCATCGAAGAAATGTCTCTGACCTTTCCAATTTCTATAGATACTATCACGGCAGGTGCTCTGATGAGATAAAATCAATAGTTCCTCTTAAAGCATGCTTTGTGCGTAGCACACGTTTTGCCGACTCCCAACACTCTTTCGCGGTCAAATTAGAAAAGTGCCGCACCACTTCATTCGCCAATACATACTATATATCCCCATGACTTCAAGGAACTGGAACTCTCTCCCAGCCTCCATCTTTCCCAGCACCTACAATCTTCAAACCTTCAAAACCGGGGTGCATAGACACCTACGTCTACACCCTCTCACTTAATCAACTTTCCCTTCTCTTCGGTAATGCAAGGGTCTTTCGAGATCCATAGGAGCTGCATCTTTACTGGTGCGCCCCTTCTTGCATTCGATTGCATTAAAAAAAAGCACCGAGTCTTTATCTCCGTAAATAATGCTTTGAGAACCTTAAAACAATCGAATTTATAAGATTTTTTAAAAATTTCTGAAATTTTTTTTGTCTAAAGTCTGACGATGCAGCTAAATTTAAAATCAGCCTGACTGAACTAGCTTCAAATTGCAAGTAGAGCAAACAATTAAGGAGCAAGTAGCAGATAAAAGCCTCGTGTGAACCGGCCTTAATTGTTTTTTTTTCAATATTGCTTATGTTGGTCAATTGAGGAAAAATGATATATTAATAATCTTATGACATTATCGAGGGACAAAATGATTATAATTCAAAATAGAATGTCATTCCCTATAATCTAACAGATTTATTGCACAATGAGAGTCAATACAATAGAATCAATAGTAAACACAGACGACAACCGGGTTAATTGATGATGATTTATAATTAAGGGGAGTTTTTGTTGAGTTTCAGATCTATGTACTCATGAAGATGAGTTAACAACCCGAAATATATTAAGTAACAACTTTTTAAATCTTTCATTTTTCTGTGAAACTCAACAAAAACTACTCTTAATTATGATTTTATATTTATTTATATAATCATAATTAATAGTTTTTAAGGAATTTGGTGTTGGTACTTGGTGAAACATTTTTTAAAATTATTGGATAAAAAATACTTGGTAGGTTTCACATTAAGATATAAAAAAATAAAACGAATTTATTTTTGCAGAATCTTTAATCTCGATATATATATTTCGGATGACTAACCCATCTTCAGGAGAAACAGAAAGTAACTGACCTCGATAAGTCGAATTTGAATACAAGTCATTGGTAAAATTTATTTTTAAGATAACAAAAGGGTAAATATTTAAAATTAGTGGAGGGAGAAAGGTAGGAAGTCTATTTTGTTTAATTTTGAATGGCCTTCTTAGAAATGAGGATCCACACTCAGGTAGATGTAGGGGGGGAGGAAGAATTAATGATATTAAAATTAGCTCTCTCAAATAAAACGAATATACTAAATAATCAATTAGAAGTTAAGAAAAGTACAATCATTGATTACATTCTTTAAATATTTGCAAATTTGTTTTCATTAATTCCCCCCCCCCCCTACACCTACCTGAGTGTAGATCCTCATTTCTAAGAAGGCCATTCAAAATTAAACAAAATAGACTTCCTACCTTTCTTCCTCCACTAATTTTAAATATTTACCCTTTTGTTATCTTAAAAATAAATTTTACCATTGACTTGTATTCAAATTCGACTTATCAGTTCAGTTACTTTCTGTTTCTCCTGAAGATGGGTTAGTCATCCGAAATATATATATCGAGATTAAAGATTCTCAAAAATAAATTCGTTTTATTTTTTATATCTTAATGTGAAACCTACCAAGTATTTCTTATCCAATAATATCATAATTAATCAAAATATTTTGAATATATAAATATATAATTTTAGGTCTCCCCTGAAAACTTTTTATGTTCTTGCCTGGGCTTTAGCGATAGTAAAGATAGCCCACCGGATCTTATGAATCAAAAAGCAACAAATTGGCGGCCAGCTGATTCAAGCGTTGTGAACAAATCGACTGGCCATTAAATTGCCCCCTTTCCGAAAGGTAAAAAGTGATCTTGTGAAGGAAGAGGGCTTGTGTTTATGGAGAGAGGGGGTCAGACTGACCTCATCGCTGCCCTCGTCGCCGACATCGAGGTGCTTGGAGTCGGAGCCGTTGGTGTCGGGCGGCGGCCCGGCGCTCGCGGGGGTCCACGGCGAGGAAATCTTGCCGGCCAACAGCGCAACACCTGCAATTAACAAACGAGAAAAACATTAGTCATTTACTCAAGGGATTGGAGGAAAAGAAGGGGGGACTAGAGCTTCCGCAAGCTGCAATTCCCAACAACAAAAGAGATATGATTTGGAATGATGAATGAAAAAAGAGAGAACAAGGGATTTTTCAAAGATCTACTAAGAATTATACAAGATACACAGATAATTAATTCTGCTGATCCCAATGGCAAATTGGAAGAAAAATTAAAAACATTTTCATGATTCGATATTAGAATAACGGTTAGAGCCGTTCTAGTAATAAGTAAGCAATAAATTATTGAATTATAATACTAATATAATATATAATGATCTGATTCTTAACATACATACTACTGTGGGCAATAAATAGTAAGACTTTTTAATTTAAATTTCGCGCGGAAACCCATTCGTCGAAATATATTTTTTCTAGGTTGGTATGACTGTCAGTGACATCTGTGCCAAATGTCACATCAAAATAATCATTGGTGTTTAGTATACGCTTGTCTTTCTGAAGTACAAAAAGTGCATTCGGCGATTTTTACAATGAGTGAAATTATTCAACAAAGAAGTTCCATTAAATTTTGTGTGCGGAATCAAATTTCTGGTGCCGAAACGTTCAGAATGTTGCAAAAGGCCTTCGGTGATAATTGTATGTCGCGAGCAAGTGTTTTTGATTGGTACAAACTGTTCAAAGAGGGTCGAGAACGCGTTGACGACGAACAAGTCAAAAATCAAGGTCCTGTTGACAGTTTTCTTCGATTATCGAGGTGTGGTGCACTCCGAATTCCTTCCGACTGGCCAAACTGTCAACAAGGAATACTATTTGAGTGTTATGCGTCGTTTGCGCGAAGCTATTCGTAAAAAGAGGCCGGAATTATGGGCCGACAACTCTTGGTTTTTGCACCACGATAATGCACCTTCGCATACTGCATTGATTATTCGTGAGTTTTTCGCCAAAAATTCAATCAATATCGTTCCACAACCACCGTATTCGCCTGATTTAGCTCCTTGTGACTTCTGGCTGTTCAGCAAACTCAAACGACCGCTCCGGGGAAACCGTTTTGAGTCAATTGAAGATATTAAACGCGAATCGCTACGCGCATTGAAGGCTATTCCGGAAATTGGCTTTAACAACTGTTTCGAGGATTGGAAAAAACGTTGGCGCAAGTGTATTGAGGCCGGGGGGATTACTTTGAGGGGGACGAAATAGATTTGGAAGAATAAATAAAGAATTTTAAAATTAAGAACAAAGTCTTACTATTTATTGCCCACAGTAGTATATGCATATCTATACACATTTCTTTGTGATGCTATTCCGGTATTTTTGCAAACTCCTAAAGTTAAAGAAAGTCGACTCTTAATTTAATGAACGAATTTTTCACCAAAATATTATATAGTTCCTAGTTAAAAATAATTATTAAGATCCCAAAACAAAAGAGGATGAGATAGAGGGGAATTCTCCCATAAGAGACTATGCTAAAAATGAGTATGTGAGTTTTAGCGCCTCTAGTGACCATGATCAATCATGAAAATATTTATGGGGTATAAATATTTACAAATTGTACAAAATGATCGATAATAACCAATAACCAACAATATATTTTGAGAGATAATACTTAATTTAAAATAAATCATGCAGCCTTCCTCTCAATCTCATCCTCTTTTTCCTCAAAATTGAAATCATATATTCAGTGGCTAGATTGTGATTAAATGTAATATTTGACAAAGAAACAAAAAATTACTATAAGGATTAAAGATACTAAAATTCAAGAAGTTGAGCTGGCGGAGACTTGAATTATCGACTTTATCAGTGCAATTTGTTTTTAATAAGCTGCTTATTATTTCGATTAAATTATAATCTTTGGGAAAGATTATCGACTTGATTTTATTATTTATTTAAAAGAAGAAGGAATTATTTGTTAGAAAAAATAAATCAAGGATAAAATAAGACATTTTCTTATTAATTTAGAATTTTTTTGTTATATATGTAGAACAGTGATTTCTCAACCAGTGTGCCGCGGAACTTTAGTGTGCCGTGAGATTCTTGAAGTGTGCCGCGAGATCCTTGAAGTGTGCCGCTAGGCAGTGGTCCCTCACGAATTGAAATTTTTTGTTACATTTCTTTATCAATTGACACTAGATTTAATCCAAATATTTCTTTGATCATTTGAAGCAAAGAGATAGTAAAATTTTACAGGATGCAAAATGTCCTATGATAACACTGGGCAACAAAAAAATAATTTTTAAATGCTTCGAGCACTTGATGAGTCAATTCCTACCAATTTTGGGTTGAGAAAAACGAATATGACAATGAAAAATTTTTCTTAGCTCTAGTTTCTGTGAAATACAGTAGGTGGCGGATCAAGAGAAAAAGATACATTTTAATTACATATGCTAACAACATTGAAAGTGCATTTTATTTTTTTACAAATTGTAGTTACATTCTAAGAGTTCTACATTGCTGGAATAATACTTCACAGATGGTCGTGTCTGAAGAGATTTATGTGGTGCCTTCATCAGATCGTCGTTTTTTAGCTTGCCTCTTGTAAGTGAGTTCCGGAGCATCCCTACACAAAGACCAACAGTAATCCGCAAGCATTACTTCATTCCATTGGCCCTGATATCTTTGTTCCATAACAGAAATGTCCTGATGGAATCTTTCACGAGCCAAAGCTCAGAAAAGTTAGATACAATCAAATATCCAATTTACTAAGTTTTTAGGGCCTTCGAGCAGTGGTAAATTCTCCGTTCTATAATTTAGGGTTTTTAAATTTATCTCCCACTTAATAAATTTATCAATTTTACTTAGGGCAAGTGGTGTAGGTTTTAGGTGAAACATGATATTAATTAATAAAGTAAAGAGTGTGTAGTTTCTCAGTGAATGAAATAAAACTCAAAGAGGTTTATACAAACTCAATATATTTCGGATTATTAGTCCATCATCAGGAGTTTTTAACCTGTAAACTCCTGATGATGGACTAATAATCCGAAATATATTGAGTTTGTATAAACCTCTTTGAGTTTTATTTCATTCACTGTGAAACTACACTCCTTTACTTTATTAATGTTTATTATCCTTTATAATCACGTAGTTTTAGTTTTTTAGTTATAACTCGAGTTCTAATTGAGCTACAAACAAGTGGTAATTTGAAAATTCAAGAGGAGGCTGTTTTCTATTAGTTCAACAAAATATTGTGATCTCAAATATTGTTGTTTAATATCTAACGGAACTCGAAAATAGGTCAAAATGGTCTTTTTCACCGTTTTGATCGATTATATCTCCAAAACAAGAGCTAATCGGTAATCTTTATGATGATTTTTGAATTCAGCAGGTGGAAATACATAAGAATCAGCTATTTTTGAGCCCGAAGCATTTTCATTGTTGGGCAGTGTAATCTTATAGACAAAGAGAAACAAAGAGGCTGTCCTCTGCTTGATGCAAATAAACAAAACATTTTCAATATCCACACGATACTGATCTAATGAAAAATAATATTTATAATTAAAAAGACTAATGATGAGGGCCAAGCCTTCGAAACTATAGTCTCAAACAAATAAATAATATATATATATATATATATATATATATATAATTCTATATATATGTGTGTATGTTTATTTGCATCAAGCAGAGGACAACCTCTCTTTGTGAATCAACAACTCTGCTACTCTCCGCAAAACAAAAACTTTTCAATTAAATAATATTATAGATTCATCAATCAATAAAACAAAAAAATTTCTATTAATTTATTTTATTGTTAGTGTGCCGTCAAATTTTTAAATTATTAAAAGTGTGCCGTGACAAAAAAAGGTTGAGATGTAGAATATAAAATGGACTGGAAAAATATTTAGAAAAAGGGCATTGCTAAGTTCATGTCATACCTAGGTATATGAATTACAAAAGATATTATAAATAAGAATGGATATAGAATTAGAAGAAAAGAGATTAGAGAATTTATCTTGGAAGGTGGAAAAGAAATAAAAAGAGCAAAAAGGTTTCAAAGAATATGAATTCTTTGTTGTAGAGCAAAGAAAGGCATTTGAACAAATGGCTAATCGGACGGAGTGTCTCTCAACACCTGCGGAATGAAGAGCCAAAATGGATGTAAAAACGAGACGGGGAGGAATATGCCAGCGATATAGCCTACGAGAAAGGGAATTTCTTGAAAATACTTGCAAGTTATTTATTGGAGAATTAAAGATGATGGGGAGGGGGGTGGGGAGAAAAAACTTTGACAGTTACTTTGGAAGTCCATAGAAGGCTCCAGAAAGTATAAGTACGTAGTCGCCAATCTGGCTAATTGGAAGGAAAGGAAAGTAATGGAAAGAAAATTATATTTTAATGAAAAACAAAAAAAAACTAAACAACTTCAAGTAATATTTATTGAAGAACTAAAAGATGATCGAGGTCTGTAAAATAAAATAAAATACTTAGAAAATTATTCCAATTGGAAAAGTCCAAGCACTCGAAATCATCTGTAACTCCTAAGAGGCCATTCATAAAATTCGTTGACAACCAAGTGGGGGGGGGGGGTGTAGTTAAAAGTGACCCCCGTTTGCAATTCATAAATTTTATTTTAATTTTTTCTTAACTTGTCAGCAACAAATCGTTTATATGTGGGGGGAGTCTAACTTTTGTGACGTTATATTTGTTAGGGGTCCCAGAAAAATGTGACGCAGTGTGTAATGAAGGCAAAATTTTGCCAGACTTATTTTATGAATGGCCCTCAATATTATGCTAGACCCCAAAAAATTCTCCTAAAGCACTTGAGACTTGAGTACATAATTATTTAGTTATTGAACTTATTTCATCTCAAACTTAATTAAGATTGTATTAGTATTATATGCATTGTTATTATTAAATATTCTGGCATAAAAAATCTATATATGCGATGGCCTTGTTGGAAAACTGTAATTTACATTTGCAATTTAATTGTGGAATCATATAAAAATAAATGAAATTATCTGGTTAGAGAGTTTTTAGGAGGAAAGAAGAATATAAGTGAGGGGGTGGGCAAAAGGACAAAAGCCCCAGGGCTAGGACGTGGTCGACCAACAAATAAACACCCACACATAGACATTGCTCAATGACGAACACAAGGAAAACGAACGAACGAGATATGAAGAGACAAAATTATTAAATGAAAATGTCTTTGTGAAGAGAATGGAGATGAAACATTGAATAAAATAAAGAGAAGTGCAAAATAACTCTTTAAAAGAGGCCGGGAGAATTCCTATTTAAATAGCGAAAGAAATTCCAATAATAAAAATGCTTTTCTTTCATTTCTTATCCAGATCTGTTTCGATAGATGTTGCTCTCTTAGATCTATTGCTAAAATATTAGTCACGTCAGGATATATTGTTATCTATTCCCACGCTGAGAGAGTTACAGACTCAGCAGTTATCTAGTATATAAAGACGGATGTCCAGTGGGAACATTAAGGCTTGTCTTGATCACGTTCGACTTGAGACCTCCAATCTCCAAGTATAACCTATTGTAATTTAAACTTTAATTAATAAAACCAATTTATTCAAAATTCATATCGTTTTTTTTTGAAAACTACGATACCGAAGAATAAAATTGGCGCAGTCGGTAGGACAAAACCCAAAAACCCCGGATTTCGGTAGGCCAAAACCTAAAATTTCGGATTTGGGAATCGCACGACGTTCGTGTCGCAGTGCCAACGAACGGTCAGCTTTTTAGCTGTTTACCAGCGAAAAACCTATCGTCGCCTTGCCACGACAACCCGTTGACAACCGTCAGCCAATCGCCAACCAATTCGGAGCGATAGGAAGCCACCAGCCTTAACGAGGAGTGGACTTCGAGCTGCGGGACATCACACAAATACTGAGGAAGATACAGCCGAAACTTCCCAAGGGCGCAGTCAGCATCGTCAGCGGAGAATACAACACAAAGGTTAGAAACGAACAGACATCCTTCCGGTCAACCGTACTGTTACACGGCCCATAAATTAAACGTTAAAAAAATAAATAAATAATTGTTAAAAATATTGAAAAATTGTGAAAATAATTAAATAAAATAAATAATTATAAAGGAGATTAATGCATGAGATAAATAAATAAATAAATGTTAAATAAAGAAATAAATAAAGATTAATGCATGAGATAAATGAATAAATAATTGTAAAGGAGATTAATGCATGAGATAAATAAATAAATAAATGTTAAATAAAGAAATAAATAAAGGTTAATGCATGAAATAAGTGAATAAATAAATAAAATAATAAAATAATTGTGAAAGTTAAGTAAAGTAATAATACAAATAAATGAATAAATAAATAATTGTTAAATAAAGAAATAAATAAATAAAGGTTAATGCACGAAATAAAATAATAAAATAATTGTGAAAGTTAAACAAAGTAATAATACAAGTAAATGAATAAAGTTAATGCATGAGTTGAAATAAATAAATAAATAATATTATAAATAAAATAATACTAACATAAAATAATAGAAATTGTTTGAGGAAGACTTGACAGATTTAAATAATAAATAATTAAAAAGAATAAACAATGGCTACATTATCCCATTCCGAACTTTTAAAATTGATTCCTAAATATAACGGTTCCCCTGAATTATTGGAGGAATTTATTGAAAATACAGAGGCAATAGTAAGAAATTTTAGCGAAGTCCCCATTGATCAACAGAATTTAATTTTATTACATATCAAGAATCAAATAATAGGTGACGCGAGGCATAAAATATTAGGCCACCATGTCAGAAATTGGGACGAATTAGTAATTTTATTAAGAAACTTATTCAAATCGCCAAAGAACGAAAATACAATTAAAGTAGAATTATTTTCCTTAACGAATAAAAATCTAGGAATCGAGAAAAATTATGTAGAAATAAATAAATTAATGACCCAGTATAATTCCCGAATAAACGCTAGAAATATTGAAACAGATATTAAAACCGAATTAATTAAAGAATTTTCTAAAGATGCCACACAAATTTTTATAAAAACATTAAAGGAACCCACAGCAAGCCAGGTTTTAGCACAAAATCTAGGTTCAGTATACGAGGTTTATGAGTACATTCTCAATAGAACGAATGCACTAACAAATGAGGGCAAACCAAAAATAAATAATAATAATTATAATAATACAAGTTACAGAAATTTTCAACCTAGGAATTTTCAACCTAGACAGAATTTAACCCAGACCCCATTTCCAAAATTATCAAAATGGTTATCAAAACTCTAATAATTATAGAAATCATAATAACTACAGACCCCCACGTCCACAATATTTTAATCAAACCCCCATGTCCACACAAACAATTCAGAATCATTCAGGTCAGGAAAGAAGAGAAAATCATTTTTTAGGAAGTAGGCCCCCGAGAGAACGAACTTACATAACACCCCAAATTAATTATAATAATTTTGAATATAGGGACAGCATAAACGAAAAATCATCATTACCATATTTAGAGTGGAGGAATTTAAAAGTATTAATAGATACAGGATCTACTGTAAATCTAATAAAACCAAATATTGCTAATTTATATACAAAGTTTAAAGAGGATAATTTTATAAAATCTATTAATGGGTCCAGAAAAATAACTGAATACACATATGTAAAATTTTTAGGAAAAGAATATATAAAAACACTAATAATTGATTTTCATAAGGATTTTGATATTTTAATAGGGTTAGACGCAATCAAAAAGTTAGAATTTGAGTGGGATTTTAAGAACGACATAATTACATACGAGAATACGAAATATAAACTCAGATATCATATTAGCGAGATAGATAAAAAACTTTCCCACAAAAGTGATGATACAAACAGTGATTCACTTAGTAGCCTAGACAAAGAGGAAATAGTAGATGATAAATTAGAGCCCACAGACGTTAAAAAGAAACATGAACCCGTAGATAAACAAATAGAGTTTAGCGAGGATAAAACTAATGATAAGGTCAATGAACCTGAGATAAATAATAAAATAATTAATAAAAAATACGTAGGTAATGTAAAGAATGTTAGCCAGTTAGTGAAAGCAAGAAATCAGATGTTAAGGGATGAAAAACTAATTCATCAACCCACACACCAAAGAGTAAAAATTAAAAATAGGAAAGACATTAAAAATACCCCAAAGATAGGTAATTTATGTCAGTATTCACATAGGGTAAAAGATGGAAAAAATTCAGAGGGTAAGGTGTCAATAGACGACCAAACAATAAACAGTTTGGGACCGAATGTAAAATGCGAAATAAATATGAATGAAAAATATTGTACAATGGAAATCGATAAACTAGTAAATAATTTGTTAAATAGATATAGTCATTTAATATATTCAGAGGACACCCCACTAACGCACACACACGCAATTAAACACAAAATTAGAACTACCCACGAGAACCCAACTTATACAAAAAATTATAAATACCCCATAATTTATCAGGGAGAAGTAAAAAGACAAATAAAAGAAATGTTAAAAAATAATATTATTAGAGCCAGTACGAGTCCATATAATTCCCCAATTTGGGTTGTACCAAAGAAAAATGGAAAAGTTAGAATAGTATTAGATTTGAGGAAAATAAATGAATGTACTATTGAAGATAAATACCCAATACCTAATATAAACGATATGTTAACGAAATTCGTAAATCAAAAATATTTTACGACCCTTGACCTCGCATCAGGTTATCACCAGGTACAAATGGACGAAGAGTCGATAGAAAAAACAGCATTTACTATAGAAAACGGGCATTACGAATTCCTTAGAATGCCCTTCGGATTGAAAAATGCCCCCGCGACATTTCAAAGATTAATGAATAATATTTTGGAAGAATTAATTGATGAAAATATTTGTTTAGTATATCTAGATGATATCATTATTATGGGTCAAACTTTAGAAGAACATATATATAATATTGAAAAGGTTTTTAAAGCATTGGATAAATATAATTTAAAAATATCAGATACAAAATGTGACTTTGTGAAAAAGGAAATAGAATTTTTAGGACACTTAGTAACAGCCGAAGGAATTAAACCTCTAGCTAAAAAGGTAGAAATAATAAATAATTACCCCATCCCTAAAACGCGAACAGAAATTAAACAATTTACGGGCGCGATAGGCTTTTACCGCAAATTTATACCCGGATTCTCACAAATAGTTAAACCATTGAATAATTACTTAAAAAAAGGAGCGATCATAGATATTAAAAATAAAGATTATATTAAGGCTTTTGAAGAATGCAAAAGATTAATTAGTAATCCCCCGATACTAATTTATCCAGATTTAAACAAACCATTAGAATTAACCACAGACGCATCAAATTTTGCATTAGGAGCAGTGTTAAGCCAAAATCAAAGACCAATATCTTATATTTCGAGAACTCTAACAAAAGCAGAACAAAATTACACTACTACCGAACGCGAGCTACTTTCGGTACTTTGGAGTTGCCATTATCATCATAATTATCTATATGGAAGAAAATTTATAATTTATACAGATCACAAACCCCTTGAGTGGTTATTTAATTTAAAAGATGCAAATTCAAGATTAATGCGCTGGAGAATTAAGTTGCAAAATTACGATTACGATATAAAATATATAAAGGGAAAATCAAATGTAGTGGCGGATGCCTTAAGCAGGATAGCACCCGAACACGAAGTTCATATAACAGAAAACCGATAAAATATTAAATAACGATTTAGAATCTATTTTAGTAATAGCTAGAGAAAGTCAATTAATATAAAAATTAGAAATAATAAAATAACTTCAAGTCGATAGATTAAAAAGACCACGTTTATTTCAGAGAGAGAGAACAAATAATATTACTGACCCACTTGATAACGCGATGAGGTAATGAAACCTAAGATTTAAGTCAAGGATAATCGAAGCGAGAGATGCAAAGCGTAAGAATATATTTAATGATAGCTACTATAGGTTAATCAAGTATGAATAATTTAATTAGTTAGCAATATAGCAATTTAAAACATATAATAAATAATTAACACAAACAATTTAAGGAAATAGATTGATAAACAGTTATATTTTATAGGTATAAATGAAAAGATTTTTGGGATACCAAGGATGAATTTAATAGAGATTTGAAAAAACCTAATTGATAATTATAAAATAAAAATAAAATAGTAATCAAATTCGAGAATTTTGGGAAGCCACACAGTTCGTGAAACCCATTTGTAAAATTGAGAATGAACTCGTAGACGTAATTTTAAAAATACCCGAAATGTAAACAATGTAAACATGAACGCATCAGTGATTCAATTTATTCCTTTACCAATATTTCATAATAAATAAAAAATTAAATAATGAATTAAGAAACTGTAGAAATTGTTTATTCTCGAAATAAAAAGATTTACTATTGTAAAATAAAATAATTATTCTTTTAAGAATATAAAAAGAAATTTTGTCAGAATAACTAATACCAAGTGAAATAATATAATTATTTTATAAAAATATAAAAAAATCCATGTTATGTGTATTAAATGAATAAATATGATTAATGAAATTTATTAAAATAACCATATTGTGTATTGAATAAAATAAAATAATTATTTGTTAAGATATCTATATTAAATAAAATAGTATAATTACCTATAAATGTTTGTCAAAATATTATATATTGTAAAGTGAAAAATAAAGTGAAAAGTGAAATATTAGTGATTAATTTTAATGATTTGAAAATAAAGCAAACAGACAAAGTAGATTTATATATAATAATAATAATCATAATTATAATAATATTGTTAATTATATTATACTTATTAAATAAATATAAAATGAAAATTGCTGATATAATAAAATGTAATAAATTAAGAAATAATATGGATATTAATGATTGAAATTTAAATGATTGTAATGAATGATAATTCAAATGATTGTAATATAATTGATATAAATGTAATGATTCAAATGTAAACTCGATATTTTAAAATTGTGAAGAAATTTCATAAAATAATGAAATTTCTCCCCGGAGGAAGGAGGAGTCACGTCAGGATATATTGTTATCTATTCCCACGCTGAGAGAGTTACAGACTCAGCAGTTATCTAGTATATAAAGACGGATGTCCAGTGGGAACATTAAGGCTTGTCTTGATCACGTTCGACTTGAGACCTCCAATCTCCAAGTATAACCTATTGTAATTTAAACTTTAATTAATAAAACCAATTTATTCAAAATTCATATCGTTTTTTTTTGAAAACTACGATACCGAAGAATAAGAATTTATTGTTTTTCCAAATAGTTGTGGGAAGTTTTTCGCACCCTCTTCACGGGGCACCCTTTGCATTCGTCCAAAAGTGTTCTGTCTCCAAATCATCTTTCACATGAGAATTAGAACCTGATAAGATTTTTCAAAAATAAGAAAAAGCTTCTACAGAAGCGGTTTTTAATCATATACAATGATCATTTTATACTATCAAGGTATACGTATTCCGGCTTTGCAATTTCATTAAGTACATATTAAATTATTAAAAGTGAATTCTAATATTTCTTCTAGGCTTTTAAATTATTATTTTTATTATCAAGAGAGAGTTGACAACAAGTTGGTTGGTGCCTTCCCGACTGCGAGCGCTCATCTACGCTTTTTTTTTTAATGATATTGATGTGAGAAGGAGATACACCAGAAGGTGCATCCCTAAAGGCCTGTATGGGATGGCCCCTCTATCGTGAAAAGAACAGAGTGGAAGGAAAGAAGCCGGGATCACGAGCCAAATCTCAGAAAGTTAGATACAATCCAATTTACTAAGTTTTTAGGGGCTTCGAGCAGTGGCAAATTCTCCGAGCGATAAATTAGGTTAAATTTATCTGTCACTTAATTTTAATTGAATATCGTTCCTCTTAAACAGGGGTCCACAAACTTTTTCGAGATAGGGCCACTTGTGAACATTGAAAATTATAACATATTATACGGCAATTTGATTAATAATTCGCAATTATATATGGCATTAATATGCTTCGCATTAGATAAAGTCAAAATTGAAGTCAGGATTTTTTCAGATCTTACCGTTTTATCCAAGTCTAAAAAGGTTTTTTTTTTTCAAAATGCACTCCCTTAGTAAATTCCTGACTAGAGCGTTTGTTGAATAATTTATGAAATCTTGATTATAGAGTTTTTGACTAATGTTGAAAGGGGCTACAAAAATTAAAGTTTTTATTTTGACCCCCCAGCATATGAACTAATTAATACTCTCTTTAAAACTTATAATAGTTAAATTATATGATATATTAATGTATATCAATTGAATTGATAACTAGAACAAAAAACGTTTCAAGTCAATAAACGATTTAAATGGACCGATTATGAACTTTTTAGGCAAATTTACTATCTATCTAGATAATTCATGTTTATATTAAAGAAATTAGAGATAATAATTTTTTTTACTTGAATATATGAAATGATGTATCTCATCATTAAAGTAAGCAAACATTCACTTTCATTTTACTTTATCATACAGGGTATTTTCCGAAATATCTTAAAAACGGCTGAAACTATTTTGATTAAAAAAAAAAATTGAACAAAACCATGGCTCACAAAAAAAACCCTAATGAGGGAAAATCGAAAAAATTATATTTTACGAGATTTTGTCAAAATGTCAGTTAGCAGGTACGTTACCAAATTTTGTGTATGCTCTAGCTCAAAAACTAGTGTGAATATCAAAAACAAACATTCTCGTGTAGTTTTGGAACATTGAGATTAAAATCTACCATATTAGATTTTAGATGAAATCGAACCAAAAATTAAGGAGAGGAGGGGATTACAAAATTAAAATTTTCAAAGAAAGATGAAATTTACTGTAAAATAAACTTATAATAAAAATATTTCTAATGAATTACTCTCACAATTAATAGGAGATATTATTAATGGCTAATGGGCTCAAAATTAAGAGGGGGAGGGGTTCATTCGTAAATAATTATAAATTATTTTATTAAATATAAGAGAGTGGCCAGGTGTATAGTAAAGTCATGTGGATGGCCACATTAGTTTATTTTAATAATAAATATACGGAAATAAGAATTTATATTAAAAAAGATAATAATATCCTAGCGTGAAAGATAATAATTATTTATATAAAAGGTAGAAATGTTAATAGAAATTAGATAAAAGCCGGGAGGAGATTATATCAGATTGTGGCATTTTTTTCAGGTCGCCCATTCGACGGGCTTCTTCGATAAATTTAAATTAAAACAAACGTTTTATTCGTCTAGTAGTTTTATGATTTTTCATATTTTCCCAGGTCATAAACAGTTGGGTTAAATTGTGTGGAAAGACGAGGTATACGACCGGATTTCGAGCCTTCCCCCCTAACACTTCAAAACTCCTCTCCCCGCATACATAATACGCAGATAAAATTTATATACCTACACATGACTCGTATATAATCAAAGGTAAACATTATTTATTCATATACAGAATATGCTATTTCTGTATTTTAGAAAAATGCATTGAATAAAATTTTTTTAATTTAATATAATATAATTAAAAAGAGTAAATAGATTTTTCTAAATTGAATGCATCTTCAAAAGTACCTGGCGATGATGATGGAAGTAATGGAAATGAAAATTAATTTCGAGCGCATTTACTACTGTACTCGATTCGGCAGAGAATGGCAAGAATTTCATCAGATCTGAATATAAAATAATATTTACAATAATAATAATATAATTGAATATTTAAAAAAAATTCATATAGATTCTAATTTTTTTGCTCCTCTGTTGGGAATATGTTTGGCATGTAGGTAGATACAATTTGCATTTATAAATAAAATCATTCTATTTGCGATGAATTTAAATATATGATTTTTTTGAGCCTTTTTTTAAATACACTGTGGTGCACAAAAGTGGAACATTTAGATTGATTCGGTGATTGGGTGTCAAAAGAGGGCCTGTCGCTGGTCTCCTTGACATCAACCCTAATTCCCGGAGGCGTCTTCTGATAGTCCAAACACTTAGTTGAAAAGTTTTTATTTTGCCGAGAGTAGTAGAGTTGTTTCTATTTACCAAACATTTAGGTTGACTTATCGAGTTTGTAGAAGGCGCTGTTGAATTTGAGCTTCTGTACAATGCCGATTCCTCAATACTTCAATAGTATGAATCGATCATCTCTCTCATTTGAAGCTCTAATTGGATCAGATCCCGGTCTCCTGGCATTAGAGTTTGTTTCACTATATAGTTTTATCCATAGAGCTCTATCGATACTTCCAACCGATGCTTTAAGTCGTTGAGCGACATACCGATACGATCTTCCATCATTTATTAGAGCTACAACTTGAGCTACTTCCTCGGTCATTAGAGGCATATGCTTGGACAATATTACAAATTAAATTAAATTAAAAGATGGGATATTCAAATCGAACTGATAAACATTAAAATATTCAATTTAATTCGATATTAGACGATAATCATTTAATTCAATTCAATAAAGGGATCAGATTTCAAACCTGAAAATTTATGCTAGTTTAAATAAATTTAATTTTAAAGGGTTTAAATTAAAGGAATACATTGTTTCCACTCTAAAAATGTCTGTACAATCACAGAACGTATTAAAAGTTTAAATAAAATATGTTTTTTCTGAAAATTATTTGAAAAACTAAATTATTCTGTGATCCACTATTTTTGCACCACAGTGTATATGAGAAATTTCATTTAATTATTTAATACAGCGGTCTCCAACCGTAATATGTGCGTGAGCTAGTTTCGAAGTTAAAATCATCCTGTGTTACAAACAATTTACTTATTGCTTATACAATTTTATTTATACACTATTATATATATATATGTACAATTGTACACTCAAAAAAGGGACCAAATCTTTCAAATTATATAGTTATATTGAAATATAAAAAATTAAGAAATAATAGTTTATTATATCTAAAATTTTAAACAAATTATGTACACATAATGGCCGTTGGTGACTTTTCAACCAGTGGATGCTGTCCAAAAAAGTATCCTTTATCTTTTAATTTTATTTTAATTTTTTTTTTTTGCAAATTTCATCGAATACATCATCATTTTCGTTATTTTTCAAATTAAACATTAAATTTTAAAAAATGTCCTATACGAAAATCTTAAATTTCTCCTAATTCTAAAATCTAAATATCCAGAAAAAGGCAAAAATAGATATGGATATTAGGGTGGTCCTTATTTTGGGTATTTTCGAATTTTTATGCTCCTAGAGTCTCATATGGTTCGAAATAAATAAAAAAAAAAATATCCCACAAGTTTCAAATCTCTATCTAAATTTTAAGCTGTGTCCCACAGTGGTCCACATTTCCCATCTAAATAACATGGGGTTTTTGGCATTGAAATATCAATTTTTTTATTCCGGCCAAAGTAATGGTTTAAAAATTTTGAAAGAGTGTAGACTATATCCTTATAATAGTAGCTATCCTTCAGAATTTTTACAGATTTTAAGCTATTATACTTTTGGAGTTTATAACTTAAAAACGCTAAGATATAGCAGTATTTTATCTTACTGAAACTCTAAAATTATAATAGTTAAAAATCTGTAATAATTCTGATGGATAGCTACTATTATAAGGATAAAGTCAACAGAGTTTCAAATTTTTTAAACCATTACTTTGGCCGAAAAAAAATTGATCGTTCAATGCCAAAAACCCCATGTTATTTAGATGGGAAACTTGGACCACTGTGGGACACAGCTTAAAATTGAGATAGAGACTTGTAACTTGGGGGATATTTTTTTTTTTTTTTATTTCGAACCATATGAGCCTCTGTCAGCGTAAATATTAGAAAATACCCAAAATAAGGACCAGCATACTACGATTCATGTTCTATTAAATTTTTCTGATTTTTTTTTTTTAAATAAATAAATTAGATTTATTTCTTGACATAATAATACGATCAAGAACATTATAATAAAATTTATAAAGATATTGATAATTTAATATACTTCAGAAGGTTTTTTCTAAATAACAAAGAAGTTTATTATTACAATCAAAGGAATCGTAGGGAGTTGGACAAGACTTTAAATTAAATTAAATACAAGTTTTGATTAAATATGCCATACGTTTCGTTGCTATTTTGCAACTTCTTCAGTGGCTGAATAGCAAAATAGCAACGAAACGTATGGCATATTTAATCAAAACTTGTATTTAATTTAATTTAAAGTCTTGTCCAACTCCCTACGATTCCTTTGATTATTAATCATGGACACGAATAATGAAATATTTATTATTACATTTTTAACTATAGTTTTTTTTTTACTCTTTTTCATTATTTTATTTTTATCGCATTTATTTTATAGCATTTTTATGATTCTCTCCAGTTAACTACTCTACTGAGGGGCATCTCTTTGCGCAACTTTGTAACTTTGTATTTGATCAAATGTAAACACTTTATTCGTATATTTCTTACCAAAAGAATACTAACATATACAATCTAAAATTTAATTTATATGAATATCGAATTAAAATACAATTTAATTTTTTTTTTGTATTTCTAGAGATAACCTGACTCCATTCTTTGTTTACAGAATATTCACTCTCTGTGAAATCCTTTAAAATTTCTCAGATGTTTATCTTTTCGGAAGAAGGGATTTACTTTTAACAAACAATTACTTTGGCCGGAATAAAAAAAAATGATATTTCAATGCTAAAAACTCCATGTTATTTAGATGGGAAACTTACATCGATGAGATAGAGACTTGAAACTTGGGGGATTTTTTTTTTAATACTTGCCAGCGTAAAAATTCGAAAATACCCAAAATAAGGACTACCCTAATAATTATTTAAAAGTGTGTAGAAGAATTTATTTTAATTTTTCTTTTCAATGAAAATGTAAAAATTACAATTAAGTAGTGAATAATAAAATGCTTTAAATAGATATCTGAATAATGTTTTAGGCTTTATTCAAACCTCTCTATTAGTAAAAGTTAATAATATATTGGCATATTAGTTTAAACAGGCTAATTAACGTTAGGGGTTGATCCATATTAATTTCCCTTTGATCACTCAATAGAATAGATTGCAGATGGAAATTTAATCGCCTCAATGCGTGATTTCATATTATAATGCGAATTAGAATAATCGAATAATAAAAAACGTAACTTGAGGAAAGGAATAAATATGATTTCTTATTATATATATATATATGTATGTTGTTAAATGAATAATATGATATTTGAATGTAAATGAAGAAAGAAATATGCCTCATGGAAGGTTCTATTAAACCTTACCCTTGGATTTTTTTATATTTCATATCCAAAATGACAAAGACATCAAAAAACTCGATATCAACAATATTAGCATATACAATACACAGCCGAAGAATTATGTAGTGAGCGTGAGTTGTGTTGATGAAAGTGCAAATCGTGGGGGTGGCGCACACACGTAGCACACATAATCGCTGCCAACACAAAAGGGGTTGAAAGAGGGGCGGCAAAAAAGCAGTTCGCGATTCATAAGAAAAGAAAAAGAAAAAAGATTTAATAAAATGTAACCTGAATTGTAATGTGATAGAGCGTTTCTGGAAAAAGTATTATTTTTTTTTTATAAATTCATTTGGAATATATAATTGAGTACCTACGCATGCAATCTTATTTAAATAAGTTCCATTGATTCCTTGGACATAGTTTTTTATGGCCAAGGCAAATTAAACCACAAATAAAAATTCAAAAACGAGAGCAAATTCATAAAGGTTTGATATTTTAAAAAATAAGAGCTCAATCATATTAGGGTTAATTAATTAAAAAAAAAAAACGAAGTGTTTTCAACCGAACCTCGAAATATGGTAAATATCGAGGGGTGAACCGCGACCTAAAATCGTGTACACCTACTTCCACTTCCACTTCAATTTCCAAGTAGAAGACAATAGATGACAATAGATTATCTTCATTTACATTCGAAAAATCACACTGCTTCTACTTCCAATCCTACCCCAATTCATTTTGAAAGAAGTGGTCCCAGACTTCTTCTTCTAGAATAATACTATAATTAATAGTATAATTAATACTGGAGGGGTCGGTAGCGCAATCGGTTAAATCACCAACTTTTCTAATCCGATTAGGAGAACATCAACCTAGACTTCATCAGTTCGATCACAGCAAGAAGCAAAGTGAATTTATTTGAAAATAATAAATAACCGGCCGCTCGGCTCCAGAAACTGACAATCTCTGGTTCTAAAAAACCTCGCGCATGAGCAGGACAAAATTTAGCAACAAGCAACTATGAATCGTGAGAGGCAAAAACAAGATTACCCCAGGTGGTAACCAATCCACCCACCCTCGAGTGGCATTCAGATTCTGGGGGATCTGGATCATCACGAAGTCAAGGAAGAAACAATGGAAGAATAACACCAAAAATCCATACATACCTGGGCACCTTTAACATCAACACACTCATCCGGCCAGGAAAAATTACCTGACCATGGAACTCGATAACACGTTCCGGAAAAAGATAGAGGCGTGGAAGGTCCAGCCAGAAAGAAACATCAAGCTTTTCGTGATCCCAAGGGTCCAAACGCAACAAATAATAATATAATTAATACTAAAATTAGTTAATAAGCGAAAGAAATAGAAGAGAAAAAAAATATTAAATAAAAACTAATGGGGACAAGTGTAGGAATCATCTAATCTAGAATAAAATCAACGGCAGTAGATTTTCTCATATCTGCAAAGTAAGCAACTAAACATCTACTACTGTGCCTTTAATATAAATTTTTTTCAAAGTTAAATAAAGATTATTAACAGTTTCAATATGTTTTTTTGCGAATTTAAAAACTTTACTGACACTATAAAGTGCTTGATATATCTCACTATTAGCCTCGTTGACAACAAAATTTAATTCGCACGCTTCGAATCACAAATTCTAAAATTAAAGTCATTAAATTATATCGTTGAAATATTCGTGATTCAAAATATTTAAATAAATAAAGTAAAAAAGAAAAAATATAGAATGAAAGAATATTAAAACAGATTTTGATCTATTTAAAAATCAAGATACGGATACAATATCTAAATATATAAAATTAAGCTTTTGTCTGTAGTTTGGCCCAAATCACGACAGATTTTGGTTACACACGTTTCAAGCAAAGTTATGAAAGAAAAACCCTCAACAAAATTCCGGTCTGTCTGTCTGTATGTTTCGGTTCCGCGCAAACCTTGCTTACGATTCACGTAAAAACGGCTGAAGGGATTAATATGAAATTTCATATTTGGATCAGATGTCTTTTAACTAAAAATAATTGCTATATAAGGTTTTGATATTTTGACCCCAAAGAGGGTTTGGAGGGGGGGGGGGCTAAATAATGGAAGTTATAAAATAATTCGTAAACTATTAACTCTACGGCAAAGTTATTACTATGTTACTTATGAGCAAAGTTGTAGGGGGATGTGATTTCTCACAACTTTTGTTTAAAAAAATTCCCCCCCCCCCAATAAAAGGGGGGGTCAAAAATGAAAATTCTAGCCAATTCGACCAAACTCAACCGAATTTGTTATACATATTCTGTAGACTCCCAGATGGCTAGAAATGCAAAAACTAACCACCCAAAATGGAGAGGAGGGTCAAAAATGAAAATTCTAGCCCTTTCGACAAACTATATATACAAAATTTGGTTAGTTTTTGCATTTCTAGCATTCTGGGGGTTCACAAAAGGTGTATACGACATTTGGTTGAGTATGGTCAAAAGGGCTAGAATTTCCAATTTTGAGTCCCCCCGCCCTTTTTTTGTCTCATAATGTTTAAAACACATTAAAAAAAAATTTATTTTATGTTCTTTTCAAAAATATATTCCTCCTAAACTATTAACTCTACGGCAAATTTTGTTATGAGCAAAGTTGTAGGGGGATTTGGTTTCTGACAACTTTTGTTTAAAAAAAATTTCCCAAAAAACACTAAAAAAAATCAAAATTCTTGCCCTTAGAGCAAACTCAACCAAATTTTGTATACATAATCTGAGGACCACTAGAAGGCTATAAATGGAAAAACTAAACATCCAAAATGGGGGGAAGGATCAAAAATTGGAAATTAGGGGTGGGGTCCGGGGGGGGGTAGCAAAAGGACAGCCTAAGTCGGGCCTTGCAGCTAGAATTATAGATAAATGTTTGTGTAAAATCATTTGGTTAAATAATCGGTTGTTAAACAAAATCGCTCATTAAAAAATCGTTAATAGACAATTGATACAGTTGAAATAAGCTGAATCGTTTGGGCTAATTATATTTTTACTTTTTTTTTTCAAGCGTAAAAGAGATCGAAAAACGCCCGCCAAGTGCATCAAGGTAGAACTTTCAGGATCGATGGCTAATGTTTTTTTTCCTTTCAGCTGATTTCATTTATTACCTAGTAGATTTTTTTTTTATTGGCTTAAATGAGAAAAAACGTTTGGATGCTTCCACTCAGGTTTTCTTGATCATTCCTTCGATCAAAAAAAAGAAAATAAATGGGAGGAGAAATAGTTTTTTAGGATGAAAAAAAACTCAAACGTGTGCGGACGAAGTTTTTTTTTTTAATGCAATCGAATGCAAGAAGGGGTGCACCAGTAAAGATGTAGCCCCTATGGATCTCGAAAGACCCTTGCATTACCGAAGAGAAGGAAAAGTTGATTAAGTGAGAGGGTGTAGACGTAGGTGTCTATGCACCCTGGTTTTGAAGGTTTGAAGATCATAGGTGCTGGGAAAGATAGAGGCTGGGAGAGAGTTCCAGTTCCTTGAAGTCATGGGGATATATGTATTCGCGAATAAAGTGGTCCGGCACTTTTCCAATTTGACCGCAAAAGAGTGTTGGGAGTCGGCAAAACGTGTGCTGCGTGCAAAGCATGCTTTGGGGGGAATTATTGATTTTATCTCATCAGAGCACCTGCCGTGATAGTACCTTACGTTGTTTTAAAAATATTAGAGTTAATAAAATACGGGCGAAAATGTTATCCCCCTTAAAAAATCACACTCTATAAATAATGGATATTTTTAAAAATAATTGTATAACTCCATTATTTTCTTGAATATATTAAATACTAGCTTCAAGGCCCGCCTTCGGCGGGCCTTGCTAGCCAGGGGGCTTCGCCCCTGGACCCCCACGTGGCTGTTTTATTGATGTTTTATACACGTGTAAAGAGCACTTTCATATATCAACTCTTGTGAATTAATTGTAATAGATTGATAATCAGTAGAGATTGTGGTGTTGGTGCAAGGTGAAACATCTTTAATAAAGATAAGAGTAAATAAATATTTCATTTAATATGGATTTACTATGAGTTAAGGATACTGGGTCACTCATTTCACATTAAAATTAAAAAATTAAAAGATATAAAATTTTTTTTCTTTTTCAATATATATATTTCGGGCTATCGACCCATCTTCAGGAAATACAGAAAGTAACTGGAAAAAATTTTTTTATATCTTTTAATTTTTTAATTTTAATGTGAAATAAGTGACCCAGTATCCTTAACTCATAGTAAATCCATATTAAATAAAAATATTTATTTACTCTTATCTTTATGTAATAGATTGATGTAGGGGACAAAGTATATCTCTTTATGAATTAATTTAAAAAATTTATTTTTCCAGCAGAAGACAATATTTTATTGTCCCCTTCTGCTACTCAATTATTCGGCAAAAAGAACCTTTCAACTTAAATTAAAATAAAGTTTTTGTCTTGTAAAAATTCAATAAATAAGGTAAAAATCGTCATTTGGGGAGAATTATCCAATTAAAAAATTAAAAATAATAAACTTTTAAAGTTTATTATTAGATTATAGAAAATTCAGGTTTAATTAGGCTCAAAATAGGTTTTTAATAATTTCAATAGGCTGAAATTTCCTAGATTTCAAAACAATATAAAAATGGGTTTTCAAATGATTTTGTTTTCTTTAAAGAATTCTACGGGCTAATTGAATTTTTGGTTTTAATCTTTAAAATATATTTTTTTGCAACGAAATTTTCTCTGGAGAGAGAAGGACTGGTAGAAATTCTTCTAATTAAGAAAAGAAGGGAAAAAAAAATTGTTTTTCTATGCCTTTGTTAAAAATGAAGAAAGTTTTTGAACACTACTGTGGAGAGAAGAAGGAAACATTTTATTTGTTTCATTCATTGACCCTTTGAAACCCTGAAGAAGGAGGGAAAAATCCTCCGAAACGTCGCCTTGAAAGGAAAGGAGGAAGGATTCCAATAAATTACACCTTATTTTATATGTGTGAATTTTTTCTTTCCTCACTACCTCTACATTAGCCAAATCGGTCCAGGCATTTGAGAGATCTGCGATTACAAAGAAAAAGAAATTCATTTTTATTATATAGATTGAAAATCAATATGTGTGTATAAAATTACTATCTTTAGTTTTTAAAGTTGAGAATTATTTAAATAACGCTATATGAAATTAATATTATTTAAAAATTTTAAATTATCTAATCAAAATAAATCAATAACTACTTTATGATTAAAATGGCAAGTTTTTTTTTATTCAGGATTTTGAATTTAAATATTTTTTTATTTCTGGTAAGGCCGAAGGAAAGATAATATTTCTTTAAAATTAAATAATATTTTATCATTAATATCATATTTCTTAAAAATATTATTTAAAATTAATTGAAAATTAACTGTAAAGCGATATTACCTATGTAATATTAAATGGCTTTAATTTGAGCCCCTTAATATTAGCGTTAATTCCCGATTAATGGCTCTGGCGATACGATAACGAAAAGAAACACGCTGAATATTTTGAACGTATCTTAAAGTTTATAAAACGAGGATGTTTTTTCCATATTTTTTACATCAAGTGCATTGGACTTTTTTTTAGTAATCTAATTTTCAAAAAAAAATTCATTACTTGTTAGTTTTGACCTTCTATTTCGGAGTCTATGTAAGTTGGGAGGATGAATTTTTTTAAGTAATCTCTTATTCACCAGCTATTAGAAAAGTGTCTTTTTAGCACTCACACAGGTCATCTATTCTCTAAGCAAAAACGTTAGCTTTTAACATCCGAAATCAACGTTAATTCATTTTCCTTGCCTCAAATTGCTATTCTGTAAGCAAAAACTTTAACATTTAGTCAAAAGTGTTAAAAATTAAAGTCATGCCAGTGGGTGCCTTTAATATTTTAACGCCGTATTTAATTCACAAACAGAACGTCTTTAACGAAAAAGTAAGGTTGATTTTGAAAACTTTGAGATTAAAGCAACACATTTCAGAACCATAATCACAATCTGGGATTGTACGATAAAATGTATATTTGTTTTTTAGTAGTCCTTGGACTTTTCATTTTTTTGCTTTCAAAAAATTGTGCTGTTAAAATAAGATTTATTACAATTTTTAGGATATATTTATTTATTTTAGGAGTAATATTTATACTTTCATTTTCAAGATATCATAAAAAATTACCCTCTTCTAAATAATAATAATTTCAGAATATTAAAATTTTTATTAAAAATAAATTAACCAACCGAATTGCCAAATAACTGTCAGATTCTAGATTGAGAATATCTAATCAGTAATGCGCTTGAGCGAGAGGATATCGAGGGGTGCAAAAACACGAACAAGCAGAAAACTTAGCTATCTTCACATGGATCGTTAACACCTAGTGTTAAAAAGTAAAATGTTAACGTCGCTGTTAAACTTGGTTTAGAGCAAGGGTCTTCAACCCGAGGCCCGCGGGCCGCTTGCGGCCCGCCGATATGTTTTCTGCGGCCCGCCAACAGCACTCTCAATAACGACTCCAAAAAAATAATTTTTAGAAAAAAAATAAAAACCGACTTCAAAAAAATGGCCATAGTGGGCAAACTTTAACTAATATAAAAATAAATAAATAAATTAATAATAACTCAAAAATCAAATAAAATTCACTAAAAGGTATAAAATAATTATCTTATTTAGTTACAACTAAACGACGAAATATTAACATGAAATTACTAAAAATAATCTAGTTCACGAATTACTTGATTTTTTAAAAGCGTTTGAATTAAAACTCGAACTATGGATCAGTCAGTTCCAATGAAACATTACCACGCATTTTCCTCATCTGTCATTATTCCAGATTTCGAATATGGACAAATATATTTCTGCACTTCAGGATCTGAAAACACAATTCCATTTGCGATTCCTTGATTTTCGGAGAGACGAAAAGTACCTGAATTTATTTGCTCGTCCATTCAGCATTTCGGTTGAAGAAGTTCCGGAAGAATTTCAGATGGAATTGATAGAGCTACAGTGCAATTCAACCTTAAAAAATAAATTTGATGTTGATTTGCTTGATTTCTATTCGAAATACGTCTCCATTACAGATTTCCCCAAAATCAGAGATCATGCACTGAAAACAATATCACTTTTTGGATCCACATATACATGTGAGCAGTTATTTTCACGCATGAAAAACATGAAATCCAAAACAAGGACCAGAATCACCGATGTTCACCTTGAGAACAGTTTGAGGATTGCAACCAGCAATATTAAACCAGATATTGATAAACTGGTTAAAAATAAGCAGTGTCAGACATCTCATTGACCAATTGCATTGAATTGATTTTTATTTGCCCCTTTTGTTGATGTTGGCTCAATAAATAAATGTTTTCTACTTATCTACTTGTTTAATCATCCTGACCATTGCCAATAAAAAAATCCTTATAAAAATACCTATGGTCCGGCCCGCTGTGCAGAAAAAAAAAAAATTTTGGCCCTTGATTTGTAAAACGTTGAAGACCCCTGGTTTAGAGAATAGCATTTTTTAATGATGGTGTTATTACTTTACTTTTTAACACCCAATTTAAGATGTTAAATTTTAACGTCTGTTTTTAGAGAATAGACCTGAGAGTGCAGTATATAGGTACTTTTTTTTACAATTGCAAGTTATTGACAGAATGTTGAGAAATTATAAAAAAAAAATTAAAACTCTCATAACTCCAAAACTAATGAGTTTTGACCCCGGGTTCATAGGCTCATATTTATTGGCTATAATATATCCCCTTTCAAGATATCTATCGAATTACCAATAACCCTGTATATGTATATCTTCGATTTCATTTAAAATCCTTCGTTCCAAAAAATCTTCCAGTTGTTTGACAAGAATCACTAATTAGTGAAAGATAATTAAATAATCTGAACGTTAAAGATTTTGTGAATCTGTCGGCTGTCTTCTTCTTATGGATGAAGCCACACGTGAAGCATTTCTGTTTCTAATGTAATTCAGTTGATCTTCCGTGAAATAGACTGAAAGCGCCCTTTGAATGACAGGTTCTATCCCCGGGGCTGCTAAATGAATCGTTGCCTCCTTCCCAAAAATTCTTGAGTGGTTTCGGGGAGGATGCCCCGGGGCCCTTCGCCCTTTGCTCCATTCTGCAGGCTGGCTACCGTCTTCACTTGTTCCTTTTGCCTTGAGAGGGCCTAAGGCATCCATTTCCACCCGCCAAGCAAATGTTTTACAATTAATTAAATACCCCTGCTGCACACGACCACCCCCCCGGGCTAGAACCCAGCAAAAATATCTTACTTAGTTTTCTTTCCAAATAATATATAGAGAGAGGGGAAAAAAGCTTTATCTTTGCTTTTTTACCTCTCTTATTTCATTTTATACATTTTTTTACTTTTTTTTTCGTCTGCCACTTACAAAGCCTCTTGATTTCTTTTTCTTTACTGTGTGGATCGTTATTTTTTTCTCTATTTATTTATTCTTTAAAGTAATTTCCTAAGTTGCATGCAAAAAGTCACGAAGATGAATGATAAAAGGAAATGGAATGAGAAAATTATATCTTACTAGAAAAGCAACAAAGAAAATATATTTTTCCCCTTTTAGAAGTCGTTTTCTCGGATTTTCATATCTCTAATTTTTTTTTACAATGTGAATTAATTTTTATATGGACAGTTCAAAATCTCAGAAAAGGATTTAATCTCAAGTAAAATAAACAATGGACTTATTGGTAGTATTGAGACAATATTACATATTCGTATCGGACCGTTGGTAAGTAAACAGCGCCGACTGGTGGTCAAAATAAAAACTAACACAATCGGGTCATATTTATTTTTATTGTATAAAGAAAATTAATATTAAAAAAAGATAGATTACACTGGCCAACAATGAAAATGTTTCGGGCTCATAAATAACTGAATGTTATGTATTTCCAGCTGGTGAATTCAAAAATCACCATAAAATTACCGATTAGCTCTTGTTTTGGAGATGAAAACGATGAAAAAGGACATTTTGACCCATTTTCGAGTCCCATTAGATATTACAACAGCAATATTTGAAATCACAATATTTTGTTTACAATATAGAAAACAGCTCCCTCTTTGATTTTCAAATTAACACTTGTTTTGCCTTAGTTATAACTAAAAAACTAAAACTATGTGATTATAAAGGATAATAAACTTAGATAAAAACATATGGTCTTAGTTATTTGGTTATAACTCGAGTTATAATTGGGCTAAATTCAAGTGGTTATTTGAAAATCAAAGAGGAAGCTGTTTTCTATTACGTCAACAAAATATTGTGATTTAAAATATTGCTGTTTAATATCTAATGGGACTCGAAAATAGCCTTGTTCGTCGTTTTGACTGATAATATCTCCAAAACAAGAGCTAATCGGTAATTTTGATAGTGATATTTGAATTCAGCAGCTTGAAATACATAAGATTCAGCTATTTTTGAGCCCGAAACATTTTCATTGTTGGACAGTGTAATCTATCTTGTTTGTTTGTTTTAAAGAGTTCTTTATACAATAAAAATAAATATGACCCGATTGTGCTAGTTTTATTTTGACCACCAGTCAGCGCTGTTAGCCAACGGACAAAAAACGGATAAAATCCCAAAGCTCTGACCTGTTATAAAAAATCGGAATATTGAATGATAATCAGCTAAAACTCTACTGGAATCCATTGTTAGGTTTACGGATACAAATTTTTGATTAATTTTTGTTGAGCAGTGTTATTAGTTTGTTGTTTACTATCTTATGAAATATTGAGTGCTTTATTTAAATATTCTTTAGCATCACACTTTTTAAAAATTTTTAAACAAATTCCCCTAAAACTATTAATAATAACTCTCTTCTTTATTCATTGAGATATTACTTTAAAATAGATTAAAGATTTAATGAACATCCGCTTTGAATATTTGAAAACTTATAAATAGGTATGAATTGGTTGTTTTAGATTCTAAATTTTAATTAATTAAATTTGTCAACATCATTTTTTGTCGTTGTATTTTTGTTTATATATGACTCTAGTTAAATTTCCCAAAGTTTCGAACTCAATGCTTCTTTGATGTGGAATTTTCATAAACTATATAGTTTGTTGTAAACTTGTTGTTGATGAATTCGCGAGTTAATTAATTAGTCTGCCTTCGTTAGGTTTCTTTTGGCATTCAGCTCCATTTGATGGACGTGAAGACACAAATACACAGCTAATCCTGTCCTTTTTGCATTGGAAATAGACATCTTGGTTGGTGTGCAATTCTGGCTAATCGCCAGGTTCTGGAAGCCCCCGATATTCCTGCTCAAACACCGAAACTAAACAGCCAACCAGCGACCATAACTCATTAGCATATACAACGAGAACTAGGAGCTTACTTAATCTTGATCTTCTGAATCTGTTCACGATCAAGAGAGGGGCGCGCGCCTCATACAGGTTCCAACAGCTGACTCATCCGAACCGTTACTTTTGTCTTCGTTGCTTAGAAACAAACACCTCCTCTGTATCGAACAGTATCCACTCGAAAATGACCCTGGCAGGTTTTACAAAATTTTGTCAATTATTGGATACGAGCTTCCAGGGCGTGCCGAAGGCTGGTGCCCTGGCGGGCGGCGTCTCGGTCCAAAAATTTTATTCCTCTTAAAAAACCACTCTCCAAATGTATACCTGTAAACTCCCGAAAATACATACTCTCTTAAAAGTTTCGCCTCATTTTCGTCCTGACACAGCTACAGAAATGAGAATCTAGATATAAATCTGGGAGTATTTCTTATTTCTAAAATCTACAGCATTGTGATATTTTTTGTGTTGAAATATGTAGATTTATTTAAATAAGTGGGATCGTGTGAGGAGGAGAATTATATTATATCATTTTTTTTAAATTTGGGATCGATAATCGATATAAGACTCCAAATATTTAAAAGAGATCAGGTGCTGTTCTAATGCTGCGTCTAATTTAAAAAATCTTATCCCACTCCCTACGATCCCAAGTATTGATTTGATTATAGATACGAACAATGATATATAATGATTTATTAATGATTTCTTGTAATTGTGTTGATTGTTTTTGTATTTGTTTTACTATAGAAACGCAATGAACTTTGACTTTAATCGAAAATGTTGTCAGAGTGAACTCCGATGTGTTTGTTGATGGAACGCATGTTTTTTAATTGGCCAATCCAATGTTGGCCATTTGTCTTTGGTTTTTAACTAGTGTACGGAGAGGTGCTAGATCATTAATATCTTATTCAACTTTGCAAAAGGGCAAAGGACGACGCTTGTGTATATATATATTGTACACGCATGAGAATCGTTAATTCCCACCCAATCCGACAGACAAAACAAATCGTATTTCGACTTCTGATTCAATCGAGTGAGCGACTTGTTGATAAACGATCCACTCCTACTGATAAAAAGTCTTGAAAAGTTCAAACCAAATTAACATTATATTGAAACTCGGAAAAAAAAAATTACACGCTGTTCATTTTTCATTGATTCATTTTCTCCCTTTTCAATGGATTTCATAATATCATTAATCATTGGAAGTTTATTTCGAAATGAAAAGACCGGCCCATATAACAGAGCTGCCATCCATCCACACCGTGTATATAAATTCACTCTGTTCGTTTTCCCGATGAATGAATGAATAAAAAAAGAAAGAAATAAAGAGATAAGTCTATAAACGCTGTAATTATTTAAAATTTGAATTTTTATTTAAATCACACATAATTAATTATAATTGATTATTGAACACGAACAAATAATACAATATAACTACGACGATTTGATCGTCCTCAAATATGAGCACCCAGTTCGATTATAGGTTAACTGAGCCAATCACGCGTCGGTCAGGCCTATATAGACTCCATGTACAGTCCAGTCAAAAAACAAACATACTGACGACCTCTGCGACCCCTGTCGGAGTGAGCATTACTTGTTTTTAAAAATCATAAAGCGAAAAATATTGGCAAATCAAATGATAATAATAATAACAATAATAAATAACAATTAGTCCACATATCAAGAATATTATAGTTTACATACTTGGATTTTATAATACAAGGTATATCGTTTATATTATCTACAGGAAGTGTCAACCTGGATATTTATATTATTTATAAGTTGGCAACCCTGATATTTACATTATCTGCGAGTTGGTAACCCTGATATTTATCTTATCTGCATGAAGTTAGCAACAAGATATTTACAAAATATTTTTATAATTTTAAGTTACATTATCTGGAAAATTACATGGAATTATAATATAATATTTATATTATATTATATATCTTGTCCATGCAGATAAATATCAGGGTTACCAACTTGCAGATAATGTAAATATCAGGGTTGCCAACTTCATGCAGATAATATAAACCGAACCGCGAGCTAATATCGTGTACACCTACTTCCACTTTAATTTTCAAATAGAAGACAATAGATGAAGGGGCATTATCTCATGAATTCCTAAATAAATCTACATAATTCCAAAGACGGTGTACACCTAATTCCAGTCGCGGTTAAACGATATAAACGATAATACCTTGTATTATAAAATCCAACTATGTAAACTATAGATAGAGTTTTTCTTTAGGAGACGGACTGGTATAAATATGCAATTGGATGTTGATGAAAGCAGTCCACGGTATAAGTTCAAATATTATTTTCACTCAATATTTGACAAAATTCCCTACATTAGAGTCGCTATCGAATAAAATGTAGAAAACCTTCAGTCCACGAGTGGTTGTACAAAAATAAGACTATAGAGGTTTTATTATTTTACATTTATTTGTTAAACCGACGTTTCGGAGATTTATTCTCTCCTTCTTCAGGGTGACTTGACTTTTTGTTACCCTGAAGAAGGAGAGAATAAATCTCCGAAACGTCGGTTTAACAAATAAATGTAAAATAATAAAACCTCTATAGTCTTATTTTGGACTGCTTTCATCAACATCCAATTGCATATGTAAACTATAATATTCTTGATATGTGGATTAATTGTTATTTATTATTATTATCATTTGATTTGTCAATATTTTTCGCTTCATGGTTTTTAAAAACATGTAATGCTCAGTCTGATAGGAGGCGCTGAGGTCGTCAGTGTGTTGGTTTTTTGTCTGGTCTGTACATAAAGTCTATATAAGCCTGAACGACACGAGATTGGCTCCGTTAACCTATATACTTGAGAACGATCGCAGAATAAGTCGATCGAAACGTCCTAGTTATATTGTATTATTTGTTCGTTTTCAATAAATAATTATAATTAATTATGTGTGATTTAAATAAAAATTCAAATTTTAATCAAATTAATCACAAAAATAACAAGCTTCATTGCTGTAATTATTTGTTAATCGTACCGGCTGCATAATGGATGTCCGGCTTGATTAACGCCCCCCAGGGGAATCACCGGCGTTAATGCCAACACTCGAGTGAGATCCCCTGCCAAGTCACTCAACTCAACACAAGGCTTCAGGGGTATTTTCTGGGTATTCTCGTGTGTCGCTTTAAGACCTCTGACTCATTCTAGGCCGCGTAAATCACTCAGCAAAATTAACAAAGTTGAAACGAAGAGGTTGTCTCTTGTCTCAACTCCAACTCGTGAAAGGACAAGCACCTAACCTGGTACTGGTGAGCCCATTAGGCGCTGCTGCACTCATTTTTAGACACACACAATCAAATGAGATGAAAGTTGCAGCAGCAGGAAATGAAACACCATTCACAAATTCTGTATAAAAATAAAACCGGTGCGGGGATGAAATTTTCATTTGAAGAAATTAATCAATTAGAACAAAGAAGCAGAAAAGATGTTGTTGTTTACATTCAAAGGAACAACTTGGTTGATCAAAATGCGAATCATTTGAATAAGTTGTTTTATGATTCATGATGTTCAGGGGGAATGAATGAATTAAAAGGTTTTTTGCTGACAGTAGAAGAAGGAGTCTTTTAACTTAAATGAATGAGCAAGGGTGCCCCACCAGTTTCAAAAAAGTAAACCGCCCCCCCCCCCCAATTTTATTCAGTTTTAAAAAATTAGAAGAGCCTTTTATTTACCTTTTGTTGAAGTTGTAAGACTTGACCGCTACTATTTTTAAAATATAAGTAATGGCTAAAATTCAACAATTTTTAGCCCCCACTTAGAAATTTCAAAAACTGAATATATTTTTGAAAAAAAAAAACATAAAATAATTTTTTTAAACATTATATCAGACGAAAAAAAAAGGGGGGGGGGGAGGTCAAAAATGAAAATTCTAGTCCTTTCGACCAAACTCATTCAAAAGTTGTATACATATTTTGTAGGGCTCTAGGAAAATTAATCGACGATAATTTATCGAAAATCTCGATGAATTGTTGTCGATGAGCTGATCGTCGACCAATAGGGCGTCGGCCTATTGCCTATTTGTGAATTGCCTAGTCGATGAATTATTTGTGATGAATTTTCCGGATCCCATTCTGAAGACCCCCAGAAGGCTAGAAATGCAAAAACTGGGAGAGAGGGTCAAAAATGAAAATTCTAGCCTTTCGATCAAACTCTGTATACAAAATTTGGTTAGTTTTTGCATTTCTAGACTTTTGGGGATGCACAGAAATATGTATACAAAATTCGGATGAGTTTGGTCACAAGGGCTAGAATTTTCATTTTTGAAACCCCCTCCCTTTTTTTTGTCTTATAATGTTTAAAACATATTAAAAAAAAAATTATGTTCTTTTCAAAAATATATTCAGTTTTTTTCTAGTTAAATTTTTTCATTTTTTATACCTCTTCAAAATGTGGGAGATCTTTATACGCCACCCTGTATTTATATATGCTTCAAACATATGGTAAACCCTTGAATTTCCATTTTAACCTAAAGAAACTATGATTTCTTCGAAAGGGTTAAATTGAAATATTTAAATGCAATGTTTAATTGACCTCATCTTGGTAGAATTGCCGTACTGAGAACATCCATCCATATATATCTGCCCATAGGCATCCGAAAATTAATGGACCTTTTGAAATGACATTTTCACTCGTTAGAAATGTTATTAATGTACGGATTAAATCATTGGAGAGAATTCACCATCAATCATCGGATATGGAGGACTTTACTACCCTATCAATTGTTATTCGTTCCCTTAAGAAACAACAATTTTGAATTATTTGGGCCAACTTAAACTTAAACGAACCTACCGCTTGAAATTTGTCTTTGAAAGTGTTCAAGTTGTTTTTACAGATCATCATAGATGGATGGAGTCTTATTAAAATATTTACAGGGCTTAATACAAACGAGTAAATGCAATCGAGAATTATGTATAAAAAGCATTTTCACTCTGATATATGGTAATCAAAGGCTCTAACAACCAGTTAAATTATTTACATCTTATTATTGACAGTAATTAAGTTTTTTACTTTATCCAATGGGGAAAGTATTGTAATCGGTCTCGCGGCAAGCGTGACTTCAAAGGGTCCTCAGGTAAAGACTCAATTAAAGTCACAAATTGTAGTATTCAATTAGGTTGAATTTTAGCAAGTGACGGTTTTGCCAAAAATAACATGGGGTCTCGTCGAGAGGCCAACAAGTGCAATTTTTTCATTTAGTGCGTGCGGATGGATGGATGTATGGATGTATGTATGTATGAATGGATGGATGTTATCGTTTCCTCAAGTATTAGATGAGAATCGATGGCTATTTTTGATTTTAAGTCGGTTCCTCCATGTCTTCAGCAATGGTTACCAATAATAACCGAAATGTCAAAATTCCAATGTTATTCCTCGACTGTTAAATGAGAATCGATCATTATTTTTGAATTAAAGTCAACATAAACTGCAAATTGCAAGTGATATCTGATTAATAATAAAGGATAATATGTTTATTAATATTTCAAATGAATTTGGATAAAGTTTAGCAACGATCCGTTGCAGTTTATTTTCAATCTTAGCAAGTTATAAATAATAAAAGTAAAAGTTTTATAATTAACAGTAAATAAAAATTGAAATCATTTATTTATCAATATACTTTACTAAAGCTTTTGTTTTTCTGATTAATTTGATTAAAATTTGAATTTTTAGGGACATCACACAGTGAAACCCCTCAAATGAGAAGCCAGGAAATCCGAACGAGTTTTTTTTCGACAAATTTGTAGGAAAATATGTCGGTCACAAAATTCAGTCTACGAAAGACTGTAATAGTGCTTACACAAATTTTGTCATAACTTCGTTATTTTTTATCGGATCTTGAAAAATAAGGTGTCATTTTGTTCATAATAAAAATTTTTAAGAAAAAAATAAAAACCGACTTCAAAAAATTAAATGCAACAAATATAAAAATACACCAAAAGGTATAAAATAATTATTATCTTATTTAGTTACAACTAAACGACGAAATATTAACACGAAATTACTTTTTAAAGTCGGTGCCAAACAAACTATACCTATAAGCGAGCGTACCCGCCTAACGTACTAAGTAAGATCCGTCGAGTGCGATTCATAAAAGGTATATGTTTGGCACCAACTTCAAAAAGTAATTTCGTGTTAATATTTCGTCGTTTAGTTGTAACTAAATAAGATAATAATTATTTTATACCTTTTAGTGTATTTTTATATTTGTTGCATTTAATTTTTGAAGTCGGTTTTTATTTTTTTCTTAAAAATTTTTATTTTCTCCTTTTAGTGATGTTATTAATAGTGATTATATCGTCAGAACTTGACCAAATTAATATGACACCATCCCTAAGACACCCCCTTTCGGATAAAAAAAGAACCATCGAAATCGGTTCATAATCAAAGAGGTTAGGTCTAAACAAACCTAATAAAAAAGGCCTAATACCTATGAAAAAAAATCGAAAAAAAATGGGACCAATCGGAAGCTAGACTGGACCCAATGCAAAAAATTTTTTCAAAATCGGTTGACAATTGGCGGAGATATGAGGTAACATAGGCACAAAAAAAAAAAAAAAAAAATTCAATCGAATAGAGAACCTCCTCCTTTTTTGAAGTCGGTTAAAAAGGGATAACATTTTATCTAATAATACTAATTTTAATAAAATGAAAGATTAAAAAGTTATTCACAATTAAAAATTTTTAAATGGCCGCCATTTTGAAAATTTTCAAGATAAAATTTAGGTACTTTTTACTTTACCATACAGGGTATGGACAAGTATTGTAATCGTGCATGAAAAAAGTGGGTTTTTTTCCTTCTTTTTTTCGAAATATCTCAAAAACGGCTGAAACAATTTTGATTAGAAAAATTGAGCGAAACCATCGCTCTACAAAAAAACTCTAATAAGTGAACATCGAAAAAATTATATTTTTGAGATAATAATTGTTTTGTCAAAATGTCTGTTAGTATGTCCGTCAGTCCGGTTGTCTGGTTGTCCGTTAGTCTGTGCGTTACCAAATTTTGTGCACGAGCTAGGTCAAAAACTAGTGTGAATATCGAAACTAAATTTCATACGTAGTTTTGGTCCATTGAGATTAAAAGCTGATTAGATTTTGGTGAATATCGACCCAAAATTAAGGGGGGTGGAGGGGGTTAAAATTTAAAAATATAGGCTCTTGTATCAAACTCAACCAAATTTTGTATACATAATCAGTGGGCCTCCAGGAGTCTAAAAATGCAAGAACTAACCGCCCAAAATGGTGTATGGCCAAAAAATGAAAATCTAGGCTCTTGTACTAAACTCAACCAAATTTTGAATACATAATCAGTGGGACCCCAGAAGTATGAAAATGCAAAAACTAATCCCGCTATATGATTATAAATAATTTTAGGGGCCAGGTTGTATGGTAAAGTCAAGTGGCCACTTCAGAACACGTCAGCTTTTTCTAAACAAACTGTATATAGGAATATAGGTATAGTATAGTTTGCTATTTTAATCTCATCTATGAATAATTGAATAAGAAAAGTTATTTATTTAATAGTTGGCTGGTTATTAAATATTTATCATTAGTAGAGGCTTTAATGTTTCTTAATCGATGATTCACTCACCAGCCATGCCTTCCTTCGTGCCGCATCCGAGCCGATCCGAGCAATCGAGCAAAACTTTTATTAATAATCTATGACTTGTTTTTATTTTTATTTTATCATTTCTCTCTTTTAATATACATCGTTTTTCTTGTTTTTTTTTCTTTTTCTTCTTTCATCAAATACCTCTGGCGATCTATAAATCTTGACGATTTGGAGGTCACCATTGGACCCTGAGCCGCTGCCGCTTGGCGTTTGTCACGTTTCGCCCTGTTAAATATAAAGGCTACGCAATGGAAATCACTTTTGATTAGTTCTCTACTCTAGAGAGACCAGCAACTTTCATCATCTGAGAGGATTTAGAACTCTTTAAAGATAGCGTTATTTTGTAGATCATGGTAAATTGGCTAATCTAAAAATTATTTCTGGTTATATATGTATATAAATTAGGGTGGTCCTTATTTTGGGTATTTTCTAATTTTTATGCTCCCCGAGGCTCATATGGTTCGAAATAAATATAAAGAAAATACCCCGCAAGTTTCAAGTCTCTATCTCAATTTCAACCTGTGCCCCACAGTGGTCCAAGTTTCCCATCTAAATAAATTTTATATTATGGCCAAAGTAATGCTTCAAAAAATTTGAAACTCTGTAGACTTTATTCTTATAATAATAAGTATCCTTCAGAATTTTTAGCTATTAGAATTTTGGAGTCTATAGCTTAGCAATACTAAGAGATGGCAGTATTTTATCTAGCTGTAGCTCCAAAATTATGAAAGCTAAAAATCTGCAAAAATTTTGAGGGATAGCTACTATTATAAGGATAAAATCTACTAAGTTTCAAATTTTTTGAACATTTTTTGGCCGGAATAAAAAATTGATGGTTCATTGCCAAAAACCCCATGTTATTTAGATGGGAAACTTGGACCACCGTGGGGCACAGGTCAAAATTGAGATAAAGACCTGAAAATTGTTGGGTATTTTATTTTATTTATTTCGAACCATATGAGCCTCGGGGAGCATACAAATTAGAAATTTACCCAAAATAAGGACCATACTAATATACAATGCCGGCCAAAAAAACGGAACACTTAGATTTAAAAAAAAAAAACTAGCTAATAAAATGTATTTTTAATTCAATGAAATTGAATACACTTTTAATATGATATATTTTTAACCTTTCTTAATAAGTGTAACATAAATTTTAAACATTTTATTTAAAAATTACAATTTAAATGAAATAAAAGCGGATAATTTGATATTCATCGATTTTTAATGAAATCTAATATCGTTAGGTATTATAATCTTTCAATCCCTGTTTTTCTTTTGATTTGATAATATGCTTGAAATCCATTATTTGAGTGTTTTTTCGACTAAACAGATCAAAATTATGCCGCTTAGCATTACAGATTCTGCGAAAGATGTTAATGTTAATCGAGGATGGGCGCAGCTACAGATACGTAGCCAATGTTCTTGGTATACGACAGAAACAAGTGTTAAACACTTATTACGAAACGTTAAAAATATAGCATATTAAAAGTTTATTCAATTTCATTGCATTAAAAATACATTTTATTAGGTATTTTTTTAAATCTAAGTGTTACGTTTTTTATGGCCGGCAGTGTATGATGTACCTATGTTTACTTTAAATTAAAGACAATAATTTTATTTTCTACATAGTTTCCTGTATTAAAAATACATTTCTCCTAGCGAAAAGGAAATTTTTATCCCATTATCGTAGAATGAAGGTGGTCGCGTCAGGGGCCAATTGCGCACAAATCTTTCCACCTTGCTGTAAGCCTCTGACAGACCTCCATACGTTTCAACTTCGGGTCTGTGGTCAAAAATTAAGGAACCCATCTGTATGAACGCTTGAGAACTTCCAAAACTTATTCCGACCTGCTTTGCAATTTCAAATACTCTGATCCGTCGATCTTCTTGCATATATGGTATTCTACTAGCTGACGACAGGGTCTTTGGCCCGGCGTCACCTAGCCCCTGGCGGGGAGCGTCTCGTTCATACCAATATTATAATTGAAATTTAAAATGATACTATAAGTATTGAAATAATGTGCCGAATGAAATTGATTCAACCATAAGGAACAATAAAGAAATATTGATTTAACACATTAGCTAAGCACGATCACTATCTGACCAATCAGAATCGTTCTAATAATTTAACGCTTTGCCATTGGCTATGCACTGGCCAATCAGATGGTTTGGATCATATAAACATATATACATCATACAAACATATATACATACTATTGATTAAAAAATTGTATATAATTATATATTAATTGTATTTATATAAAAAAAAAATTGTGATGATCTTGTTTGTAATGATGGATAAATCCCATTTTAATTAATTACAGACCCTGAAGAAGGAGGGAATAGCCTCCGAAACGTCGGTTTTATGAATAAAAAAATAGTGTAAATTACCTTCTTCTTTTTTTGGACTGCCTCATCGATATCCACTTAATATATACATACTTTTTCCATTTTATATATATAGATAAGTGCGGGTCCAGTCCTACCAACCTTAGACTATCAGAAAAAACATATAGTTTATATTTGATCCACCTAATATTATCACGACGTTTCGTATCCTAATTCTTGTGCATTTCAAAGTGTTAATAAATGGATGGCGGGTGAACGAGAACTCGTGTCTATTATGTTTGCTGAAAGAAACGCGTGTGTTAAGAAAAACGATTATAACCTTCAAATTTTGCGTGACGTGTTTTATGAATGACCCCTATATAGAATTGGCTAGCAAGAGGGCCGCCGAAACGAACCTTGCATCTAGTAACTAAATATAATTCTAGAAATCCAATTCGCTTATTTTGTTAAATGAATGTAGATATGAAATATGAATTTACTTTCACTTTTCATAAATTCCATAATTAAACGCTAACTTATGTAACCAGATGAAGAAAAATGGCAAATATCCAATTTAAATCAGTTTAATTAATGAACGGTAAAATCTAAAAACTCTTTTGTCTCTATTTATGAATATGTGATTTATATATATATATATATATATATATATATATATATATATATATATATATATATAATTTCATAAGAATTATGCAACTGAGTTAATTAAGTTTTGAGGATTTACATTTATAGACAAAAAAAGTGAAATACTCATAAACAGGTTGTTTAAATATCAAAAGCATTCATTAATTTAAAGATCTTATTTTAGTTGATTGATCAGATTTAGTTAAAATTTTGACAAGTATAGATTCTTTTCCGTGTTGATATCTGAACGTGGGAACATTAGTGTGAGTAGCTTATACAGGGTGATTCACGGTCGATGGTACGTTAGACGTTGATGGAAAACGGAACGCAGGATTTTTTTGAAAATTTAGCCCCTTACATTTTCTTACCTGTTCTATCGATCTAAAATATTTTTTTCAGCATTGTGACGTTTCGGCTTCCATCGAAAAGTCGTAGCAACTTTATTTTTTTTAATAGAACACCACGTATATTAACACATTTTTAGAACCGCCCTTTTATTAAAATACTTTTTTGTTAATATTGTCCTATACTTATCTCTATTGGTTTTTGAGATAAAAAACAATTTGTGTTAAATATGGTCCAATATATGGCCCTAATTAAACTTAAATAAATTAGTGCTTTCAATTCATGAAAAGTTGATATTTTGGTGGTAGTTTAGACACACCCGAAATATTTTAAGTGGGAGATAAATTTAACCTAATTTATCGCGCGGAGAATTTACCACTGCTCGAAGCCCCTAAAACCTTAGTAAATTGGATATTGAATTGTATCTAAGTTTCTGAGATTGGCTCGTGATCCCGGCTTCTTTTCCTTCTACTCTGTTCTTTTCACGATTGAGAGGCCAGCCCATACAGGCCTTTAGGGGATCCACCTTCTGGTGTATCTCCTTCTCACATCAATATCATTAAAAAAAAAAAAAAAAAAAAATTAATTTACGCCGAAAAATTGACTCCATATTATACAGGGCATGCTAGGATTATTATTATTTCCGTTATTCATCAAAGGGGTCAAAAGTTTGTTTTTTCAAATGGGACCCCCGTATATTATTTAATAAATTGAAACTTGAGGAAAAATGCTTTAAGACGATATATCATGTCTCTATATATTAAACATCAAGTTTTCTAAAGGCACTTTTTCGTGAAAAATTACATTTTTAATGAATTTAATTTTAACTAACCATGGAAATATCAAACTTATGACAGTTTGGTGACTATTTATAAGTAACTTATAAACAGTTTATTGAAGGTGTTCACAAAAATCTCCCAAAATGATCGCAAATATTGATTATTCAATATAGTAAAAAATAAATAATTTGATAAGAACTTCGTTTGAATAATCAATATTTGCGGTCATTTTGGGAGATTTTTGTGAACACCGCCAATAAACTCTTTATAAGTTACTTAAAACTAGTCAACAAACTATCATAAGCTTGATATTTCCATGGTTAGTTATAATTAAATTAATTAAAAAGTAATTTTTCACGAAAAAGTGACTTTATTAAGAAAATTTGATGTTTTAAGTCTAGGGACTTGATATATCGTCTTAAATCATTTTTCTTCGTCTTTCAATTTATTGAATAATATATGGGGGATCTCATTTGAAAAAACGAACTTTTGACCCCTTTTATGAATAACGGAAATAATAGTAATCCTAGCACGCCCTGTATAATATGGAGTCGATTTTTTGGCGTAAATTAAATACTTCGGGTCTGTCCAAACTAACACCAAAATTTCAACTTTTCATGAATTGAAAGCACTAATTTATTTAAGTTTAATTAGGGCCATGTTTTGGACCATATTTAACACAAATTATTTTTTATCTCAAAAACCGATATAGATAGGTATAGGGAAATTTAACAAAAAAGTATTTTAATAAAAGGGCGGTTGCAAATACGTGTTAATATATGGGGTGTTCTATTTAAAAAAATAAAGTTGCTACGATTTTTCGATGGAAACCGAAACGTCGTAATGCTGTAAATATTTTAGATCGATAGAACAGGTAAAAAAATGTAAAGGGCTAAATTTTCAGGAAAATCCTGCGTTCCGTTTTCCATAAACGTCTACTCATCGACCGTGATACCTGAATACATCGCACTTGTGCAGGCAGAATTGAATGAATTTTAATAATACATTTGCCAACGGCCTTGGCATGTTTCAAACATTGGTTTCCCATAATACAGTATAGTACAATATTTATAGAAAAAAATAAAAGTTTTATTTATTTATTTATCAGTAATGAAGCTGTTGAAGCTTTTATTTTTGTGATTAATTTGATTAAGAATTGAAATTTTCAGTAAAATCACAAATAATTAATTATAATTATTTATTGAACACGAATAAATAATACAATAAAACTTAGAACGTTTCGATTAGTGGATGCTCATACTTGAGAACGATCGAAACGTCGTAGTTTTCGTGTAGATATAATTTATTCGTGTACAATAAATAATTATAATTAATTATGTGTGATTTTAATTATTTATTTTTTTAACTAGCCTAAATAAATTATGTATGTAGATATAATAAATTTAATAAATATTAATATTTACATGATATTTTCAATTATAATTATTTTTTCAGACTTCATTCACCACTTACGGCTTTAAGGTTAATTTAAATTAAGTACTATGATAATTTAAATTTCGTTGGTGAGATCAGGTAAAAAGTACCTGGAACACCTAGCGTAATTTTATACTTTCGTTAAAAGCGATATATTAATATTATTTTTAATAATTTAATCTTCAATAAAAAATATCTGCAATTAATTAAATTGTCTAATTTTAATATACAATAATATTTATAATGAACTATTAGTGGGTTTTAAAATTAAAAAAAACCCAATTAACTAATAAAAGGAAATTGAATAAAAATGTAATTATACATTTTTATTGTTTCGACCTTAGACCATGAAATATATAGACGCCCTGGTGTCGATTTGGTGAGGCCAACATCAACTAGAGAATGTGACGTCATCTGTAGGTAGGAACACTCAGACATGGCCACTATAGGAATTATTATACATTGAGATAAATTTATCGTAGTTTAATTATTTATTTTGGATTCCAATAATCGCAAATTAATATTACCAAAATATTTATGCGAGAACGTGACGTCATCTGTAGGCGATGTTGGCCTCACTTCACTCTGTGTGGAGAGTAGCAGAGGGCGTGTCTATATATTTCATGGTCTAAGGGTTCAACCACCTGTAAATAATTATTTATTTGAAATAACAAAAAATCTATCAAATTAAAGTTAGCCGAAGATGAGACCGTGACAGATCAAATTGTCAACCCAAAAACCCCCTATCCCGTGAATTTTTTTATTTATTTATAAAGAGACTATAAAAAGACATTCGTACATCAATTGTAATAGACTGATGAAGAGGGACAAGTACTCGAAACAATACTCTCTTTATATGGCAAATAAATAAAAAAGAAAAATATTTATCAGCAGAGGACACACCCTTTTTAATCTCCTTTAATTTATAAAAATTCTGCTACTCTCGGCAAAAAGAACCTTTAAATTTAATAAAAACAATCACTAGTCGACAAAAATTAGTATCCGTAAACCTAACAAGGGAATCTAGTAGCTTTAAACGGCGGATTATCATGAAATTTCCCGATTTTTTACAACAGGTCAAGGTTTCGAAATATTATCGGTCAATTGATTTTTTTGACCTATATTCGAGTCCCATTTGATATTAAAATCAAAATATTTTGTTGACTAATAGAAAACAGTTTCCCCTTTGATTTTCAAATTACCACTTATTTGTACCTACCTCAATTAAAACTCAAGTTATAACTAAAAAAACTAAGACAGCCGGCCAGCCACAAGGTGTCAATTTCGGTAATCCGATTAGAGATCAACTAACTAGTATAATTGACAAATTTTGGAAATAACGAAATAATTTAATGAAAAATACATAAGTGACGCGACGTAATAATGGAGTTTCGATTTTTCTAAGGGGGGGCAATGAGTTTTGAAGGGGGTGCACTGCCACCCCTTAACTACGCTCATGGTTTTTACCATAGAGTAATATAGAGTGGAAGGCTCCATAAGGAGCCAATGTATTTTAGCGTAAACGAGTTACAGAGCTCTCTGGCGGTTCGGAATGGGTAATAAAATGGCGGGAATCGATCTCTTTAGCTCTACAATTAAAATATTCAAGAATTAACATATAAAAATCAAAGAAATAAATTACTAGTTAATTTTATATAGGGTACTTACATTTCAGGATTTTTAGGTCGTTTAAAAAAAGTATGTTCTTTACCTGATTTTGTGTCCCGAAAGCAACCTTTCAAAAAACATTGACGTGAGAACTAGGCATATTTAATAATATTTTAATCTATAAACTTGTACGTTGGAAATATTTCTAAATTTACGTTTAGCACAAAGTCTGTATGAATATTATATCTATGACAAGGGCTTTGAATGTCGTATGACTATGATCTTTGAATAGCTCTCTTAAGCACTAATAATGTTCCCTGAGCCGCTAGAGAGCGCTTTTCGATATTCGGTAGCCTCCCACTCTATATTACTCTATGGTTTTTAACTATAAAGATGTTTCACCTTGCACCAACACCACAATCTCTACTAATTGTTTTTATCTATATTTATTATACTTTATAATCAAGTAGTTTTAGTTTTTTAGTTATAACTTGAGTTCTAATTGAGCTAAAATCAAGTAGTAATTTGAAAATCAAAGAGGAAGCTGTTTTCTATTACGTCAAGAAATTATTTTGATTTCAAATATTGCTGTTTAATATTTAATGGGACTCGAAAATATGTCAAAATGGCCTTTTTCATCGTTTTGACCGATAATATCTCGAAATTCTGACCTGTTCTAAATAAGCTGACGTGTTCTTATGTTGTTATCCTCTTGACTTTACCATATAACCTGGCCCCATTTATAATCATGTAGGGGGGGGGGGTTAGTTTTTGCATTTTTACACTTCTGGGGTCCCACTGATTATGTATACAAAATTTGGTTGAGTTTGGTAAATGGCCAAGATTTTCACTTTTTGACCCCACCCCCCCCCTCTTGGGCTATTAGTTTTTGCATTTTTAGACTTCTGGGGGTCCACTGATTATATATACAAAATTTGGTTGAGTTTGCTCAAATGGCCTAGATTTTTAATTTTTAACCCCCACCCCCTTAATTTTGGGTCGATATGCACCAAAATCTAATCAGCTCTTAATCTCAATGGACCAAAACTACGTGTGAAATTTGGTTTCGATATTCACACTAGTTTATGAGCTAGCTCGTCCACAAAATTTGGTAACGCACAGACTAACTAACTAACTAAAAGACATTTTGACAAAACAATTATTATCTCGAAAAATCAAACTTTTTCGATGTTCACTTATTAGGGCTTTTTTGTAGAGCGAAATGCCATGGTTTCGCTCAATTTTTTTAATCAAAATAGTTTCAGCCGTTTTGGAGATATTTCGAAAAAAAAAAAGAAGGAAAAAACCACATTTTTCATGCTCGATTACAATACTTGACCATACCCTGTATGGTAAAGTAAAAATCGGGAATTGCATGATAATCAGCATATAAAACTCTACTAGAATACAGTGTTAGGTTTACAAATTTTTATAGAGCAGTGTAATTAATAAAAGTAAATGTTATATCATTCAACTGCGTGACGAATTCCAATCATCAACATTCTTTAATATAGCTATTTTATTAATATATTTTTCATAGATAGATATATAAACGAGTTAAAGAAATCAATGGAAAGCAATAAATATATTTTTTAAGCAAGGACATTTTTCAACTAAATGAAAATCAATATCTACATTTAAATGCAATTTTAATGAAAATAATGAAAATGCAATCTCTTTGAGTGCATTCAACCTTATCTATTTCTAATGGCAATTAATTAAGGAAAGTCGATTCCAATTTGTTATTGCAAAATGAATGTATTTTTTTTTTTGTCCCCCCGTTTCAGCTAGCTAGCTCACTCACTCAATCCTTCCTCTGTTTTCATGTATATTCTGAGAGGGAGAGGTGGACTCCAATTGTCTCTAATTGGAGGAGTCGCAACGCAAGAGTCTTGGCGGCTGTTTGACGGCACTTTCCATCCAGTTGCCAAGCTCGCTGTTAATTTCTTAATTGGCTCGTTAACAGGAGCCAACGCCTCTTAATAAGCTGCCCTTGGATTAATCCATCTCTCCGGAATATTCTTTCTTCGATCCGCTAGAATGAATCAAAACAATCTATTAAGGGAGTCGAGTTGCCAATTGTACGAATATCGACAAAATTGAAAACAAACAAGGATAAAAGATAGATGGAACAAGAACAATCAAATGAGAGTATTGTGGAGATGAGAATTTTCTAGAATCTTCATCAAGACATTGTAGACAATATATGTCTTACCGGCCCAACCAGGCAAACCTTAAAAAGTTGGATAGGACATAGTGATCCTAACTATGGTATATTATCTTGAAATCAATATACGGTATACTAGTAGGATGAGGCAGCGCACTTTACTTATTTAGAAACTCAATTAAGAAAAAAGCAATGAAGATATATATTTAATTCTTTGAACAGTATCAAGCACAAAATTTAAATTTTATGTTTACACATTGTTAAAAATGACAATTTTATCAGGCAGATTGCGTCCATTATTCTCAATATACTGCATCATCTCCTTGAGGGGCGATCTGCACTGGCCAGTAGGGTCGCCTGATTTATCCTCCTGCGATTATTTTTTGTGGGTCTATTTAAAATCCCTTGTCTACAACGATTGTCCTAGGATACCTGAAGAACAACATTCCTCAAGCTGTCGCCAACATACCCGTTAATATGCTGGAAAGAGTTGAACGAAACTTCAGAGTTTACACAGTGTATTGAGAAAACTGAACGCCATCTGCCTGATAAAATTAAATAAATTAATAATTAAATAGATTTTAAAATGAGCATGCATAGTTCGCCATTGCCACAATTCGAATTAGCTCTATGATGGAGGAGTTTGGGCAATAAATATCAACGTTCATCTATGCTGCATGAAAAGTTTAAACTAAAAAATAGTTTTTTTTTGTTTTTTTTTAATGATGATGATGAGAGAAGGAGTTACACCAAAAAGGTGCAGCCCCCAAAGGCCTGGATTGGCCCCTCCATTGTGAAAATTTAGAAGAAAAAATGTTATGGGTTGGGCGGGGGTCGAAGGTATCTGTGGATACGGGTCTTAAATAGCTGAAGGTTATAAGTCGCGGGAAAGATGGTGGCAGGGAGCGAGTTCCAGTCTCTGGAGGTCATAGGGATAAAAGAGTTGGCGAAAGCACTTGTTCGACTTTTATCCAATTTGACAGAGAAGGGGTGCTGAGCGTTTTGCTCAGTTGCTTAAGCTATTTACCTCCTGAAGATAGGTCAATAGCCCGAAATTATATATCGAGATAAAACTCATTAAATATATTTATTTTATCTGTGTAAAATCTACCTTGCTTTTGTATTATAATTCATTCTTATTTAAAATGTTTCACCTAGAACCGACACCTTGCTTAAAAATTAAAAATACTTTGTAAACTTCCTGCCACTAGATGTCAGGAGAGTTGAATTCACTATTACATTAATTCTAAATAATTACATGTAGTTAATAATTAATTCAAAGAGATCTCACCCCCTAACGAGATATTCACTAATACCTTTATGACACGAAACATTTAAAATCATTTTTTCTTTAGTAAAAGGCCGGATTAAAAAAAAGTCAAGTGTTTGAAAGACTTCACCATTAAAAGTGCAAGTTTTGATAATTATCATTTATTTCCGTCATATAATCCTTCATTTGTCTAACTTATATATAGATAAATGGATATAATTTACCAATTTGCATAAAGCCACTTTATGTTCCTAGTTAAATTTGCCTAACAAATAAAAATATTAACGAGTTTCATGAAAATAAAAAAAAAAATATTTAAAAAGAAAAAAGTAATTTTAAATGAAAGCTTGAGAAAGATTAAAATATTATTAAATTAGATATTGAACAGTAAAGAGACTCGTAAAAATGTAGTTTTAATTTCATGGACTTAATTTTATGATATAATTTGAAAATCCCTTCTTCCGAAAAGATAAACATCTGAGAAATTTTAAAGGATTTCACAGAGAGTGAATATTCTGTAAACAAAGAAGGGAGTCAGGTTATCTCTAGAAATACAAAAAAAAAAAAATTAAATTGTATTTTAATTTGATATTCATATAAATTAAATTTTAAATTGTATATGTTGGTATTCTTTTGGTAACAAATATATGAATAAAGTGTTTACTTTTGATCGAATACAAAGTTACAAAGTTGCTCAAAGAGATGCCCCTCAGTAGAGTAGTTAACTGGAGAGAATCATAAAAATGCTATAAAATAAATGCGATAAAAATAAAATAATGAAAAAGAGTAAAAAAAAAAGAAAAATCATTGAAAACTGTAGTTAAAAATGTAATAATAAACTTCTTTGTTATTTAGAAAAAACCTTCTGAAGTACACCAATACCTCACTTTGCGTCGGGGTTACGTTCCAAAAAAAACACGACGCAAAGTGAATTAAGATTTTCTATAGCAAACCATTTAAAGATCGAAGATAGGTTCCAGGGTTACGAAAATATTATTTTTAATAAAAATAATTTTTAAGAAAAAATAAAAACCGACTTCAAAAAATTCAATGCAACAAATAAAATACACTAAAAGGTATAAAATAATTATTATCTTATTTAGTTACAACTAAACGACGAAATATTAACATGAAATTACTTAATTAATTAAATTAATCTTTAAGAAATTCAAAGATATTTTTATAAAGCGAAATTTTAGAGAATACTTAGCCAGACCACCGTTTTATAAGAACCATTGAGGTCCAGCTGATTCTCCATCCTGAACCAAGAGAGCGAAAAAAGATATGGTCCATCTAGGTGTTACCCGGTATCAATCCGCGTATAGCCCGCATGATACCACACCACGGACCACCTACCAGGTGGTCCGTGGTGGGGTATCATGCGGGCTATACGCGGATTGATACCGGGTAACACCTAGATGGACCATATCTTTTTTCGCTCTCTTGGTTCAGGATGGAGAATCAGCTGGACCTCAATGGTTCTTATAAAACGGTAGTCTGGCTAAGTATTCTCTAAAATTTCGCTTTATAAAAATATCTTTGAATTTCTTAAAGATTAATTTAATTAATTTGATAATTTCTATATTTGTATAAATATACTAGAAAAACAAATTTATTTATAATTTGTTAAAAATTCCGTTTAGTAGATTTGCTCGCGAATCTACTCCGCGGAATTCTAAATTAATTTGAAATTACTTTTTGAAGTCGGTACCAAACAAACTATACCTATAAGCAAGAATACCCTCCAAACGTACTAAGTAAGATCAGACGTCATATTAATTTGGTCAAGTTCTGACGATATAATCACTATTAATAACATCACTAAAAAGAGAACAATAAAAATAATTTTTAAGAAAAAAATAAAAACCGACTTCAAAAAATTCAATGCAACAAATAAAATACACTAAAAGGTATAAAATAATTATTATCTTATTTCGTTACAACTAAACGACGAAATATTAACATGAAATTACTTTTTGAAGTCGGTGCCAAATATATACCTTTTATGAATCGCACTCGACGGATCTTACTTAGTACGTTTGGCGGGTACCCTCGCTTAAAGGTATAGTTTGTTTGGCACCGACTTCAAAAAGTAATTTCATGTTAATATTTCGTCGTTTAGTTGTAACTAAATAAGATAATAATTATTTTATACCTTTTAGTGTATTTTATTTGTTGCATTTAATTTTTGAAGTCTGTTTTTATTTTTTCTTAAAAATTATTTTCGGATAAAAAAAGAACCATCGAAATCGGTTGATAAACAAAGAGGTTAGGTCTAAACAAACCTAATAAAAAAGGTCTAATACCTATGAAAAAAAAAACGAAAAAAAATGAGACGAATCGGAAGCTATACTGGACCCAATGCAAATTTTTTTTTCAAAATCGGTTGACAATTGGCGGAGATATGAGGTAACATAGGCACAAAAAAAAAAATCAGTCGAATAGAGAACCTCCTCCTTTTTTGAAGTCGGTTAAAAAGAAAATTGAACAAAGTAAACATTTAAAAAACAAAAATAATTTAAAATTTTATTAGATAGATACAAAAAACAAAAAAAAAAAACGAATTCAATTAAAACAAAATAAACTATTCAATTAATTTATGAAAAACAAAATTAAAATTAATCACTGTCTGATGAGTCCATAGTGGCTGTTGTCGTAAGTCGGCTTTCTTTTGCAAAAAATTGGTCCAATGTTTGCTGAACAGCATTTTTTTCAACGTAAAATAAATTTCCTTGTAGCAATTGATATTCGTTATAAAAATTTATTATTAAATGTGGTTTTTTCCTTCTTTTTTTCAAAATATCTCAAAAAACGGCTGAAACTATTTTGATTAAAAAAAATTGAGCGACACCATGGCATTTAGCTCTACAAAAAAGCCCTAATAAGTGAACATGGAAAAAGTTATATTTTTCGAGATAATAATTGTTTTGTCAAAATGTCAGTTAGTTAGAGTTAGTCTGTGCGTTACCAAATTTTTGTGGACGAGCCAGCTCAAAAACTAGTGTGAATATCGAAACCAAATTTCACACGTAGTTTAGGTCCATTGAGATTAAGAGCTGATTAAATTTTGGTGCAAAATTAAGGGGGGTGGAGGGGGGAGGGGGTTAAAAATTAAAGATCTAGGCCGTTTGAGCAAACTCAACCAAATTTTGTATACATAATCAGTAGACCCCCAGAAGTCTAAAGATGCAAAAACTACCCCCCCTACATGATTATAAATAATTTTAGGGCCCAGGTTGTATGGTAAAGTCCAGTGTATGGCCACATTAGAACACGTCAGCTTATTTTTTTTTTAGTTTGAAAATATTATAATTTTAATTTTTAACCCCCTCTCCACCCCCTTAATTTTGGGTCAATATGCACCAAAATCTAATCAGCTTTCAATCTCAATGCAACGAAACTACGTGTGTCATTTGGTTTCGATATTCACACTAGTCTTTGACCCAGCTCGTGCACAAAATTTGATAACGCACAGACTACATAACAGACATTTTGACAAAACTGTTATTATCTCGAAAAATATAATCTAATAATGTTCACTTATTAGAAATTTTTTGAAGTGCGAAATGCCATGGGTTCGTCCAATTTTTTTAATCAAAATAGTTTGAGCCGTTTTTGAGATAATTCGAAATAAAGAACCATAGCCTCTCTGTATAATAAAGTAAAAATATAGCCTGTAGGGTAGGCAACCGGGAGTGCAGCAGGAGATTGAGCGCTAAGAGGCTTTCCCTAAGGCTTGGAGTGGAAAAAAAGATTCTATTTCTAGTGAAATTATTTAAAACAAAATAATTTTAATCCTATTGAGAAGCCTTTTTCGTTACGTTACCCAAGGGAAGAGGGATAGAACCAATGTTTTGTGTACGTTTGTTAAATACAACGATTGCAGTTGAATAAAGGAGCCAGAATATTCTCGGTTAAGGGACGGTTTGTCCTCATCCTCTCAAACCTAATCTTTAACAGTGAGCTTTACCACCTGAAGTTATAAAGGCAATTTTATAAGAAAAGATGAAACTTTTCTAGGATATACAAATAAATTGAAACTATATTATTATTTGTATTATTCTCTGCCGAATTGGTTGCTGATAGGGGAAGGATTAAAATACTCTCTCGCTCAGACTCCTTCCAGTATCTATTAATATTATTTCAGATTCTAAATCCGCATTAATGACTATAAAAGCTACTAAAAATTATAATAAAAGTACCTGAGCCACCGAACGATGCACGGTAACACCTGACCCCCCCCCTCCCGAAACCCCATACCTCGCCCCCCACCACTGCACCCCCACTCCGCATCCTCCACAACTGCACCCCACCTCCTGCACCTTCCACATCCACCCCACCCCGCACCCAGTTTTTGCATTTCTAGCTTTCCAATGGTCTACATAATATGTGTATATTTGTTTACTCGTACACCAATTTGCCCACATTCGTTCATATTTATAAATATTATAAAAAAATAATCGTATAGGATCTGAAATAAAAACACAAAATTAAATAAGATTTGTTTCCAAGTTATATAAAAAAAAGCCACTTCAACCACTTTATTTGTAAACACACCTGTTTTGTTATGATTTGGACACCTGTTAATTAAAAACAATCAAAAAATTCCTAATTTTAATATATATATATTAATATTTGCTATAACCTATTAGTGGGTTTTAAAATTAAAAAACCAATTAATAAATAAAAGTTAATTGAAAAAAATGTAAACAAACTTTTCTATTGAGATTTTCATCTATCAATAATTACTTTAATTAAGAAAAGATCAATTAAGATTAAATTTGTCGAGGTCCAGACCTGGCCAGATCGCTTTCTCATCCTCAAAACTTGTTAATAGAATGTGTTTCATCAAAATCGGTAGATTCGTTTTCAAAATAGAACTAAGATACAAATATATATATATATATATATATATATATAAATATACAAACAATTTTTGCTCGTTTAATAAGAGTAAATAGGTCCATTAGAATTAGAAATTTTCCAACTCATATTTTCCGCTTTAAAAAAAATAAAATGATCATCCCATCTTGGACAAAAGGAAAAAAAACACTTTTTTCATGCACGATTACAATACTTGACCATACCCTGTATGGTAAAGTAAAAAACTGCATCTGCTAGAGGGCCAGGGATGAATAAATAAAAAAAATAAAAAAATAAAAATAAAAATTATTTGTATTGTTGAAAAAGTATTTAAAGTAAAGTAAAGTTTAGTTTTTTTAATGTTTATTTTAGGTCTTCTTTATTTTACTATATTATAATATAACACCCTCGAAATAGAGTGAGTAAAATTTATGTAGTGCGTAATAGTTTATTTCAATGAATTTTCATTTATATTAATAATCGATATGTGGTTTCTCGATGTTTATTTGGCGGACATAAAAGTTTAATTAATTCTCGGTATTTTGAGATTATCATTAATAATATCATAAATGGGATGTGAAGGTAGAAAATTGCGTGGATGGGAATTCATATATTAACTTCATAGTATATTCTAACCCCCCTTCTTGGATTACATAAATTGTTTTCCAATAATTAGGACTTCCAATAATTTACTGTTGAAATTGATAAAATAATAATAATAATAATAATATGGTTCATTATTCTAATAAACAAAGATAATAAAAAGAGATTGAAGGAAGAGTTGTTATGAAAATCATATTTGATATGAAAATTAAAATAAGTAAATAAATATAAAATGAAATACTTGAATATGTAAATGAAAATATTTACAATAGAAAGAGAGAGAGTTCAAATGGACAGTAAACTCATTTCATCGTTCCCCTAATGGCGATGAAAAGACAAGGGCCTTTGAATTACGTACGGATTAAGGCATGCGTCCATCATCCGACAGTCCGAAAAGATCGATAGGTGGCTTTAATGGTTATCATTAATTTAAAAGAATAATGAATAATCAATTAGAGTTATTTGCTATTATGAGTTAAACAATAGTTTTATATAATGACTAGCTGCAAGGCCCGCTTTCAGCGGCCCTCTTGCTAACCAGAGGACCCCCAGCCCTCAAACCCCACCCCCACCCCGCCGAAACCCACCCAACACCCCTACCCCACAAACTGCACCCCACCCACATCCACCTCGTGCCCTCCAACCCTGCGCACCACACCCCCGCTTAGCCCCCTGGACCCCACCCCCGCTATGCCACCTGGACTCCACCCCGCACCACCTCCCTGCACCCCCACCCTACTCCGTCTCAGATTACCAGGTGTACCGGAAAGTCATTACCGGTTTTTCTAACAGATGTCGCTAGGCTTAAGTATGCAATGTTATGATTTGACACATATGCATTTTATTCTACTGACATCAAGCTTCAAACCTATACATGTTATATTTTGCGAAAGTAACACCTTCATAGATTTATACCTCTTTGAAAATGTCAAGTTTCATGCCTGAAAACATGCATTTGCGGCACGCATTACTTTTCTTATTTAATCAAAAGAAAAAAGCCGCTGAAAGTCATCGTTTGCTGGTAGAAACTTACGGTGAGCATGCTTTAACCTTAAAAACATGTGAGGTGTAGTTTCGAAAATTCAAAAGTGGTGATTTCGATGTGCAAGATAAAGAACGTTCTGGTAGACCAAAAAAGTTTGAAGATGCGAAACTACAGGAGTTATTGGATGAAGACCCAACCCAAACTCAAAAACAATTGAAAAAACAATACACCGACAATAAATGATCAATTTGAACCACGCATTGATCGAAAAACGTCCAGAATGGGCCCGAAGACACGGTAAAGTGATTTTACAACACGATAACGCGCCGTCTCATAAAGCAAAACCGGTCAAGGAAGCGTTGAAAGCACTTGGGTGGGACATATTATTGCACCCGCCGTACTCTCCAGACCTTGCCCCGTCCGACTATCAACTTTTCGCATCGATGGGACTTGCAGAGCAGCACTTCGCCAATTTCGAAAAAGTTAGAAAATGGCTCGATGAATGGTTTTGCTCAAAGGACAAACAGTTTTTTTGGGATGGCATCCATAAATTGCCAGAAAGATGGGCAAGTGGTATAGAATCAAATGGCCAATACTTTGAATAAATAAATTTTCCATTTTCTTAAAATTACGTAGTTTTTTTTCGAAAAAACCGGTAATGACTTTCCGGTATACCTAGTATGTATACAAAATTTGGTTGAGTTTGCTCCAAGGGCAAGAATTTACATTTTTTCACACTCCCCCCCTTTTTGGGTGAGTTTTTAGGGAAATTTTTTTAAACAAAAGTTGTCAGAAATCACATCCCCTACAACTATGTTTATCACAAAATTTGCCATAGGGTTAATAGTTTAGGAGTTATTTGATAATTTTCATTCTTGCGCCCCCCCAAACCCCCCTTCTGGGGCCAAAATATCAAAACGTTATATAGCTAAAAACGTAAGTTATAAGCCATCTGATGTAAATATGAAATTTCATAATAATCCCTTTAGCCGTTTTTACGTGAATCGTGAGCAACTTTTCGGAAACCACTGAAACAGACAGACATACAGACAGGAATTTTGTTGAGGGTGTTTTCGTTCATAACTTTGCTTGAAACGTGTGCAACCAAAATTTGGCGTGATTTGGACCAATGTACAGACAAAACCTTAATTTTATATATATATAGATTTGACAATTATCGTAGGAGAGATAATAATGTTCGTCTTTAGCGTACGCAAGTTTTGAACTTTTATACATATGGGGTTTCAAAATAGACTCATTTCTTTTATATTAAACCAGCTGCGAAGTCCGCCTTCTGCGGGCATCTTGCTGGCCAGAGGGCTACGTCACGTCGCCTGGATTCCGTAGTGGGTTTTAAAATAATAAATTAAAATTTCTAATTTTAATACATTTATTTGACATGAATTAGTGGGTTTTAAAATAATAATCTAAATTTCCTAATTTTAATAAATTTTATTTGTCATGAACTATTAGTGGATTTTAAAATTAAAAAATTCTGAAATTTGTAGAAAAACAAGGACAAGTTTTATGTGAGACTTTTTTATTTATCAACCAACGTTTCGTCGACTTTGCCGGCTTCTTCAGGGCTTCAAATACTCATGTCACACATTCGTCTAAATTTTCTTTTTATCTTCGTTACCATTAAAAATAAACTGCAACGGATCGTTGCTAAACTTTATCCAAATTCATTTGAAATATTAATATGTTTATTCCTTTATTATTAATCAGATATCACTTGCAATTTGCAGTTCATGTTGACTTTAATTCAAAAATAATGATCGATTCTCATTTAACAGTCGAGGAATAACCTTTCTACCGTACATTGGATTTTTGACATTTCGGTTATTATTAATAACCATTAATGACGAGACAGAGGAATTGATTATAGCCATCTATTCTCATCTAATACTTGAGGAATAACAATTTTACATTAGATTTTTGACGTTTCGGTTTTTATTGGTAACCATTGCTGAAGACGTGGAGGGACCGGCTTAAAATCAAAAATAACGATCGATTCTTATCTAATACTCGAGGAATAACCTTATTGCATTCCATTTTTGATGTTTTGACTATTAATGGCAACCACAACTGAAAACGTGGAGAAATCGACTTAAAATCAAAAAGACTAAATTCTTTTATGGCAAACAACTCAAGTCTAATATTAATATACAGGGAGGTTCTTTCGTTGACCCTTTTAAATCCTGAAGAAGGAGGCACGATCTTTCGAATTGTCGGATTTTTTAAGAGAATGAAATTGATATTCTAATAAATTATTTTATAGAAAAATAACTTTAATTAATTAAATTGGAAAATTCTAATATATAATAATATTTGTAATGATCTATTAGTGGAATTTGAAATAAAAAAATCAATTAATTTTATTAAAAGAAAATTGAAAAAAAAATGTAATTATAAATTTTTATTCAAACAACCACATGTGAATAATTATTTGAAAATAGGAAACTAAATATTTAAGTTATACCTACATATAATAAGTTGCTTCTGTTTTTTGTTTATATAATTTATTTTTGTTCATATACAGGGTGGGCCATAAAGATGAGCGGTTTTCGAAAAATTCTTTAAAAAACTATAAATCTTTTCGAATTTTTTTAAAATTTATATTAAAGTAAACATCCGGGAAAATATTTTCAAAAAAAAAAAATATCATTATCCAGGCGTGGAACATCGCATTGCAAATACTCTTCAAATCTGGACCTCAAATTAGATTATTTGAATTTTTTCTTTGTTTATTGGTAATATAGTGACTCTTCCTAGCTTTGAAACTTTTGTAAAACTTCATCCCGCAACCGCTTTAGCCTCCCGTTTATCTACTCTTATTAAACGAGCAAAAATTGTATATATATATATTTGTATCTTGGTTCTATTTTGAAAACGGCCCTACCGATTTTGATGAAACAAAGTCTATTAACAAGTTTTGAGGATGAGAAAACGATCTGGCTAGGTCTGGACCTCATCAAAATTCATCTTAATTGATTTTTTCTTAATTAAAGTAATTATTGATAGATGAAAATCTCAATAAAAAAAAATGATTTGCCGCATGTCAGATTAGAACGTGAGACCTCTTGCATCAGAGGCATACACTTTACCACTGGACCATAAAACTATTTATATTTTTGAATTAGACTTTATTATAAGTGTGGGAATAATTGAATATATTATATATAACTATATATTATATATATCTATGCTCCTCCTCAATCAGCTTAGAAAACAGGAAGTTGCTATTGAAGACATATGTATGGAGCATAGCCATGTACGGGTGTGAAACCTGGACAATTGGAAAATCGGAGAGAAAGAGATTGGAGGCTTTCGAAATGTGGTGCTACAGAAGAATGATGAATATCAATTGGATGGATAAAATTACAAATGAAGAAGTTCTTAGAAGAATCGGAGAAAAAAGAACCTTGTGGAGGAGTCTGAGGAAGAGAAGAGGTCAGATGATGGGACACACACTGAGACATGGGGGACTGCTTAGGGATATCTTGGAGGGTGAGGTGGGAAAGAAAAGGGGAAGGGGAAGACCCAGATTAGAATATTTCAACCAAATAATTGGGGATATGGGATGCCAGACATTTAGAGAGGTCAAACAGCTGGCGGGGGACAGAGTCGAGTGGAGACGGATTGTTGCATCAAACCAGTCTTAGGACTGTATACTCGATGGTGATGATGATGTATTTTATAAATAGAATTTATTGAATAAATTGCGGCGCGGCAAATTTGAAATATGTATAATTGAATTAAGCTGAAAGAAAGACAACAATTAAAATACTAGATATATTTGTATTTTTTTTTTTTTAATTTGAAAACGGCTCTCAAATAAACATCGACCTTTTTATCAGAATTTTAAATTAAAAATAATATTAAAATAAAGCTTTTAACTGAAGAAAAAAGTTACCGAGCATCGCTCGGTGCCTCCAGGTACTATTTTCTTATGAAAAGGGGCTCATAATTGTTAGTAGCCCTTAGGACGCTCCTGTATATAATCCTGGGGAAACAATCAGTACCCATACTAAATTAAATACTCATTAAATGGAAAAATTTAAGCTCATTAAAAATAAATAAAAGTCCCCCCCCTGGACTCTGAGCTCGGTTGTTTTCTTTCAAAGTGATTTGTATTCGGAAAGATATACGCACTTTGTTACGAGACTTTGCTCGCAATTAAATCCACCCGGGCCAAATCAATTCGCGCCTCCGTCGTCTTTTATCCTCCGGGAGACCCAAGAGGGAGAGAAGAAGAAGCCAATATTGGATCGGATTTTTCACGAATCGTTGATAAGAAAACACAAAATGAAGAGATTCACTGAATTAAAGGGGGGGGGGGGGATCGATCGTTCAAGGGTGAAAAAAATGGGATTTTACCAAGTTAATAAATATCGAAGAATGATTACATTTATACTTATACTATAAATAAAATAAGTAATTTATAATTAGGTATATATTTTTATCAATAGTTCAAAATCTTTTATAATTTTTTCAATACAAATAATTTTTGAGGGGAATTTTTATATTTATAAATACACTCGACTCTCGATAATTCGAAATCCAAGGGACTATAAGAAAAATTCGAATTATAGAAGATTGAATTATCCAGAGGAAAGAAAAAAAATCGAATTATTAAGTGTTTTTATTATATTTTTGAAAATATATGTGAAAATAATTAGTAGAGATTGTGGTGTTGTTGCAAGGTGAAACATCTTTAATAAAGATAAGAGTAAATAAATATTATATGTAATATTCATTTACTATGAGTTAAAGATTCTTGTTTTTTTAATTTTAATGTGCAACAAGTGACCAAGAATACTTAACTCATAGTAAATGAATATTACATATAATATTTATTTACTCTTCTCTTTAATATTTGTGAACTTTACATATAGCCTCAAGTAAAAAAGTAAAAATAATGAAAACGAAAAAAATTACATATTATGTATCAACATTGCAATAGATAATAAATTACCTAATTAAAAAAAAATGGGGGAGTGGCCTAGTTCGAATTATCGAAAGTTCTATTCCCCTCTTGTTACGAAAAGGATTTCGAGTTATCGAGAGTATCAAAATAAACAGAATTTTTTCGATTTACCGAATTTAACACCTGAAGAGTTCGATTTATCGAAAAATTCGAATTATCGAGAGTCGACTGTATATATTTTATAATTATTTGGCATGACTTGAACGGGATCTAATCTGACTTAAACTGATCAAATCAATTATTCTACAACTATATTGATATTAATGAGGGATTAATATTTCCATTTACTTCAATGCAGTGTGTTTTCTTCTTTTTATTGTGACAAAAAATAAATAAATGAAATAAGCGAAATTATAAGGTTTTAAAAAAATTTAAAAATCGTATAGGTATGTGATATTTTAAGAGATATAAATTATTTTATAGAAAAATAGCGAGAGAAAACGTCAAGTTTACTACTATATACGAAATTTCATTTTATTTTAATATTCTTATTGGTTTTTGTGTTAGAGCACATACAAAAATTTGTATTTACAAATTTGGAGGCCCCTAGAAAGTGAGGCCCAGGGCAGTTGCCCAGCCCCTTAATCCGGCCCTGATTGGAAGTTACTGGCACACAAAACATTGAATATAATATACAGGGGTCGGCGCTCGAAGTGTTACCAATTAAAAGTGCTGTAATTTTGTCAATTTTTTTTTTTTTTTTTTATTTAAAAACTTCAGTATATCGTAAAGACATTTCAAATTTTAAGAACAATATGTTATTGTTCGATGTAGCCACATGTAGCGCGGATAATAGCATCATCGTGTCTGTCCGGGAAGGCTTCACACGCTGCACGAATGTGGTCTGATAGTATTTTGAGAAAAGCAATCTCTAAGGGCCGGTTGTATTTCGCAAAGTAAATCCTTTTTATTGGCCATCCCAGTCCCTTCATTTACCATCTACCCTGTGTTAGTGGTAAAAAGCATTAACTTTGCGACATACAACCGGCCCGTCTGATTTTTTTTTTTTTTTTTTTTTTTTTGATATTTTTTAGTTGATAACTTTGGCCTCAAGAAATGGACCATATGGAAAAATCCATTGGGTTTAAGTCCGGGGAATATGGTGGCCATTGTTGTGAAGAAATGAAGCTGGGAACTTTTTCTTGTAAAAAACGTTGGCTTTCATGTGCTTTATGGGATGATGCCGAGTCTTGTTGAAACATACAATGGTTTCTACCGAATTGTTTACGTGGCCAAGGTAACAAAGCATCGTTTAAAATCTTTTCACGGAAGATGGTAACACTTCAAGCGCCGACCCCTGAATATATAGGTAACTAATTACATAGGGAATATGCTGTTAGTGCAGATATGGAAGAATACGTATTTTTCACTTTATTGTATTAATTCTATTTTAATTAGAGCTACTTAATATTTATTTTCAAATCCAGAATTTACACTGCATATATTCCTCAAAGTCAAGGCACAAAGATAGCCAGCCACCTATGCTGACGATACTGAAATCTTGGCGACTGGAATAAACACTCAACATGCTACGGACAAACTCCAACGCGCTGTTAATGGGATCTCGGGCTAAACGGTGGCGAATCAAGTTTAATGAAGTCAAATCGCAGCATATCAATTTTATGAATAAACAGGAGTCCCCACTACCGTTTACCCTAAATCATCAGCTAATACCATATGCTAATACTGCAAAATATCTTGGCATGACTCTCGATGCTAAGCTCCGCTGGAAGGAGCATATCCTGACAAAAGTCAAACAATTAAAAATAATTAAAAGAAAGTTATACTGGATGATAGGACGGAGATCCAAAATGTCCATATATAACAAAATTATTGTGTATAGACAAATCATAAGACCAGTCTGGATCTATGGTATACAGCTCTGGGGCTGTAGCAAAGAATCAAATATCAGGATGATTCAAACTTTCCAAAACAATACTCTGCGAGATATCGTCGATGCCCGCTGGTACATCAGGAACGGAGACTTCAGGAAGGATCTCCACATTACTACTGTACAAGAGGAAATAACTAAAGTAGCCAGGAATCATAAATTGCGACTGGCAAATCACTATAATCCCGGCTACTCAGCACTGTCGGACAGCTGAGAAAAGGACCAAGCCAAATGACTTGACCCAATGAGAAACTTTAAAAGGACCCAAGTGAATTGCGGATAGTGTTAGACATTTGCAATGTCATCAATGAGATGACATGCTTCCTGAATGTTATATACTTTATTATAGTAAAATCATAAAACGGTCATCTGACTGGATTGATAATGTATAATTTAAATAAAAAAAAAAATCCAGAATCTTTTTTACTATATATTACCTGGGATTGACATTAAAATTCAAAATATGTTATTGTTATATATAAATTTTTTTTTTAATTTTCATTCTCTCTCTTAATTTTTAATGAATATACTTTTTCTGCATCATGAACTTTTATTCCAAGGAATGTTCTTGGAGATAAATATGGCTGTGAGTTATTTTTATGGAAAGTTTTATTTTAAGCTGCTGCATTCTCGTTTCGTAGAACTGTTCCTCTTCTTCAGCGCTTGATGGTCATGTTCCAGGCTTTAGTTTTTTTTTGCTAGTTACTAATTCGAAGTATATATTATATTTGAGGAACAACTTTAATTAATTCTCCGAAATGGGAACTATGTTTCAAATCTAAATACAAGGAGATATTTCTTCCTTATTGTTCCTTTTATTTTAAGCACCGAGAATGATAATATATTTTTAGGGTTATAAGGAGAAATCAATGAAGTTGTCCTCTGTTTGATGCAAATAAACATATATACCAAATATAAATATGTATGCCTATAATTTATTCGTTTGAGACTATAGTTATGAATGTTTTACTTTCATCATCAATCTTTTATTTAGATTATTTTATCTTACATCAAGCAGATGACAACCCCATTGATATCTCTTTACAAATCAACAACTCTCCTACTCTCGGCAAAACAAAATCTTTTCAATTAGTTATTTCTAAGTTTATAGCTGCAAAGTGATTAGCTCAAATTAATTACTAATATCAGAGTTTATCTAATATTAATGAAATTTTTAGACCAGAATTTTATAGAAACTTTCAGATTTCCATCCATAAAATGAATAATAGAAACACGATACGTGTATGTAATTGATACTTTTTCTCAAACTTTAAACGAAATCTACTCTTATTAAACGAGCAAAAATTGTATATTTATTTGTATATTTGTTTGTTTATATATTTGTATCTTGGTTATATTTTAAAAACGACTCTACCTATTTTGATAAAATTCACGGGTTAGGAGGTTTTTGGGGTGACAATTCGATCTGTCACGGTCTCATCTTCGACAAAATTGTTTTTGATGGGTTTTTTTCGTAATCAAATTAATTATTCTCAGGTAGACAAATCCCATTCTTAGGGTTTTCACAAAGGTCTCCATTTTCGTTTTGTACCCAGGCAGACAATGGGTTGGTTTAAATCTTTGTTCTCAAAGGCCTTGAAGAAGTATTGTGTTTGTGGTTTGTTATTCTCCCTAAACGTTAGAATTATTAATAAACGTTTTATAATTGTTTTTATAAAGAACCTTATTTATTTAATAGAATAAAAAATAATCAAGAATTTATTTAAAAATACCTTTCGCATAAGCAGGTCTCAATTTTCTCAAAAAATAACACAGTGGTCGAATATATTATATATATTTGTATTTTTTTTAATTTGAAAAAGGCTTTCAAATAAAAATCGACCTTTTTATCAGAATTTTAAATTAAAAATAATATTAAAATAAAGGTTTTAACTGAAGGAAGAAATTACCGAGCATCGCTCGGTGCCTCCAGGTACTTCTATATTATATTGACAATATATAGTATTACTTATCACGTGTCATAAGTTATTAGTGGTGTATAAATTTTAATCCGATTGAAATAAAGGAAGAGAGTGTAAATTAGGAGTGTCGCAAAATAATTATTTTAATCGTTCATATCTCGTTTACAGTAGGTCGCAGAGATTTGGGATTTGAAACTTAAGCCATCTTGAGGCTAGAAGAAGTATACCCAGATTTTAGTTAAAACCAAAAGACCGGAAGTTGATGTCTACTTGAAGATTTTTGGTATTTTGCAATTTCGTCTTTTTTTCGGTTTGGAGGAAACCCAAATTGAAGTAATTTGAATGATGATTTCAAATATGGGAGAAACTAATGTGAAAGTAGTTTGGTGCCCACACCAGTTGATTTTTTTACTAAAAGATATATTCTGAAAATGTATTTACTTTCGCTTTATAACAGTCTACAAATTCCTTAAAGAATGTACCTAAGTGCTCTTGCAATGATAGTTTTTCAGAGTTCACTTTTCGTCCTCACACTTAATTTAACATTAACAATAGCACTTTTTTCACTCGTAACCCTATGTGGACTGAATTTTTTTTATATAAAAATATAGTATAAACCATAATCTTTACTAGTAAATAATAAATACATTTATTTTGAATCAAATCTTTATTACACATACCCACAAGGTATAATAATTTTATCATTTATTAAAACTACATAATTACAGCAATTTGAGCCACGAAAGTTAAATAATGTAATCAATAATTACTTATATTAATTCTACATTTAGAAAATTATTGTATTATTTTTTGAAAAGGAAAAATGAATTGGAAACCCGACGGGATTCGAACCCGTGTTTCTCTCCTTTAGCCGAAGAGCGCCTTTTACCAATTAGGCCTAGTCCAGATATAGGAGGGAGACACGGGTTCGAATCTGTCCGTGATCAATTCATTTTTTCGTTTTCAAAAAATAATAAAATAATTTTCTAAATGTAGAATTAACATAAGAATTTATTAATTATATTATTTAACATTCGCGGTTCAAATTGCTTTAAGAAAATAATTAAAACTAACGTTTAAAAAGTTAATTTACATAATTAAATTACTAAATCTAAATAAGATGGATATGCTTGTTTCCTATCAAATAAAGAATCAAACAGTATCTTCAAAATTTTTCAAATTTGATATGTGTTTTGGGTTTTATAATTGCCAATACTGGAAACGTCGTTTCGTATAAATAAATATCTAATACAAAATAGGGACAGTGGCGACACGTAGTGTCATCCGCCATTTCTAGCCGTTCTTTTAAATTGAAGAATATTAGGAAATTTAAGAAAATTAATATTTAAACACATTCTTTACACATATTAAAAATTATTTAATTAAAAATAAAAGCTAATAATAATAATAATATTATCTTTAGGAGGGGTCGGTAGCGCAATCGGTTAAATCACCAACTTTTCTAATCCGATTAGGAGAACATCAATCTAGACTTCATCAGTTCGATCCCAGCAAGAAGCAAAGTGAATTTATTTGAAAATAATAAATAACCGGCCCCGCGGCTCCAGAAACTGACAATCTCTGGTTCTACAAAACCTCGCGCATGCGCAGGACAAAATTTCGTAACAAGCAACCATGAATCGTGAGAGGCAAAAACAAGATTACCCCAGGTGGTAGCCAATCCACCCACCCTCGGGTGGCACCTAGGCATTCAGATTCTGGGGGATCCGGACTATCACGAAGTCAAGGAAGAAACAATGGACGAATAACACCAAAAATCCATACATACCTGGGCACCTTTAACATCAACACACTCATCCGGCCAGGAAAAATTACCTGACCATGGAACTCGATAACACGTTCCGGAAAAAGATAGAGGCGTGGAAAGTCCAACCAGAAAGAAACATCAAGCTTTGCGTGATCCCAAGGGCCAAACGCAACAAATAAATAATAATAATAATATTATCTTTAGGAGGGGTCGGTAGCGCAATCGGTTAAATCGCCAACTTTTCTAATCCGATTAGGAGAACATCAATCTAAACTTCATCAGTTCGATCCCAGCAAGAAGCAAAGTTAATTTATTTGAAAATAATAAATTACCGGCCCCTCGGCTCCAGAAACTGACAATCTCTGGTTCTACAAAACCTCGCGCATGCGCAGAACAAAATTTCGTAACAAGCAACCATGAATCGTGAAAGGCAAAACAAGATTACAATCCACCCACCCTCAAGTGTCAACCGGGCATTCAGATTCTGGGGGACCCGGACCATCCATCACGAAGTCAAGGAAGAAACAAAGGAAGAATAACGCCACAAATCCATATATACCTGGGCACCTTTAACATCAACACACTCATCCGGCCAGGAAAAATTAAAAGCCTGACCATGGAACTTGATAATACGTTCCGGAAAAAGATAGAGGCGTGGAAGGTCCAACCAGAAAGTAACATCAAGCTTTTCGTGATCCCAAGGGTCCAAACGCAACAAATAAAAATAAATAATAATATTATCTTAAATTTCCTAATATTATTTAGCTTAAAATACGACTAAAAATAGCGGATGGACCTATGTGTCGCCACGTACCTATAGAGTCACTGTAATACAAAATGGCCGCATTTCACAAATTATTGCTAATTCAATGACAGCGTAAATTTACTAGACTTTAATTAATTTTTGGCCACTTTCATTGTTCATTGTTGCCCTATGTTCCGTGACCCCGAAATTCGGTTACTCGACCTAAAATGGAGTTGCGACTCATAGTTTAAGAAGCACTGATCCTATATATAAATAAGCAGTTGAATAAAAAGGTCTGGAAGTCTCTGTCTCTCCCTCGAAATGAAATGGCTTTTAGAGGCAAATCATCCCCCGCACTCTTGACATTCCTGCTCTTCCACAATGATTAATCATTTTTATTAAATTCTATTATATTTATGAATTTCTCCCTCTACACACTTTCAAATGACTCCCTAACAGATCAAATATTTCCCGCGAGACATTTCACGCATACCTGTTGCTTTGATTTCGAACTTATTCTAATTTAATAGCACTTAATTTTTACGCCAGCGATTCTATTAACCCTCTATTAAATTGAAAAAAGGGTTTTTAAAGAGGGTTCGGGGCATAGTGCATTTGCAGACCATTTAATCTCCGAGAAATATTGTTTTCCAGATGAATCAAATATTAAATTAATTAGATCAGAATTAGATCCCTTAAAAATAAGTATTTTCAAATCGTTAGAAATTTTAAAATCATAGAATAATTCAGCAAAAAAATTCTTAAATCGGAAAATAGAAATTCCCGAAAGCTTTATTTTAAAAATAGCCGCTAAAATATAAACTTCACGAACGCCACCTACAGTCAAAATAATAAAACAAGTATAAATTTCAATTCCTAACTTGCCCACACTGTATATTTTCTTAACCTAACCACATGAAAGATTTTAACCTTTCATTCATAAATTAATTCCTGTGAATACATTGTAATAGACTGATGAAGAGGGCAAAGCCCTCGAAACTATAGTCTCGTTATTAATAAAAAAAATTTATAATTCCAGCAGAAGACACACTCTTTTATTGTCTCCTTCAATAACCCTCTATTTGTTATTTAATCAAAGCGATAGATCAAGAAAATGAATTAGTTATTTTTACGTTTTTAGTTTCGAACTGTCACATCTTAGGGTAACTTTAATTTGATAGTTTTTTTCGTAATTACACAAATTTTTAACAGGTGGAGAGTGCAATAAACATTTATAATACAGTAGAGTCCCGAAAGGTGGCCGAGTTTGTAAAAATTCCGGGTTATCGGGAATGGGGTTAAAAAAGAATAAGTTCGAGTGTTTCCTCAGTACTGTACTTGTATGTATTGTTTGCTTGAGAATACAACAGAGAATAAACTGCCGAAATACCCTTAAACAAAGGAAAAGTACGTACTTTATGAAAGCATAGAGCCTTTACTACATAAAAATGAAAATTAATGAATACACAGTGTACAGTAATTTCGCCCTGTGTGGCCAAGTTAACCGGACTGCTGGGTTATCGAATGCCGAGTTTTCGGAACTCTACTGTATTTTTTTTTCAATTTTTTTAATAATTAATTGTTTTTTTTTTTAATTTTAAGACCCATTTTAAGTTCATTAAAAATATTATTATACTACAGAGTGTTTAGAAAAAAGGTTCCAAGACTTCAGGACGTAATTCCCCACGTCAAAATTAGATGATAAGTTCCAAAAACGCTTCGTTTTCTGTCTGGTCGCCATTTTTTTAATTTTTTTTTTTTTTTTTTTTAAGAAAAACTCTATCTTGAGAACGAATGTAGATATCTTTATGAAATTTGGTACACATGTAGATAACTACATTATCTACTATTTAAAAAGGTGCATAAATTTTATCTTGAAAATTTTCAATTTTTTTAATAATTAATTGTTTTTTTTTTAATTTTAAGACCCTTTTTAAGTTCATTAAAAATATTATTATACTACAGAGTGTTTAGAAAAAAGGTTCCAAGACTTCAGGACGTAATTCCCCACGTCAAAATTAGATGATAAGTTCCAAAAACGCTTCGTTTTCTGTCTGGTCGCCATTTTTTTAATTTTTAATTTTTTTTTAAGAAAAACTCTATCTTGAGAACGAATGTAGATATCTTTATGAAATTTGGTACACATGTAGATAACTACATTATCTACTATTTAAAAAGGTGCATAAATTTTATCTTGAAAATTTTCAATTTTTTTAATAATTAATTGTTTTTTTTTTTAATTTTAAGACCCTTTTTAAGTTCATTAAAAATATTATTATACTACAGAGTGTTTAGAAAAAAGGTTCCAAGACTTCAGGACGTAATTCCCCACGTCAAAATTAGATGATAAGTTCCAAAAACGCTTCGTTTTCTGTCTGGTCGCCATTTTTTTATTTTTATTTTTTTTTTTTTTTAAGAAAAACTCTATCTTGAGAACGAATGTAGATATCTTTATGAAATTTGGTACACATGTAGATAACTACATTATCTACTATTTAAAAAGGTGCATAAATTTTATCTTGAAAATTTTCAATTTTTTTAATAATTAATTGTTTTTTTTTTAATTTTAAGACCCTTTTTAAGTTCATTAAAAATATTATTATACTACAGAGTGTTTAGAAAAAAGGTTCCAAGACTTCAGGACGTAATTCCCCACGTCAAAATTAGATGATAAGTTCCAAAAACGCTTCGTTTTCTGTCTGGTCGCCATTTTTTTAATTTTTAATTTTTTTTTTTTAAGAAAAACTCTATCTTGAGAACGAATGTAGATATCTTTATGAAATTTGGTACACATGTAGATAACTACATTATCTACTATTTAAAAAGGTGCATAAATTTTATCTTGAAAATTTTCAATTTTTTTAATAATTAATTGTTTTTTTTTTTTAATTTTAAGACCCTTTTTAAGTTCATTAAAAATATTATTATACTACAGAGTGTTTAGAAAAAAGGTTCCAAGACTTCAGGACGTAATTCCCCACGTCAAAATTAGATGATAAGTTCCAAAAACGCTTCGTTTTCTGTCTGGTCGCCATTTTTTTAATTTTTAATTTTTTTTTTTAAGAAAAACTCTATCTTGAGAACGAATGTAGATATCTTTATGAAATTTGGTACACATGTAGATAACTACATTATCTACTATTTAAAAAGGTGCATAAATTTTATCTTGAAAATTTTCAATTTTTTTAATAATTAATTGTTTTTTTTTTTAATTTTAAGACCCTTTTTAAGTTCATTAAAAATATTATTATACTACAGAGTGTTTAGAAAAAAGGTTCCAAGACTTCAGGACGTAATTCCCCACGTCAAAATTAGATGATAAGTTCCAAAAACGCTTCGTTTTCTGTCTGGTCGCCATTTTTTTAATTTTTATATTTTTTTTTTAAGAAAAACTCTATCTTGAGAACGAATGTAGATATCTTTATGAAATTTGGTACACATGTAGATAACTACATTATCTACTATTTAAAAAGGTGCATAAATTTTATCTTGAAAATTTTCAATTTTTTTAATAATTAATTGTTTTTTTTTTTAATTTTAAGACCCTTTTTAAGTTCATTAAAAATATTATTATACTACAGAGTGTTTAGAAAAAAAGGTTCCAAGACTTCAGGACGTAATTCCCCACGTCAAAATTAGATGATAAGTTCCAAAAACGCTTCGTTTTCTGTCTGGTCGCCATTTTTTTAATTTTTAATTTTTTTTTTTAAGAAAAACTCTATCTTGAGAACGAATGTAGATATCTTTATGAAATTTGGTACACATGTAGATAACTACATTATCTACTATTTAAAAAGGTGCATAAATTTTATCTTGAAAATTTTCAATTTTTTTAATAATTAATTGTTTTTTTTTTTAATTTTAAGACCCTTTTTAAGTTCATTAAAAATATTATTATACTACAGAGTGTTTAGAAAAAAGGTTCCAAGACTTCAGGACGTAATTCCCCACGTCAAAATTAGATGATAAGTTCCAAAAACGCTTCGTTTTCTGTCTGGTCGCCATTTTTTTAATTTTTAATTTTTTTTTTAAGAAAAACTCTATCTTGAGAACGAATGTAGATATCTTTATGAAATTTGGTACACATGTAGATAACTACATTATCTACTATTTAAAAAGGTGCATAAATTTTATCTTGAAAATTTTCAATTTTTTTAATAATTAATTGTTTTTTTTTTTAATTTTAAGACCCTTTTTAAGTTCATTAAAAATATTATTATACTACAGAGTGTTTAGAAAAAAGGTTCCAAGACTTCAGGACGTAATTCCCCACGTCAAAATTAGATGATAAGTTCCAAAAACGCTTCGTTTTCTGTCTGGTCGCCATTTTTTTAATTTTTAATTTTTTTTTTAAGAAAAACTCTATCTTGAGAACGAATGTAGATATCTTTATGAAATTTGGTACACATGTAGATAACTACATTATCTACTATTTAAAAAGGTGCATAAATTTTATCTTGAAAATTTTCAATTTTTTTAATAATTAATTGTTTTTTTTTTAATTTTAAGACCCTTTTTAAGTTCATTAAAAATATTATTATACTACAGAGTGTTTAGAAAAAAGGTTCCAAGACTTCAGGACGTAATTCCCCACGTCAAAATTAGATGATAAGTTCCAAAAACGCTTCGTTTTCTGTCTGGTCGCCATTTTTTTATTTTTATTTTTTTTTTTAAGAAAAACTCTATCTTGAGAACGAATGTAGATATCTTTATGAAATTTGGTACACATGTAGATAACTACATTATCTACTATTTAAAAAGGTGCATAAATTTTATCTTGAAAATTTTCAATTTTTTTAATAATTAATTGTTTTTTTTTTAATTTTAAGACCCTTTTTAAGTTCATTAAAAATATTATTATACTACAGAGTGTTTAGAAAAAAGGTTCCAAGACTTCAGGACGTAATTCCCCACGTCAAAATTAGATGATAAGTTCCAAAAACGCTTCGTTTTCTGTCTGGTCGCCATTTTTTTATTTTTATTTTTTTTTTTTAAGAAAAACTCTATCTTGAGAACGAATGTAGATATCTTTATGAAATTTGGTACACATGTAGATAACTACATTATCTACTATTTAAAAAGGTGCATAAATTTTATCTTGAAAATTTTCAATTTTTTTAATAATTAATTGTTTTTTTTTTTAATTTTAAGACCCTTTTTAAGTTCATTAAAAATATTATTATACTACAGAGTGTTTAGAAAAAAGGTTCCAAGACTTCAGGACGTAATTCCCCACGTCAAAATTAGATGATAAGTTCCAAAAACGCTTCGTTTTCTGTCTGGTCGCCATTTTTTTAATTTTTAATTTTTTTTTTAAGAAAAACTCTATCTTGAGAACGAATGTAGATATCTTTATGAAATTTGGTACACATGTAGATAACTACATTATCTACTATTTAAAAAGGTGCATAAATTTTATCTTGAAAATTTTCAATTTTTTTAATAATTAATTGTTTTTTTTTTTAATTTTAAGACCCTTTTTAAGTTCATTAAAAATATTATTATACTACAGAGTGTTTAGAAAAAAGGTTCCAAGACTTCAGGACGTAATTCCCCACGTCAAAATTAGATGATAAGTTCCAAAAACGCTTCGTTTTCTGTCTGGTCGCCATTTTTTTAATTTTTAATTTTTTTTTTAAGAAAAACTCTATCTTGAGAACGAATGTAGATATCTTTATGAAATTTGGTACACATGTAGATAACTACATTATCTACTATTTAAAAAGGTGCATAAATTTTATCTTGAAAATTTTCAATTTTTTTAATAATTAATTGTTTTTTTTTTTAATTTTAAGACCCTTTTTAAGTTCATTAAAAATATTATTATACTACAGAGTGTTTAGAAAAAAGGTTCCAAGACTTCAGGACGTAATTCCCCACGTCAAAATTAGATGATAAGTTCCAAAAACGCTTCGTTTTCTGTCTGGTCGCCATTTTTTTAATTTTTAATTTTTTTTTTTAAGAAAAACTCTATCTTGAGAACGAATGTAGATATCTTTATGAAATTTGGTACACATGTAGATAACTACATTATCTACTATTTAAAAAGGTGCATAAATTTTATCTTGAAAATTTTCAATTTTTTTAATAATTAATTGTTTTTTTTTTTAATTTTAAGACCCTTTTTAAGTTCATTAAAAATATTATTATACTACAGAGTGTTTAGAAAAAAGGTTCCAAGACTTCAGGACGTAATTCCCCACGTCAAAATTAGATGATAAGTTCCAAAAACGCTTCGTTTTCTGTCTGGTCGCCATTTTTTTATTTTTATATTTTTTTTTTAAGAAAAACTCTATCTTGAGAACGAATGTAGATATCTTTATGAAATTTGGTACACATGTAGATAACTACATTATCTACTATTTAAAAAGGTGCATAAATTTTATCTTGAAAATTTTCAATTTTTTTAATAATTAATTGTTTTTTTTTTTAATTTTAAGACCCTTTTTAAGTTCATTAAAAATATTATTATACTACAGAGTGTTTAGAAAAAAGGTTCCAAGACTTCAGGACGTAATTCCCCACGTCAAAATTAGATGATAAGTTCCAAAAACGCTTCGTTTTCTGTCTGGTCGCCATTTTTTTATTTTTATTTTTTTTTTTTAAGAAAAACTCTATCTTGAGAACGAATGTAGATATCTTTATGAAATTTGGTACACATGTAGATAACTACATTATCTACTATTTAAAAAGGTGCATAAATTTTATCTTGAAAATTTTCAATTTTTTTAATAATTAATTGTTTTTTTTTTAATTTTAAGACCCTTTTTAAGTTCATTAAAAATATTATTATACTACAGAGTGTTTAGAAAAAAGGTTCCAAGACTTCAGGACGTAATTCCCCACGTCAAAATTAGATGATAAGTTCCAAAAACGCTTCGTTTTCTGTCTGGTCGCCATTTTTTTAATTTTTAATTTTTTTTTTAAGAAAAACTCTATCTTGAGAACGAATGTAGATATCTTTATGAAATTTGGTACACATGTAGATAACTACATTATCTACTATTTAAAAAGGTGCATAAATTTTATCTTGAAAATTTTCAATTTTTTTAATAATTAATTGTTTTTTTTTTAATTTTAAGACCCTTTTTAAGTTCATTAAAAATATTATTATACTACAGAGTGTTTAGAAAAAAGGTTCCAAGACTTCAGGACGTAATTCCCCACGTCAAAATTAGATGATAAGTTCCAAAAACGCTTCGTTTTCTGTCTGGTCGCCATTTTTTTAATTTTTATTTTTTTTTTAAGAAAAACTCTATCTTGAGAACGAATGTAGATATCTTTATGAAATTTGGTACACATGTAGATAACTACATTATCTACTATTTAAAAAGGTGCATAAATTTTATCTTGAAAATTTTCAATTTTTTTAATAATTAATTGTTTTTTTTTTTAATTTTAAGACCCTTTTTAAGTTCATTAAAAATATTATTATACTACAGAGTGTTTAGAAAAAAGGTTCCAAGACTTCAGGACGTAATTCCCCACGTCAAAATTAGATGATAAGTTCCAAAAACGCTTCGTTTTCTGTCTGGTCGCCATTTTTTTATTTTTATTTTTTTTTTTTAAGAAAAACTCTATCTTGAGAACGAATGTAGATATCTTTATGAAATTTGGTACACATGTAGATAACTACATTATCTACTATTTAAAAAGGTGCATAAATTTTATCTTGAAAATTTTCAATTTTTTTAATAATTAATTGTTTTTTTTTTAATTTTAAGACCCTTTTTAAGTTCATTAAAAATATTATTATACTACAGAGTGTTTAGAAAAAAGGTTCCAAGACTTCAGGACGTAATTCCCCACGTCAAAATTAGATGATAAGTTCCAAAAACGCTTCGTTTTCTGTCTGGTCGCCATTTTTTTATTTTTATTTTTTTTTTTTAAGAAAAACTCTATCTTGAGAACGAATGTAGATATCTTTATGAAATTTGGTACACATGTAGATAACTACATTATCTACTATTTAAAAAGGTGCATAAATTTTATCTTGAAAATTTTCAATTTTTTTAATAATTAATTGTTTTTTTTTTTAATTTTAAGACCCTTTTTAAGTTCATTAAAAATATTATTATACTACAGAGTGTTTAGAAAAAAGGTTCCAAGACTTCAGGACGTAATTCCCCACGTCAAAATTAGATGATAAGTTCCAAAAACGCTTCGTTTTCTGTCTGGTCGCCATTTTTTTATTTTTATTTTTTTTTTTTAAGAAAAACTCTATCTTGAGAACGAATGTAGATATCTTTATGAAATTTGGTACACATGTAGATAACTACATTATCTACTATTTAAAAAGGTGCATAAATTTTATCTTGAAAATTTTCAATTTTTTTAATAATTAATTGTTTTTTTTTTTAATTTTAAGACCCTTTTTAAGTTCATTAAAAATATTATTATACTACAGAGTGTTTAGAAAAAAGGTTCCAAGACTTCAGGACGTAATTCCCCACGTCAAAATTAGATGATAAGTTCCAAAAACGCTTCGTTTTCTGTCTGGTCGCCATTTTTTTAATTTTTAATTTTTTTTTTTAAGAAAAACTCTATCTTGAGAACGAATGTAGATATCTTTATGAAATTTGGTACACATGTAGATAACTACATTATCTACTATTTAAAAAGGTGCATAAATTTTATCTTGAAAATTTTCAATTTTTTTAATAATTAATTGTTTTTTTTTTTAATTTTAAGACCCTTTTTAAGTTCATTAAAAATATTATTATACTACAGAGTGTTTAGAAAAAAGGTTCCAAGACTTCAGGACGTAATTCCCCACGTCAAAATTAGATGATAAGTTCCAAAAACGCTTCGTTTTCTGTCTGGTCGCCATTTTTTTATTTTTATTTTTTTTTTTTAAGAAAAACTCTATCTTGAGAACGAATGTAGATATCTTTATGAAATTTGGTACACATGTAGATAACTACATTATCTACTATTTAAAAAGGTGCATAAATTTTATCTTGAAAATTTTCAATTTTTTTAATAATTAATTGTTTTTTTTTTTAATTTTAAGACCCTTTTTAAGTTCATTAAAAATATTATTATACTACAGAGTGTTTAGAAAAAAGGTTCCAAGACTTCAGGACGTAATTCCCCACGTCAAAATTAGATGATAAGTTCCAAAAACGCTTCGTTTTCTGTCTGGTCGCCATTTTTTTATTTTTATTTTTTTTTTTTAAGAAAAACTCTATCTTGAGAACGAATGTAGATATCTTTATGAAATTTGGTACACATGTAGATAACTACATTATCTACTATTTAAAAAGGTGCATAAATTTTATCTTGAAAATTTTCAATTTTTTTAATAATTAATTGTTTTTTTTTTTAATTTTAAGACCCTTTTTAAGTTCATTAAAAATATTATTATACTACAGAGTGTTTAGAAAAAAGGTTCCAAGACTTCAGGACGTAATTCCCCACGTCAAAATTAGATGATAAGTTCCAAAAACGCTTCGTTTTCTGTCTGGTCGCCATTTTTTTAATTTTTAATTTTTTTTTTTAAGAAAAACTCTATCTTGAGAACGAATGTAGATATCTTTATGAAATTTGGTACACATGTAGATAACTACATTATCTACTATTTAAAAAGGTGCATAAATTTTATCTTGAAAATTTTCAATTTTTTTAATAATTAATTGTTTTTTTTTTTAATTTTAAGACCCTTTTTAAGTTCATTAAAAATATTATTATACTACAGAGTGTTTAGAAAAAAGGTTCCAAGACTTCAGGACGTAATTCCCCACGTCAAAATTAGATGATAAGTTCCAAAAACGCTTCGTTTTCTGTCTGGTCGCCATTTTTTTAATTTTTATTTTTTTTTTTAAGAAAAACTCTATCTTGAGAACGAATGTAGATATCTTTATGAAATTTGGTACACATGTAGATAACTACATTATCTACTATTTAAAAAGGTGCATAAATTTTATCTTGAAAATTTTCAATTTTTTTAATAATTAATTGTTTTTTTTTTTAATTTTAAGACCCTTTTTAAGTTCATTAAAAATATTATTATACTACAGAGTGTTTAGAAAAAAGGTTCCAAGACTTCAGGACGTAATTCCCCACGTCAAAATTAGATGATAAGTTCCAAAAACGCTTCGTTTTCTGTCTGGTCGCCATTTTTTTATTTTTATTTTTTTTTTTTAAGAAAAACTCTATCTTGAGAACGAATGTAGATATCTTTATGAAATTTGGTACACATGTAGATAACTACATTATCTACTATTTAAAAAGGTGCATAAATTTTATCTTGAAAATTTTCAATTTTTTTAATAATTAATTGTTTTTTTTTTAATTTTAAGACCCTTTTTAAGTTCATTAAAAATATTATTATACTACAGAGTGTTTAGAAAAAAGGTTCCAAGACTTCAGGACGTAATTCCCCACGTCAAAATTAGATGATAAGTTCCAAAAACGCTTCGTTTTCTGTCTGGTCGCCATTTTTTTAATTTTTAATTTTTTTTTTAAGAAAAACTCTATCTTGAGAACGAATGTAGATATCTTTATGAAATTTGGTACACATGTAGATAACTACATTATCTACTATTTAAAAAGGTGCATAAATTTTATCTTGAAAATTTTCAATTTTTTTAATAATTAATTGTTTTTTTTTTTAATTTTAAGACCCTTTTTAAGTTCATTAAAAATATTATTATACTACAGAGTGTTTAGAAAAAAGGTTCCAAGACTTCAGGACGTAATTCCCCACGTCAAAATTAGATGATAAGTTCCAAAAACGCTTCGTTTTCTGTCTGGTCGCCATTTTTTTAATTTTTATTTTTTTTTTTAAGAAAAACTCTATCTTGAGAACGAATGTAGATATCTTTATGAAATTTGGTACACATGTAGATAACTACATTATCTACTATTTAAAAAGGTGCATAAATTTTATCTTGAAAATTTTCAATTTTTTTAATAATTAATTGTTTTTTTTTTAATTTTAAGACCCTTTTTAAGTTCATTAAAAATATTATTATACTACAGAGTGTTTAGAAAAAAGGTTCCAAGACTTCAGGACGTAATTCCCCACGTCAAAATTAGATGATAAGTTCCAAAAACGCTTCGTTTTCTGTCTGGTCGCCATTTTTTTATTTTTATTTTTTTTTTAAGAAAAACTCTATCTTGAGAACGAATGTAGATATCTTTATGAAATTTGGTACACATGTAGATAACTACATTATCTACTATTTAAAAAGGTGCATAAATTTTATCTTGAAAATTTTCAATTTTTTTAATAATTAATTGTTTTTTTTTTTAATTTTAAGACCCTTTTTAAGTTCATTAAAAATATTATTATACTACAGAGTGTTTAGAAAAAAGGTTCCAAGACTTCAGGACGTAATTCCCCACGTCAAAATTAGATGATAAGTTCCAAAAACGCTTCGTTTTCTGTCTGGTCGCCATTTTTTTATTTTTATTTTTTTTTTTTAAGAAAAACTCTATCTTGAGAACGAATGTAGATATCTTTATGAAATTTGGTACACATGTAGATAACTACATTATCTACTATTTAAAAAGGTGCATAAATTTTATCTTGAAAATTTTCAATTTTTTTAATAATTAATTGTTTTTTTTTTTAATTTTAAGACCCTTTTTAAGTTCATTAAAAATATTATTATACTACAGAGTGTTTAGAAAAAAGGTTCCAAGACTTCAGGACGTAATTCCCCACGTCAAAATTAGATGATAAGTTCCAAAAACGCTTCGTTTTCTGTCTGGTCGCCATTTTTTTAATTTTTAATTTTTTTTTTAAGAAAAACTCTATCTTGAGAACGAATGTAGATATCTTTATGAAATTTGGTACACATGTAGATAACTACATTATCTACTATTTAAAAAGGTGCATAAATTTTATCTTGAAAATTTTCAATTTTTTTAATAATTAATTGTTTTTTTTTTTAATTTTAAGACCCTTTTTAAGTTCATTAAAAATATTATTATACTACAGAGTGTTTAGAAAAAAGGTTCCAAGACTTCAGGACGTAATTCCCCACGTCAAAATTAGATGATAAGTTCCAAAAACGCTTCGTTTTCTGTCTGGTCGCCATTTTTTTAATTTTTAATTTTTTTTTTAAGAAAAACTCTATCTTGAGAACGAATGTAGATATCTTTATGAAATTTGGTACACATGTAGATAACTACATTATCTACTATTTAAAAAGGTGCATAAATTTTATCTTGAAAATTTTCAATTTTTTTAATAATTAATTGTTTTTTTTTTTAATTTTAAGACCCTTTTTAAGTTCATTAAAAATATTATTATACTACAGAGTGTTTAGAAAAAAGGTTCCAAGACTTCAGGACGTAATTCCCCACGTCAAAATTAGATGATAAGTTCCAAAAACGCTTCGTTTTCTGTCTGGTCGCCATTTTTTTATTTTTATTTTTTTTTTTAAGAAAAACTCTATCTTGAGAACGAATGTAGATATCTTTATGAAATTTGGTACACATGTAGATAACTACATTATCTACTATTTAAAAAGGTGCATAAATTTTATCTTGAAAATTTTCAATTTTTTTAATAATTAATTGTTTTTTTTTTTAATTTTAAGACCCTTTTTAAGTTCATTAAAAATATTATTATACTACAGAGTGTTTAGAAAAAAGGTTCCAAGACTTCAGGACGTAATTCCCCACGTCAAAATTAGATGATAAGTTCCAAAAACGCTTCGTTTTCTGTCTGGTCGCCATTTTTTTAATTTTTATATTTTTTTTTTAAGAAAAACTCTATCTTGAGAACGAATGTAGATATCTTTATGAAATTTGGTACACATGTAGATAACTACATTATCTACTATTTAAAAAGGTGCATAAATTTTATCTTGAAAATTTTCAATTTTTTTAATAATTAATTGTTTTTTTTTTTAATTTTAAGACCCTTTTTAAGTTCATTAAAAATATTATTATACTACAGAGTGTTTAGAAAAAAGGTTCCAAGACTTCAGGACGTAATTCCCCACGTCAAAATTAGATGATAAGTTCCAAAAACGCTTCGTTTTCTGTCTGGTCGCCATTTTTTTATTTTTATTTTTTTTTTTTTAAGAAAAACTCTATCTTGAGAACGAATGTAGATATCTTTATGAAATTTGGTACACATGTAGATAACTACATTATCTACTATTTAAAAAGGTGCATAAATTTTATCTTGAAAATTTTCAATTTTTTTAATAATTAATTGTTTTTTTTTTTAATTTTAAGACCCTTTTTAAGTTCATTAAAAATATTATTATACTACAGAGTGTTTAGAAAAAAGGTTCCAAGACTTCAGGACGTAATTCCCCACGTCAAAATTAGATGATAAGTTCCAAAAACGCTTCGTTTTCTGTCTGGTCGCCATTTTTTTAATTTTTAATTTTTTTTTTAAGAAAAACTCTATCTTGAGAACGAATGTAGATATCTTTATGAAATTTGGTACACATGTAGATAACTACATTATCTACTATTTAAAAAGGTGCATAAATTTTATCTTGAAAATTTTCAATTTTTTTAATAATTAATTGTTTTTTTTTTAATTTTAAGACCCTTTTTAAGTTCATTAAAAATATTATTATACTACAGAGTGTTTAGAAAAAAGGTTCCAAGACTTCAGGACGTAATTCCCCACGTCAAAATTAGATGATAAGTTCCAAAAACGCTTCGTTTTCTGTCTGGTCGCCATTTTTTAATTTTTAATTTTTTTTTTAAGAAAAACTCTATCTTGAGAACGAATGTAGATATCTTTATGAAATTTGGTACACATGTAGATAACTACATTATCTACTATTTAAAAAGGTGCATAAATTTTATCTTGAAAATTTTCAATTTTTTTAATAATTAATTGTTTTTTTTTTTAATTTTAAGACCCTTTTTAAGTTCATTAAAAATATTATTATACTACAGAGTGTTTAGAAAAAAGGTTCCAAGACTTCAGGACGTAATTCCCCACGTCAAAATTAGATGATAAGTTCCAAAAACGCTTCGTTTTCTGTCTGGTCGCCATTTTTTTATTTTTATTTTTTTTTTTTAAGAAAAACTCTATCTTGAGAACGAATGTAGATATCTTTATGAAATTTGGTACACATGTAGATAACTACATTATCTACTATTTAAAAAGGTGCATAAATTTTATCTTGAAAATTTTCAATTTTTTTAATAATTAATTGTTTTTTTTTTAATTTTAAGACCCTTTTTAAGTTCATTAAAAATATTATTATACTACAGAGTGTTTAGAAAAAAGGTTCCAAGACTTCAGGACGTAATTCCCCACGTCAAAATTAGATGATAAGTTCCAAAAACGCTTCGTTTTCTGTCTGGTCGCCATTTTTTTAATTTTTATTTTTTTTTTAAGAAAAACTCTATCTTGAGAACGAATGTAGATATCTTTATGAAATTTGGTACACATGTAGATAACTACATTATCTACTATTTAAAAAGGTGCATAAATTTTATCTTGAAAATTTTCAATTTTTTTAATAATTAATTGTTTTTTTTTTAATTTTAAGACCCTTTTTAAGTTCATTAAAAATATTATTATACTACAGAGTGTTTAGAAAAAAGGTTCCAAGACTTCAGGACGTAATTCCCCACGTCAAAATTAGATGATAAGTTCCAAAAACGCTTCGTTTTCTGTCTGGTCGCCATTTTTTTAATTTTTAATTTTTTTTTTAAGAAAAACTCTATCTTGAGAACGAATGTAGATATCTTTATGAAATTTGGTACACATGTAGATAACTACATTATCTACTATTTAAAAAGGTGCATAAATTTTATCTTGAAAATTTTCAATTTTTTTAATAATTAATTGTTTTTTTTTTTTAATTTTAAGACCCTTTTTAAGTTCATTAAAAATATTATTATACTACAGAGTGTTTAGAAAAAAGGTTCCAAGACTTCAGGACGTAATTCCCCACGTCAAAATTAGATGATAAGTTCCAAAAACGCTTCGTTTTCTGTCTGGTCGCCATTTTTTAATTTTTATTTTTTTTTTTAAGAAAAACTCTATCTTGAGAACGAATGTAGATATCTTTATGAAATTTGGTACACATGTAGATAACTACATTATCTACTATTTAAAAAGGTGCATAAATTTTATCTTGAAAATTTTCAATTTTTTTAATAATTAATTGTTTTTTTTTTAATTTTAAGACCCTTTTTAAGTTCATTAAAAATATTATTATACTACAGAGTGTTTAGAAAAAAGGTTCCAAGACTTCAGGACGTAATTCCCCACGTCAAAATTAGATGATAAGTTCCAAAAACGCTTCGTTTTCTGTCTGGTCGCCATTTTTTTAATTTTTAATTTTTTTTTAAGAAAAACTCTATCTTGAGAACGAATGTAGATATCTTTATGAAATTTGGTACACATGTAGATAACTACATTATCTACTATTTAAAAAGGTGCATAAATTTTATCTTGAAAATTTTCAATTTTTTTAATAATTAATTGTTTTTTTTTTTAATTTTAAGACCCTTTTTAAGTTCATTAAAAATATTATTATACTACAGAGTGTTTAGAAAAAAGGTTCCAAGACTTCAGGACGTAATTCCCCACGTCAAAATTAGATGATAAGTTCCAAAAACGCTTCGTTTTCTGTCTGGTCGCCATTTTTTTATTTTTATTTTTTTTTTTTTTAAGAAAAACTCTATCTTGAGAACGAATGTAGATATCTTTATGAAATTTGGTACACATGTAGATAACTACATTATCTACTATTTAAAAAGGTGCATAAATTTTATCTTGAAAATTTTCAATTTTTTTAATAATTAATTGTTTTTATTTTTTAATTTTAAGACCCTTTTTAAGTTCATTAAAAATATTATTATACTACAGAGTGTTTAGAAAAAAGGTTCCAAGACTTCAGGACGTAATTCCCCACGTCAAAATTAGATGATAAGTTCCAAAAACGCTTCGTTTTCTGTCTGGTCGCCATTTTTTTATTTTTATTTTTTTTTTTAAGAAAAACTCTTATCTTGAGAACGAATGTAGATATCTTTATGAAATTTGGTACACATGTAGATAACTACATTATCTACTATTTAAAAAGGTGCATAAATTTTATCTTGAAAATTTTCAATTTTTTTAATAATTAATTGTTTTTTTTTTTTAATTTTAAGACCCTTTTTAAGTTCATTAAAAATATTATTATACTACAGAGTGTTTAGAAAAAAGGTTCCAAGACTTCAGGACGTAATTCCCCACGTCAAAATTAGATGATAAGTTCCAAAAACGCTTCGTTTTCTGTCTGGTCGCCATTTTTTTAATTTTTAATTTTTTTTTAAGAAAAACTCTATCTTGAGAACGAATGTAGATATCTTTATGAAATTTGGTACACATGTAGATAACTACATTATCTACTATTTAAAAAGGTGCATAAATTTTATCTTGAAAATTTTCAATTTTTTTAATAATTAATTGTTTTTATTTTTTAATTTTAAGACCCTTTTTAAGTTCATTAAAAATATTATTATACTACAGAGTGTTTAGAAAAAAGGTTCCAAGACTTCAGGACGTAATTCCCCACGTCAAAATTAGATGATAAGTTCCAAAAACGCTTCGTTTTCTGTCTGGTCGCCATTTTTTTAATTTTTAATTTTTTTTTTTAAGAAAAACTCTATCTTGAGAACGAATGTAGATATCTTTATGAAATTTGGTACACATGTAGATAACTACATTATCTACTATTTAAAAAGGTGCATAAATTTTATCTTGAAAATTTTCAATTTTTTAAATAATTAATTGTTTTTATTTTTTAATTTTAAGACCCTTTTTAAGTTCATTAAAAATATTATTATACTACAGAGTGTTTAGAAAAAAGGTTCCAAGACTTCAGGACGTAATTCCCCACGTCAAAATTAGATGATAAGTTCCAAAAACGCTTCGTTTTCTGTCTGGTCGCCATTTTTTTAATTTTTTATTTTTTTTTTTAAGAAAAACTCTTGAGAACTTCTTGAGAACGAATGTAGATATCTTTATGAAATTTGGTACACATGTAGATAACTACATTATCTACTATTTAAAAAGGTGCATAAATTTTATCTTGAAAATTTTCAAATGACGGCCATTTAAAATCTTTAATTGTGAATAACTTTTTAATCTTTCAGTTTATTAAAATTACTATTGTAGCGGCCCGCTGTTGCTTTGGCTACGAGCTTTTAGGCACGGCCGCTAGATGACTCAGTCAGATCGTTGCAACACTTTTGCATGACTGATAATATTTTTTTCAGTCATGTTATAAGTGAAGCAATTCGATCTCGACTGATGATCGAAGGAGGAGCCATCAACCAACTCGATCGAACGAGGAGCCATCGATCGAAGGAGAAGCCATCCACCAACTCGGAGCTCCTCGCCCGATAACTAAGCGGGTAGCGCCTAGCATTCACTGGAGCGAGCAACCCCCGTCCCCACCAACTAGGCGGGATCAACGCGGAGAACAACGGCGCCAACCGGCACCAACAACCACCACACAACAGACCTAACAATGGGCTCACCTCCAGCATCCAACTAGGGCACGATGATCGAAGGAGGAGCCATCCACCAACTCGGAGCTCCTCGCCCGCTAACTAGGCGGGTGGCGCCCAGCCCGGCTTTTTACCAGGGACGAACATCGCCCTGCACAAATCATTGTGAGGTCCCCCTCCATCTAGGAGGGGAGCCCTGACACGCACCACGCACTCAACCGAGGCCCTAACACTATTATTAGATATAATGTTACTCTTTTTATTGTGAACAAAATGACACCTTATTTTTCAAGATCCGATAAAAAATAACCAAGTTATGACAAAATTTGTGTAACCGCCATTACTGGCTTCCGGAGACTGAATTTTGAGACCGACATCATGTCCTCCTATTTTCCTACAAATTTTGTCATAACTTCGTTATTTTTTATCAGATTTTGAAAAACAAGGTGTCATTTTGTTCACAATAAAAAGGGTAACATAATAATACTAATTTTAATAAAATGAAAAATTAACATTTTAAATGGCTGCCATTTTGGAAATTTTCAAGATAAAATTTAGGTACATTATCAGATAATGTAGTTAAGTACATTGTGTACCAAATTTCATAAAGATCACATCCGTTCTCAAGATAGAAGTTTTGTTTAAAAAAAAAAAAAAAAAAATGGCGGCCAGACAGGAAGCGAAGCGTTTTTGGACCTATGTTTATTGGAAGTTTTCATCTAATTTTGATGTGGGGGAATCACGCCCTGAAGTCTTGGAACCTTTTTTCTAAACACCCCGTATATTAAAATTTTGAAATAATTAGATATGTTTTCTATTGAAGATAGATTGGTAGAGTAGAACTCAATGCTGAATTGATGCAAAGGCAGCCCAAGGACAATAAAAACCATAAATTCCGAATAAAATTTAATTTATTAGAAGGTCAATTTTCATGCTCTTAAAAAATTCGACTATTCCGAGAATTGTCCTTCTTCAGGATTTTAAAGAGTCAAAGAAGGAACATATCTATATCCTAAATACCCGTAAATTGATTACCATTAAGGACTAAGCAATCAACACCGATTGATATGCTTTCCCGATACCGTCTGCATATTACCGTTCATTAATTGCTTAAATGTTAATTTTCCACATTGCTCATGTGTAAGTAAACTAGACATCTATGTAGACGAGGAAGGCACTTTGCCAGCCAGCAATAACTAACGATATCTCTGGTATCAAGCACTTGTCTCCTGTGATGTCCTTGATGAATTATACATGTTTTCAATGAAGTTAAAGATCGATGGCGGATTAAGAAGCTAAATCGAGAAGGAGTCAATCAACGAAACCAGGAGGTATCTCATCTCACCTTTAATGGCAAAACTATTTCAAACAGACGTGTAGAATCATTTGCAATTGACAAGCTTCGTGTAATACCTATCTACTTTAGATAATAATAATATGCTTAGTTTTTGTCTTTGTTTACAAATGATCACTGGTGGAATTTTCACCGCGTTTCTAGAATGTTTTTCTACTGCAAGAGACAAAACATAAAGGATAGAGGAGAATTATTAACCTTTACCCAGATAGCACACTCGTTCTAGAAGATGTCTGAAGATCTCCTAGTCTCTGGAAAACATGTTCTAGACCAGGGGTGTCTAACCTTTTGGCTTACACGGGCCGCATTTAAAGAAATAAAAAATTTTAAGCAAAAAATAAAACCGACTTCAAAGAACTTAAATGCAACAAATAAAATACACTAAAAGGTATAAAATAATTATTATCTTTTTTAGTTACAACTAAACGACGAAATATTAACATGAAATTACTTTTTGAAGTCGGTGCCAAACAAACTATACCTATAAGCGAGCATACCCACCAAACGTACTAAGTAAGATCCGTCGAGTGCGATTCATAAAAGGTATACCATATGTTTGGCACGGACTTCAAAAAATAATTTCATGTTAATATTTCGTAGTTTAGTTGTAACTAAATAAGATAATAATTATTTTATACCTTTTAGTGTATTTTATTTGTTGCATTTAATTTTTTTGAAGTCGGTTTTATTTTTTTCTTAAAAATTTTTTATTTTTCTCTTTTTAGTGATGTTATTAATAGTGATCCTATCATCAGAACTTGACCAAATTAATATTGCACCATCCCTAAGATACCCCTTTCCAATAAAAAAAGAATCATCGAAATCGGTTCATAAACAAAGAAGTTAGTCCTGAACAAACCTAACAAAAAAGGTCTAATACCTACGAAAAAAATGGGACCAATCGGAACGTAGACTGGACCCAATGCAAAAAAAATTTCAAAATCGGTTCACAATTGGCGGAGATATAAGGTAACATAGGCACAAAAAAAAAAAAAAATTCAGTCGTATAGAGAACCTCTTCCTTTTTTTGAAGTCGGTTAAAAATAAATGCCTCGGCTCGCATATCAAAGCGCACAGAGTGCGCAGGCCAAATTCGAGCATTGACTTGGTCGCAAACGCTGTACGCTATTTACACGAGCTATTTATTCGAGGCAATTTCGACCACCCTACAGCTTGGAACCCATTTGAGATACAAAGCTGAAATTATATCCATATAATTATGTAATCCTTCTTGAAGAGAGTATTAAATTTCAATAATATAGTTTAAATAGATTCTGAGTTATGGACTTGAGAAAATAGCTCACTCACTGACAGGTCATCAAAACCTACTAGGTGTGGCGGTTAATAATGTCCTTTTTTCGGCATGAGGAAAACACAAATTTTTTCAGCACTGGCAAAAATGGTTTATTCAAAGTATGCACCATCGGATTCTACAATTTTTGACCAACGATCCGGCAAATTGTGTATCCCCTCCCAGTAGAATTTCTTGACATGTTATATGCCGTTTGAAAGGTGATTACTAACACTATAAAACCAAAAAAATATTTGGATGAGTTTGGTGGAAAAATACCGAAATGCCATCTGTTAGAAAAAAAGGACATTATTAACCGCCACACCTAGTATAGGGTACTTCCAATCATTCCAGCATCATAAAATTTCGCCTGCTAGTAGAGTTTGTGACACAAACAAATGAAATATTCCAAAAATCCAAATTTTCTATCTTTCAATCCCTTCAAAATGGAGGGGCGAAGAATGTAATGTAAATTTGCATCTATTAATAATGGAATAAATCTAGTTATGTTAAAATTTGGCATAACAGTAGAGTTTGGAGTAATAATAAAGGAAAAATACGAAAATAACAGACTTTCTCTATTTCAACCCCTAAAATGAAGGGATGGAAATTTTAGAGTAAATTTGCATCTACATATTATATATGAAATGACTCTAGGATGCTAAAATAATATCTCAGAAGCCTCTAAAATGAAGGGGTGAAATTTGTAGGATAAATTAACTCCCCTTAAAACAAAAATAAAAATAAAAACTACATTTTAGCTAACAAAATGAAGAGAAATCTCACCCAAAAACTTCGAAAAATTAGTGAAATTTAGGAAGCAGCCAAGTCAAATTCGCCAAGAATAATTAAGTTGAGTACTTTCAATTATATTGCATTCTTTCCATTTTGAATGACAATCTAAATTTTTAGTTTAAATTATTTTCATGAAACTTGGCTGTTCACGAATTTAGTTCATTTACTCTAACAACATAATTCGTAACAGCCAAGTTTCATGAAAATAATTTAAACTAAAAATTTAGAATCCATAAATTTAGAATGTCATTCAAAATGTAACGAATGCATTATAATTGAAAGTATTATTTTGTCAACTTAATTATTCTTGGTGAATTTAACTTGGCTGTTTACTAGATTTCACTAATTTTACGAACTTGGCCTGTTTTTTCACAAAATGTTTTGGGTGAGATAAAATATACTAATTCTATTGATATTTTTCAATAAAATAAGCTGACGTGTTCTGATGTGGCCATCCACTTGACTTTACCATACAACCTGGCCCCTAAAATTATTTATAATCATGTAGGGGGGTGGTTAGTTTTTGCAATTTTATACTTCTGGTGTCCCACTGATTACGTATACAAAATTTAGTTGAGTTTGGTAAATGGCCTAGATTTTCATTTTTTGACCCTATACCCCCCCCCCCATTTTGGGGGGTTAGTTTTTGCATTTTTAGACTTCTGGGGTCCCACTGATTATGTATACAAAATTTGGTTGAGTTTGGTAAATGGCCAAGATTTTCATTTTTGACCGTATACCCCCCCCCCCCATTGGGACGGTTAGTTTTTGCATTTTTAGTCTTCTGGTGTCCCACTGATTATGTATACAAAATTTGGTTGAGTTTGCTCAAACGGCCTAGATTTTTAATTTTTAGCCCTATACCAGCCCCCCCCCATTTTGGGAGGTTAGTTTTTGCATTTTTAGACTTCTAGGGTCCCACTGATTATGTATACAAAATTTTGTTGAGTTTGCTCAAACGGCCGAGATTTTTAATTTTGCTTATAATTTTAGGTCGATATGCACCAAAATCTAATCAGCTCTTAATCTCAATCGACTAAAACTGCATTGTGAGATACGGTTTCGATATTCACGCTAGTTTTTGAGCTAGCTCGTCCACAAAAATTTGGTAACGCACAGACTAACTAACAGACATTTTGACAACAATTATTATCTCGAAAAATATAATTTTTTCGATGTTCACTTTTCAAGGCTTTTTTGTAGAGCGAAATGCTATGGTTTCGCTCAATTTTTTTAATCAAAATACTTTCAACCGTTTTTGAGATATTTCGAAAAAAAGGGGGAAAAACACTATTTTCATGCACGACAATTCTTGACCATACCCTGTACATTGGTAAAAAAGTAAAGATAGTTAATAATGTATAATAATGAAATCCACTATGACATAGAAGGAAAATGTCATAGCACTTGCGGGTTGGACAGTCCTAATCTAGACCAAGTGTGTTAACAGAGTAATTAATCTACACTACACGAAAGAGATGGCTATAATGAAATTTTTTATTGGTAGCGTATGGCA
>JALMQS010000787.1:378455-500142 GCA_024734495.1 Forficula auricularia
AGAGACTGGAATTCTCTTCCCCCGACCGTCTTTCCAGCTACTTATAACCTTCAAACTTTCAAGACCAGCATCCACAGATACCTTCGACTTCTACCCAATCCTAAATCTCCCCTTATCTTCACGTTACAAGGGTCCACCACGGACTTCAGAGGTTGTACCTTCTTGGTGCAACTTCTTCTTGTATCAATATCATTATAAAAAAAAAAAAAAAAAAAAGACATTTTGACAACAATTATTATCTCGAAAAATATAATTTTTTCGATGTTCACTTTTCAAGGCTTTTTTGTAGAGCGAAATGCTATGGTTTCGCTCAATTTTTTTAATCAAAATACTTTCAACCGTTTTTGAGATATTTCGAAAAAAAAGAAGGGGGAAAAACACTATTTTCATGCACGACAATTCTTGACCATACCCTGTATGGTAAAGTAAAAAGATAGTTAATAATGTATAATAATGAAATCCACTATGACATAGAAGGAAAAATGTCATAGCACTTGCCCGCGGGTTGGACAGTCCTAATCTAGACCAAGTGTGTTAACAGAGTAATTAATCTACACTACACGAAAGAGATATTTATAATGAAATTTTTTATTGAAATTCTATAAAATACTCTTCTCCAGTTTTTAATTTTAACATACATAGAAGAACCATTAAAATTGAGCAGGAAAACTGGTATTTTTCCTATGTTTTTTTTCTAATTTTTCGAAAAATTGCTTAAAGTATTTTGCTAAAAAAAAGTTAAGCAAAAAATTATTATAAAAATCAATAATACCTACTGATATAGCCCGCTGATTTTGTTAAACCTAATATTGAGTAGATATCTGAGTAGTAACTATACAAATAACTCTTAATACTAGGGAATGAATGACTCATTCGTTGCGGCTAGTTTTCACTTTTTGTCTCGATTAATATTTCTATTTGCTATTTTTAAAATTTATTCAAGGTTTTGGCAATATGATTAAAAGTTGAGAGACAGAGTGTGTGGCGTATAGTAGATTTGATTGAAGTTGACTCGTTTCATAAATTAATCAATGGAATTGCTGTAAATGTAATAAAAAAAAAATATCGTCCAAAACAAATGAAAAGTCAATTGCAATGGCTATTTTTTTTAAAGTAAAATGTTAAAAAAACGATTCTATTGTTTTAATTAAAACACAATTTAATTATTTTAGTCGGTGCTTTTATGAAACATTATCATTCAAATAAGTTAATTTAAATGTATTTTTATTAGATATTTTTTTCTACCCGCTCTGATAAATAAATAATTCTCATTATATGGAATAAAAGTACAGAGAGGATAATCAGCTAATTCGGGCTTTCGTATTTTATATAGGGTGGGGCAGAGGACTTTGCTTATTTAGAAATTCAATAAAGAAAAAAGTAACGCAGATATATATTTCATTCTTTGATCAGCATCAAGTACAACGTTTAAATTTTATGTTTACAGAGTTTTAAAGAAAAAAAAATTATCACCTAGATGCCGTCCATTATTCTCAATACATTGCGCTAAATCAGGCGACCGTTCTGGCCAGTGCAGAACGCCACTCAAGATGATCCAGTGTATTGAGAATAATGGACGCCATCTACCTGATATCAGCTTTTAAACTGTATAAACATAAAATTTAAACGTTGTACTGATACTGTTCAAAAAATCAAATATATATCTGAGTTACTTTTTTGTTAATTTAATTTCTAAATAAGCAAAGTGCTCTGCCTCACCATATATTTATTAACAATGATTTTTTAATTTATATTTGTTGAAAGCCCCAAATTTAGTAGGATTCCTGAAGTCATGCAACATAAGACGATATTAATTATTGACTGTCCAAGTCTTTAAAAGACACTTGAGTGCATAACAGTGTAATTGATTAAGTAGTTTATATTGGAATAATTAGAGAATTTTAATTAGGAATAATGGAAGTTGGAACCTTCTATGTATGTCCAGTAAAAACAGTTATTGGTAAAGGAAAATTGCAGATACGCTAAGTGGTGGTGAAAGCTTCAACTAGCACAATTGGGTTTTCTGACAGCTGATTGATCAGATTTGCCGGGGTTTAAGGTATATAAAAGAAAGGCTAACACTTTTACTTGATAGAAATACTGCTGGAGATTGCAAAATCAAACCACTTCTAATATAGCACAACGAAACTACATGAGCCTTAAATAATGTTTCTAAAACAAATATTTTCTTGAGAGCATATATATTGGGACCGTGCGGATTGCATGGTAGAGACAACTGAATCGATAGCAGCTATCACTGTGGTCAAATTTTCGTTAAATCATGCTTATGTTCAGAGTAAACAAATAAAAAGTAATATTAAAAATGGTGCATAATAGTTGCTGTGTAGTTAATTGTAAAAATACAGGCAGATATAGTGACAAATTTTATACATTTCCAGTTGCTGGAAAAATTGATAAATGCAATTTAATAGAGTAAAGGGTGTGTAGTTTCACAGTGAATGAAATAAAACTCAAAGAGGTTTATACAAACTCAATATATTTCGAATTATTAGTCCATCATCAGGAGTTTACAAGTTAATACATGTATTAACTTGTAAACTCCTGATGATGGACTAATAATCCGAAATATATTGAGTTTGTATAAACCTCTTTGAGTTTTATTTCATTCACTGTGAAACTACACACCCTTTACTCTATTAATTAACATCATGTTTCACCTAAAACCTACACCACTTTCCATAAGTAAAATTGATAAATGCAGTTAATCTTTCCAAGCAAAAAGATAACAACAACACCAAAAGAAAAATCAATTAAAAACTGTTTGTTTATTTACAAGTCAGAGACATCGCAAATAAGCATTTCATTTCTGCTTTTCCAAAGTCCGTTACAGTATCGCCGAATAACCTTATTCCCATAATAAACTTTACTACTTATTAACACTTTTCATACTTACTTTGTATGTTTCAATATCTTTTATTAGAAAAAAATATTTTACCTTATTTATTAATGCAAAATAAATTAATTTTATAAACAATTAGCACCTCTTTCACGGCTTGAGAGCATGATTTAATGCAGCCGTCAGATGTCGTTTTCGTCGCGCACCCTGCCAATAGATCTATTTTACTTTCCCTTATCCTTTGAAACTAAAACATATTTTTTGCTAAACTTTGTGCTTTTATCAACTTACGCGAATATATTCGAAACCAATTAATCGCGTAATTCGAGGACTTACTGTATTTCTGTAGTCATGTTTTGTCTATGATTATTATTACATTATGTTAAATAGATGAAATTATACATAGGTAAATAAAAATATAGTTCATTCTGATTGACATTCATTGCTGAAATTTTTTACTTAGTTTTGTGGAGTTCTTTGATAATATATAATCGATTGGCATTCTTTCTGTTTATTGATTCCGATTGCGGCGGGTTCATCTGAAATCTTTACGTGCAACATCTGGCCAAGTGCCTGTTGGACGACTTATGACTGTTTTATTTCTATCCCACGCGACCTTACCCTAAGGGCCTAATTTTAGTAGCGACCTATGCGCCCGCCAATGGAAAGAAAGGCCACACCATCACGGGGAAACTACATGAGTATTGAGCATCAGCATCACCCCCCCCCCCGTAACCAGCTCTCGATGAATAGAATTATCTAAATTAAATTGAAAGTTTATTTTTGCCGAGAGTAGCAGAATTTTTATAAATTAAAAGAGACAATAAAAGAGTGTGTCTTTTGCTGGGGAAATAAATTTTTAAATTATTTATATAGTAAAGAGACTATAATATAGAGGACTTTGCCATCTTCATAAGTCTATTACAATGGAATTTAAATACTCTCATTTCAGAAACAGGTTACAGTCCAATTGGAAAGCATTTATTCTCCGGAAAAACATTGTTTTCCAGACGAATCAAATATTAAATTAATTAGATACCCTAAAAATTGGAATCTTCGAATCGTTAGAAATTTTAAAGTCATATAATAACTCATCAGAAGAATTCTTAAATCGGAAAATTGAACATTCGGAAAGTCTTATCTTAAAAATAGCCACGCAAATAAAAACCAGAAAAAAAGCCCCCCAAAAAACCGATACCGCCATCTATAGCCATAAACTGAAAAAGTGTAAATGATGAATCATAATTAAAGACCGGATTTCTATACAAATGCATATTTTGTTTGCCGCCAGATATGACCCAAGAAATCAATTAGCTATCCTATTCACGCATCTAGGATATTATAGCTTAAATTTTATAATGCATATTTTTGCATATTTGAATAATATTGAATAAAATTGCATAATTAAATGATTCTTACAAATAGTACATAATTCGATCCAAATACAGATGTTTTAAAAGTAAATTTTAAGAATCAAACCCTTAACTGAACTGTCAATTCAGTTGTCTAACTAGCAGGGCTATTAACATGGTGTGGCTATTAAATAACCTGACTGTTGCTACTGGCAAACAGGGAGTGTGCCGCGACAGGTTTGAACATGATCGTGACTGGTGATGCTTTCCCCCACCCTTTGCTCGATAGAGGAGCCTGAGCGTCGCGCAGTTTGTCTATAGCAATCGCCCGCAAGTCTCTTGGGCTTACTTTATCAGTTTATTCCTTTCATACCACTCCTACAAATATATAGTAGTAATTTTTTAGTTTATAAAAGAAATATATATATTTTGCCAACTTTTACTGCATATATTTGCATATTTCAACGTATTATACTGCATATTACAGCATATTTTGGCAGTTTTTAATCCGGTCTCTATTCATAATCTATCCAGAACAAGTGTAAGTAAAACTCACTTTCATACATCAATTCTTGTGAATTAATTGTAATATGCTGATGAAGAGGGCAAAACCCTCTAAACTATAGTCTATAAATAAATTAAAAATGTATTTTTTCAGAAGACACACTCTTTTATTGCCTCCTTTAATAATGATCTCAGTCATAACAAGCTTCAATTAAGACAATGAACCATTCTTCTGATTTTTCTACACTTGGGCAAATTGATTAAGAGTTTATTAACGATTCATCAATTGGAAGATACAAAAAACAAGATTGATTATTTACTCTTCTTTTGTATTGTTTTTTTATATGTCAATGCTATTCGATTTAATTCTTTCCATAAAGGACTAGAAAATCAATTACTGTTAATCAACAATTCAAACATGATAAGTTTGGTCTTTGATTAAGAGAGAACACGTCACTAATACACTACTAAAGTAATGGAATCAAATAAATAAATATACAAGCTCTAAGCTTATTATGAAAACAAAGAAGATAACATAATGATTGAAAAGATCTCGGAGCAGCAGCCTCCCAGCTGGCTGGCTGGCATTTATTTCTTTTCCCGGTTTCAAATAGGCCTTAATAATTACTAGGAAAATAAGAGTTAAATAATGGTTGAGTTATGCCAAGAAGTGACGAGACTTCACTCTTTTCTTTTCTATTAATTTGCCGCTAATTAGTGGAATCTCTCGTTGGCAAACAGCGCTTTCTGGTGTTCAAAATAAAAACTAACACATTCGGGTCATATTTATTTTTATTGTATAATGAAAATTATTATTATTATTTATGTTCATATGTATTATTTTATTGGTATGAAGCTGTTGAAGCTTTTAATGTAATTTTGTGATTAATTTTATTTTTTTAGTAAAATCACACATAATAAATTATAATTATTTATTGAACACGAATAAATAATAGAATAAAACTACGACGTTTCGATCGACTTATTCTGCGAATTATGATTACTCTGATTGATTTCTGGCCTTTCGATTTGTTCTCTAATTTAATAATAAATGAAATTTTGACCATAATAGTTCAATTGAGGTCTATTGTATTTGCAAATCGGACAATTTTACGAACGATACAATATTGAATTCCTTTTGGTTATATTCAAAATATTCTGATTAAAGGGAAATATTGAAAATAAAACTTATAAATTCTATATAGATATTATTAATTAAAGGTAATTATACTGCTCAACAAAAATTAAACAAAAATTTCTCCCCGGAAACCTAACAATGGATTCCAGTAGAGTTTTATACGCTGATTATCATGCAATTTCCCGATTTTTTACAACAGGTCAGAGTTTTGAGATATTATAGGTCAAAACGGCCATTTTGACCTATTTTTGAGTCCCATTAAATATTAAACAGCATTATTTGAAATCAAAATATTTTGTTGATGTAATATGAAACAAATTCCTCTTTGATTTTCAAATTACCACTTGTTTGTAGCTCAGAACTCGAGTTATAAGTATTATAATTTAAAAACCAATACCTTATGTTTATTAACCTTTATAATCACGTAGTTTTTGTTTTTTAGATATAACTCGAGTTCTAATTGAGCTACAAACAAGTGATCATTTGAAAATCAAAGAGGAACCTATTTTCTATTACGTTTATAAAATATTTTGATTTCAAATATTGCTATTTAATATCTAATGGGAGTAGAAAATTGATCAAAATAGCCTTTTTCGTCGTTTTGACCGATAATATCTCCAAAAGAAGAGCTAATCGGCAATTTGTATAGTGATTTTTGAATTCAGCAGCTGGAAATACATAAGATTCAGCTATTTTTTTTAGCCCGAAACCATTGCTTGGCAGTGTAATCTACCTTTTTTCTTTATACAATAAAAATAAATATGACCCGATTGTGTTAGTTTTTATTTTGACCACCAGTTAACGCTGTTTACCAACGGACGGATACCAATATATGTATTATTGTCTGAATAATTTTAAGTTACCGGTGGAAATACATAAGAATCAGCTATTTTTGAGCCCGAAACATTTTCATTATTGGGTACTGGTATTTTTGGAAATGAGTTAGAAAAAATCACAACAGATCTTGATTACTCCTACTGTGTATTTTTGTTGGTGGAGATGTATTAGGGGAGAATAGGGAATAGGGTTAAATGTTAATTAAAAGATAATGAATTGTGAACTTTCCAATTTAGTTGATCTGCACAAGAGAATTAAGTTTGAAGAAATTTAGTGTTAAATTTTATAAACAAAGTGGAATTAGGCGAGTGATCCAAAGATGGATAGGGTGGGTAAAGCAATTCTTTAAAGTAATTAAAAGAATGGGAGGGCGGTTTCAATAAAGGCCCGTGTTCAAGTAATTACAAGCAGGCGAAGAAAGCGGCTGCATCTTAGACATGGCCAAATCCCCCTCCCCTCCGCCCCCCAGCAGCCACCCCCGCAACGGCAACGGGTTCATTTCCAAGGCGGTTGTTTAAATATGCCCCGCATAAAACCAGATAAATCTCGGCGAGTTTTGTGGCCTCTCCACAAGGGGCCAAGAACCCAACTGCCCGGTTTATGTAGCAGAAAGTCATCAGCCCTAAGAACATTTAATTGCGCGAGCAGAATAGTCGAATATTTATGAAACAAGGACGACCCGACGATGCCCCCCCCCCTAAGAAATAAACGAGTCTGTTTTGTCTTGGGTCGTCTTATTTAATATTCTATTCTCTTACGCAGTACGCTGCTTAATTCCTCTTCAAGAGCAAATATATCAAATTATGATAAAAAGGGGGAAAACACTCATTTTTCTTGGCATCTCTCGAAAATATTCTAGAATATTATGCAAATCACATTTTTATTATATTTTATGAATTACATTAAAGAAGAAGAAAAGTGATTATTAGTGACGCGAAATTAAAAAAAAAGAAAAAAAAGTCTCCTTGTTGAAGGAAAAAAAAACAAAAGAAATTTCACAGTTGAAATCATTTAAGTGGAGAGATGTAGATGATAATTTAGGGAGTTAACAGTTTTGGCACAGACATAAAGTTATGCATGTGAAGAAAAACAAAACGGAAGTAATTTGAACCTAAGTAATATTACCAGACATGAGATAAATGAATATAATGAAGAATTTTATACAGATTACGTATATGATAACGTAGTAGCCCAGTGCTGACCAATAAATAATATGCACAAGCTGGAAATAATTTTAATTAACGTTAGGCATCCCAAATAAGAGTTATATGAGTTTGAGACGGTTTCTGACTGGTGCTAAATTTTTGAGGGTATAAAAAAACCACGAGATTTCAGATTTTCGGTTATAAGTCGAAAACCATGCGTCCAGCAGAAAATTTCACTCTTACCAAAATGAAAGAGTACAAAATTTCATGTCGAATAAGGTACTTATACTTATATACTTCGGTTCAACCGTTTAGCCACAATCGATCGTCAAAGATAGGCAATTTTTACCAACTTGGCGGAATTATGCCTAATGGTGGTCACAAGACCCCGCATTCTTCGAATTTTGGTGCTGACCTTCATAATAGAGTCGAATTGACTAAAAAATGAGATTGTCAAAGTTGGACAATGGTAACCAGTGTCGTAATAATGAAATGATTCATAAAATTATTTAAACTTACACTGCTCGACAAAAATTAAACAAAAATGTCTCCCCGTAAACCTAACAATGGGTTCCAGTAGAGTTTTATACGCTATTTATCATGCAATTTCCCGATTTTTTACAACACGTCAGAGTTTTAAGATATTACTGTACAAATCGACGAAAAAGGCCATTTTGACCTATTTTTGAGTTCGATTAAATATTAAACAGCAATATTTGAAATCAAAATATTTTGTTGATGTAAAGGAAAACAGCTTCCTTTTTGATTTTTAAATTACCACTTGTTTGTAGCTCAATTAGAACTCGAGTTATAACTAAAAACCCAAGACCTTATGTTTTTATCTGTTTATTATCCTTTATAATCACGTAGTTTTGGTTTTTTAGTTATAACTCGAGTTCCAATTGAGTAAAAAACAAGTGGTGATTTGAAAATCAAAGAAGCTGGTTTCTATTACCCCTATTAAAAAAATATTGTGATTTCAAATATTGCTGTTTAATAACTATTGGGATTCGAAAATAGGTCAAAATGGCTTTTTTCGTCGTTTTGGCCGATAATATCTCAAAACTCTGACCTGTTATAAAAAATCGGGAAATTGCATGTTAATCAGCGTATAAGACCCTACTGGAATCCATTGTTAGGTTTACGGATACAAATGTTTGTTGACCAGTGTGATAATACGTATACTACTGTATTCTTCAATAATCTAAAATAAACCTTCCTTATTAAATTTAATATTAAGATCATTAAAACCTAAAAAAGAAATACAGTCCACTGAAGACGTTTTCAGCTATTTAAAAAGAAGAACTAGCAAATAACACAAGATTAACTAATTTAAACAACTAAAATTAAAGGATGTGCTAATATTTATTTATCAGTGTACTTTAACGAAATAGTGTATTTTTTCTTAGGAAAGGTAGGAAAAAATATTACAATCTTAAATTCTACAGAAAGTTCGTCTAAATGATTTATATCATTTAGACGAGAATAAATCTTTGATTTTATCAAAAGTGCTTATATGGTAGTTGGGTTTTCCAGGAGTATAAGCAAGAGGGGGGAACTAAACATGGGAGTGTATGTATGTATGTATGTATATAGTAAAAGAGGGGAGACATCTTGAAATGTAAATAAATCGTGAACGTGATCCACAACTGTAAAACGAACTTGTATTTGATTAGGCTTAGGTTTGTATGAATCATGTGAAAGGGCCCATTATACAACGGTTAGATAATCTAGTCTTGAGATGAGGAGCTCAAGTGGAGGCAGCTGGCCAGGGGCCAGCCAGCCAATGGTGACTCATCCCACTGACACCAAAATGCACTACTAATCACCAAATGATGATCGGATCGATGACAAAAACGGCTCAAGTACCATTCATTACAATCCATAGGGAGAGGATTTTACTGATTAGAATCCTCGGGAGTGAATAAATGCAATGGTCGAGGAAATAAATATAAATAGAGGAAAGAATTAAAAATAAAGAAGAGGGGGCAAATTGAAAGAGGAGGGTAATCAGTGAAAGGGAGGGGGGATTTAAAGACCACTTTAATCTCTGCTACTTTTGTTTTCAGTTAGCCCCCTCTTATTGATAACCGATAAACGATATTTATTCAAATTATGTTAAAAAAAAAGACTAAAGGAATTGAAAAACGAATCCGATTCATTGATTAAATTTTAAAAGCTTCGAAGAAGGTAAATTTCATTTTATAAACGTTTCAATTATTGCCACCCAATTACCATTGTCAATCTCTATTAAGGAGGTCCGTCCTTTCGCTCCAGTTGAGTCAAAAGAAGTGTAGTATCAAATATTTAATAAAATAAGTTAAAATACAAATGAAAAATAAAAGAATTAAAAAATAAATAGTATGAAAGCCGTAAATGTTTGAAATAAAAACAATTATAAAAATACAAAAGTTAGTTTGATTTATTCAAATCAGCTGATAATAACTCTTGTATGATTTGACAATGCGTTGTATTTCTACTGTTTTTATTTTTTATTTTTATTTATTTATTCGAACGGAACAAGTCCTTTTACATATTATAAGGATAAATATTTAATTACAATTCAGTCTACTAAATAACAGTATAATCTATCATCCCAGCATCAATTTCTTAACGCTCACAAGAGAACAATTGTTAACGTCAACGCCAATGAACACCAGATTACATATGCTCATCATTCGGTTTAGGGGTGAAGCCATGATGTAGTTTGATCTCGGGCAATCAATGTAAAACATGTCTTGCGATCTCAAACTACCGACATGGAACATTTATTTTTAGCTGGGATAATAGTAAATTGATATCAATCTGGATATTTAATAATATTTATATATAATAGTCCAGATTAATTTGCAGCAACGCTCACGTAATGCTGCCGACAGGGAGCTCTGATGCCGTCGGTATATTTGCGGCAAATTTGAAATAAAATTGTAATTTTAGCTCGAATTTTGAAATGAAAGACTCCAATTGATTTTAAATTAAGAAACATTAAATATATTGATAATTATTCCTCCCCCACCCCCCTTCACCACTCAAAAATTAAATATTTAATTCGCTTTTCTTTGGGCACAGAAGAAGAAATTAATTACATCTTATTTGATTTATATTTTATATATTATTTGTTTATTTTTTAATAATTTGCTACTTTTTTATAATTTATTAAAAATCTAAATTTTGTTATTCTTATTTTTCGATTTTTACAAAATTAAACGACTTAATACACGCATGCCCGAGTTTCTCATGGCAATACTGGAGCAGCCTCTCATACAAACAACACCTGATCTCTTTTAAATATTTGGAGCCTTATATAAATTATCGATCCCAAATTTAAAAAAAAAATGATATAATATAATTCTACTCCTCACACGATCCCACCTATTTAAATAAATCTATTTCCACACAAAAAATATCACAATGCTGTAGATTATAGAAAAAAAATACTTCCAGATTCATATCTAGAGCCTCATTTCTGTAGCTGTGTCAGGACAAAAATGAGGCGTAACTTTTAAGAGACTATGTATTTTCGAGAGTTTACAGGTATACATTTAGAGTGTGGTTTTTTAAGAGGAATAAAAATTTTGGAGCGAGACGCTGCCCGCCAGGGTACCAGCCCGGTGGGCCGAGCTTATAAAGGCTACATCAAAATAATTTCGTCTGATATCAAGGCCAGGAAGGTTAAATTGAGTTTGTAAAGAGACATTTGAAGAGGAATCATTTTGGATGAACAGTTTAAAGAACAGCCTGTGAAGATATTTATTTTGTACAGATTGAAGAAGTTTTTTTTTTCTGCTGAGTAAAACAGACTCCATACTTCTGTGGCATACTCAACAATTGGACGAACTATGGATTTGTAAAAATGGATGAAGCATTGGACATTTCTAAATTCGTAAGAATTGCCTCCTCAATTACTCTCGACCTAGACAAACTGAATAAATGGGGCTCCCAAAATTTAGTTAACTTTAATTCAAATAAGACTCAATGTTGTCTATTTTCTAGGCGCGAAAATAGAGATTTCCTGATATTCACTTCGATTCGAATACCCTGAAAATGTGTGACAGCCTATCCATGTTGGGCGTCTCTGTCGCATCTGACCTGACTTGGAATGAACACATCTCCTCTGTGGCGAAATCTGCAGCAAGGAAGATTGGCTTCTTATTCAGGTCCAAGCGATTTTACAAACCCCCACAACTTCTCACCATCTACAAGGCCCAAATCCGCCCCTGTCTCGAATACGGCTCTCATCTGTGGAGAGGAGCCTCAAAATATTCTCTTGCTACCCTTGATGCAATTCAGAAACGAGCCGTCAGGCTAATTGACGATTCTACCCTCACCGACTCCCTCGACTCGCTGGCTCATCGAAGAAATGTCTCCGCCCTTTCCCTTTTCTATAGATACTATCACGGCAGGTGCTCTGATGAGATAAAATCAATAATTCCCCCCAAAGCATGCTTTGCACGCAGCACACGTTTTGCCGACTCCCAACACTCTTTCGCGGTCAAATTAGAAAAGTGCCGGACCACTTCATTCGCGAATTCATATATCCCCATGACTTCAAGGAACTGGAACTCTCTCACAGCCTCTATCTTTCCCAGCACCTATGATCTTCAAACCTTCAAAACCAGGGTGCATAGACACCTACGTCTACACCCTCTCACTTAATCAACTTTCCCTTCTCTTCGGTAATGCAAGGGTCTTTCGAGATCCATAGGGGCTACATCTTTACTGGTGCACCCCTTCTTGCATTCGATTGCATTAAAAAAAAAAAAAAAAAAAAAAAAAAAAAGTAATGAAACCGAGTGTTCCGAGAGATCATCTGTAGATGTCATGGATATGATCCTTACATCTAAACATAGAATTTATGTGATTTTTTTAAACTAAATTTCTCAGTAAATTCGACGGTCAATGATATATTATTATTGAAAATAAAGAAACCTGCATGTTTCAGAAACTGTCAAGATTTTAATTTTTCATAAGACTCTAAGAAAATCTTTACATTTAAAAAAAATTTGTTTTCAAAAATTTGCACGGTAATGTGTGATTGAAACTTCACCAAAGCATAGATAGAGACTTAAACTATTATAAAAAATAAAGTTATAGTTATAATCTAATATTTTTTATTTAACATTGGCGGAGAAAGAATCTCCTTAATATGAAGATTTGGGTGTCTTATCTTTTTCAGGTTCCACTCCCGAGAGGGCGGAATCTTCTGATATATAATATATACATAATAATGAATAATCTACTAGGGTCTTTGATAAAATTGTCCTTAAATATAAATTCTCATATAATTAAAAGTTTTAATTTAATTTTATTTATTATATTATCTTTATAATATAGGATTATTACCTTAACAAGTAGGGCAATGAATGAATAACAGAATTGCTTACCTGAAACAAAAAAACAAAAATAATTAGTAGAGATTGTGGTGTTGGTGCAAGATGAAACATCTTTAATAAGGATAAGAGTAAATAAATATTATATTTAATATTGATTTACTATGAGTTAAGGATTCTAGGTCACTTATTTCACATTAAAATTAAAAAATTAAATGATATAAATTTTTTTTAAATGTTAGTTAAAAAGTTAATCAGTCATAAATGTTATTTTCTACATTTAATTTAGAGTTTAAATTTTAATAAAATCACACATAATCAATAAGGGTTTCTCCGCGTGGGTTTGAGAGTTTTGATAAAAACTTTGAGTAAAACTCTCAAACCCACCCGGAGAAACCCGAAAAACCTCTAATGATATATATGCGTGTGAAGAAAAACATTCTATATACAAGAATTGCTCGTTTAATATAATAAGATTTGGGATGCCTAACGTCGATTAAAATTATTTCCAGCTTGTGCATATTTATTTTCCAAAGCGGCCTTTTTTCGGTCTAATTTACCTGGGCTAGAAAGAAACATCTGACAAAAGTAATCGAGGGATAGATAGCTGGACCCAGGTGAACAAGCTTTCGTGAACGAACCGTTTATTTGCCTGGATGGAAAAGTTAGGCGCCGGCATTGGCATGCCCTGGGGGGTGTGTAGGCAACCGAAACTGCCGTTTTGTCCTTCGGGAAAGAATGGGCCTCACGTGATGCCGAACATCCGTTTCTGATTATTTCCACCTCACCTGGAATTTTTGCTTTAGTATTTTTAAAATACTTTGACAAGTATCTTAATTTATTAGGATGTATTGTTTTCTTTTCTTTATTGATATGAACAATTGAATGTCATCCGATACCAACCCAAAGTGGCCGTTGCTAATGAGCAGAACTCTCGACTGTCACGAACTATCTCCACTCAACAGTTATAGCTGGGTCACTTTTCTGACATAGTCCCCGAATGTCAATAAGGAGGATAGCAACGATTTATACAGGGTCAATTAGCACACCGCCAGGTTCGCTGTGTCAACAGGGTTCCCACCCTCTGTGTTAAACAACCGGCTAAAATATCGGACCAATAAAGTAAAATATTATTAAAAAAAAAAATTTCTTTTTCCTAAATCAAACCACACTACATAGAACGGAACCGCTAAAGTTCGAATATCTGAAATTTGTTGACGGTTTGGTTCGGGCAGGGGCCTTCGGGTCCCCACTCATTTTTCTAATCAACAACACATTAAAAAACCGAAAACCCTAGGGTGTGTTTAGTGCGAGGGGGCTTGTCTCGAGCCCCCATTTTTTTTTCTAATCAAACAGACATTTAAAAACCGAAAACCCCCTGCTATCTTTAGGCCGAGGGGGGTTCTCTCGAACTAACATTTTTTTTTCCTAATCAAACACACATTTGAAAACCGGAAAACCTGGAGTCTATTTAATCCGTGCGGGGGGCGTCTCATTCATTAATTCAATTAAAATAAAATTTGGCTAGCTTTTCTTATCCGAAGAAATTAACCTAAAAATATCTTTAAGAAAATATACCTATATATATATAAAAAAGGAATTTAAATGAAATTAATAAAATAGTTCTATCAAAATTATAAAAATAAGTCTAAACACACAGTGTACATAGTACATTTATAAAATTTAGGGAACGCGGTGTTGGTTTATAGTGAAACATTGTTAAAATTAAATTAGGTTGGAGTTGGTGGTGTTTCACAAGGAGAAAAATTAAAATACAAAGATTTTTTACCATAGTTTACTCTATATATTTCGAGCTCTTAACTCATGTCAATGTTCTCCTGACGATGAGTTAAGAGCTCGAAATATATAGAGTAAACTAAAAAAATCTTTGTATTTTAATTTTTCTCCTTGTGAAACACCACCAACTCCAACCTAATTTAATTTTAGTACATTTATAATTAAAATTATATTAAAATATGTCTAATTTAGCAAAAATATTTTCAGCTGAAATGTCAAAAATTGAGAGCGAAATTGAATGAATCAGGGAGGTAGGGAGGGAACACTAGCTCGAGAAAGTGTCTCCAGCTGACGTCACCAGCCGCCATTTTGGTCGGGTCAAGAAATAGGAATACCCATAAGAGCAATGCTAATATATTTATAATTTAATCTATATATCTTTAAATAAAAATATTTTTAAATAGAACAAATATATAAATAAATATTTAAAAAATGTTATTTCTTAAATTTGCCATGAATTAAATAACTACTTTCAATAAAAATTTAATAAAATAACGAGAGGGATTGTACTTATTATTTTTCTCTTCCGAACACTTTTAAGATAATTTGTTTATTTTAAAGATTAAGGAAAAACATAAAAGATGATTATTTAGTAAATATAATAATTGAAAATAGTATATTTAAAAAATTAATCACATATTTTTAAATACAAAAATTCTTCTTTAGTAAAAGATAATAATTTTTTTATTAAATATTAAATATAAGGGTATCTGGTATAGTTATGTGAATGGACATCTATTTTACTAAACAAATTTTATTTATTTATTAAACCAATTTTTTTTTACACAATGCAAAGATTAAGCATTATTAAAGTTATAAAACAAATAAACATATTCAAAAAACTTGAAACTAATTTATTGTTTTTAAGGAAAATATAAAATTTGATTCCGCGACATTTCAGCCCCCGATAAAATATCCTTCAGACAAAATAACCCTTCCCCTCGTGAATCTTATGAGTAAAGCAAATCGACTCCGGTTCGGCTAATATATATTCAGTTTCGTCAGCCAACCGAACCGTCTAAAAACCAGCCCGAAAAGGAGCTATACGAACCCAACCGAGCCGAACTGAATATATATTAACCGAACCTCCGAAAGTTTAGTCCGGACGGGGTGTGTTTCGGGCTCCCATTTTTTTTCTAATCAAACACACATTGAAAACCTAACCAGCCAATCGTCGGGCGGGGTGTGTTTGGGGCTCCCATTTTTTCCTAATCTAACACACATTGAAAACCGAACAGCCAATCGTCGAGCATGGTGTCTCTTTTGTATTATCCCTTATACTGGGGAATATTTTGTCAGAAGATATTATGCCGGGGGATATTTTGTCGGGGGCTGAAATGTCGCGGTACCATAATATTTATACTGTCTATTCAATAATATAAACACTTGAAATAAAAAATAAAATCTGTTTTATATCACTCTTAATAATAAAAAAAACTGTCTTAATAAAAATGGGTACTATTAACATGTATTCAAATGGGAAGACATATTCTTCTGACCCGAGTATAATGGCGGCTGGAGGGGAAGTGTCTGTCCTAACTGCAAACACCCCCCACTCCTGCTTTTCAAGCTTAGCTGTTCCTCCTTATCTCCTTGGAATGAATGAATAAAATCCGCAGTGTTGGTATCCCTATCTACCAAAACTTAATATTGCTGACTTGTGCTTATTGACATTTGAATGTCATGAAATTACATTAATTAACAGTTATTTATTTTAAGAAATTAATCGTAACTTCCGGTCCGGTTTGTGTCCTACTCCTATGTCTGCCGGGAACCAAGTGCTTCTTTCGCCCCCCACTGGCACCATTTTACAAGCAATAAATTATATTTTTAGGTCCCACAGTGTTCCGAACTGTAAAGATCACCCATAAATCTTCTCTCTCTCTGAAAACTTTCTATAATTAAATCAAATGTTTACCAATTTTTCAATTGAAAATAGAAATGCTCTCCGCCATTCATTCCAATCACCACCTCGACATTATTCTGCTTCACATTTATAAATTAATCGTTTATTTTTATCCCCAATAGATTTACGATTTTACAATGAAATTAATGTTCATTTACATTTTAGTGTAGGGGAATTTTTTTTCAACATGGATAAAGAAATCCTAAGGGGAATCTAAATTAAGATATCTTGTTAATTGAAAGAGACTGACGCAAATGCGCTTTTCAAATTCGCAAGCTACATTAACTTAACGATATAATAAAATCTCCATGCGTCTACAATTAAATAAAATACTCTTTTTCAGTACGTTGAGGCCAAAAATTAATTCTTTCCGCACATAACCTTATTCCTTTCCCCCTTTATTATACTATACAGAATTCAAACAATAGCTGAAAACTTGTTTCGCAAAGTCAAAGGGGATGATAAAATTCCTACCTTTATTTTGGGGCCTATTCTTAATTGAATTATATATTTTATGATGTAGAGAGTGAGTACATGAACATTCTTTACCGACTTGTAGAGATAATGCTTTCTTTGCACCCTGAATAGAGTATTATACTATAGTTTCAAGCTTCAGCAATCTTTAAAGCTCGGCTGATCTTTATTATTTGTAATAATAATGAGGAATAAATCATCAGTGTGTCTTCTGTTTGATTTCAAAGACTGCCTTATTTCCATCTAATTCAAATATTTCACACGGATATTCAATAGCAAACCAGCAAGATACAATTAAATTGACTTCATAAGGAAGCTAGAAAGTTATTAAATAATCTTTATATTAATTAACATCAAGCAGAAGACACATCTCTAGTTTGAAGGAGACAATAAAAGAGTGTGTCTTCTGCTGGAATTATAAATTTTATTTATTTATAATGAGACTATAGTTTCGAGGGCTTTGTCCTCTTCATCAGTCTATTACAATGGATTCACAGGAATTAATTTATGAATGAAAGGTTAAAATCTTTCATGTGGTTAGGTTAAGAAAATATACAGTGTGGGCAAGTTAGGAATTAAAATTTATACTTGTTTTATTATTTTGACTGTAGGTGGCGTTCGTGAAGTTTATATTTTAGCGACTATTTTTAAAATAAAGCTTTCGGGAATTTCTATTTTTCGATTTAAGATTTTTTGGTGAATTATTGTATGATTTTAAAATTTCTAACGATTCGAAAATACTATTTTTTTTTTTCACTCACTTTCAACCATCTCTAGTTTATTTCTTATAAATTAAACAACTCTGTTCCTAAAGTGAAAGTTTCTTTTTGCCGAGAGTAGCAGAATTTTTATAAATTAAGCGAGACAATAAAAAAGACTGTTTCTTCTGCTGGAAAAATTAATTTTTTAATTTATTTATAACGAGACTATAGTTTCGAGGGCTTTGCCCCTTTACAATTTCACTTTCACACATCAATTGTGATTCAATTGATAAAGGGGGCAAACTATAGTCTCGTTATAAATAAATTAAAAAATTTATTTTTCCAGCACATTTTATTGTCTCCTTTAGCTCTGTTTCTACTTTAGGCAAAAAAAAAAAAAAAAAAACTTAATTTTATTTGTAATTTCTTGATGATAAAGAATTTGATTTTATAAATATTATCATTTATTGTGTTAAAGTTTACAAGCCTTGTGTTGTTATCTTCATTATAATAAATTCGAGCTGCGAAGCCCACTTTTGGCGAGGATTTTGCTGTCCAGGGGGCTACACCCCTGGAGTCTACATTGGGTTTTAAAAGTAATAATTATATAATTACAGGATTTGGATGAAGCAGTCCAAGTTAAAATAAGATAAATTATATTCAATAAGATGTCATCTATTAGATTAGATCAATCTTTTCAAAAAGCCGATGTTTCGGAGGATTTTCCTTCCTTCTTCAGGGTCTGTAACCATTAAATGGGATTTGGCTTTGGATATAAAGCGTGTAAAATAGGCTGCGCTGACCAATAAATATGCACAAGCTGGAAATAATTTTAATCGACGTTAGGCATCCCAAATAAGAATTATATGAGTTTGCAACGGTTTCTTGCTGGTGCTAAATTTTTGAGGCCCTAAAAACCTAGAAAATTTTGGAATTTTTCAGATTTTCGCTTATATCTCGAAAACTATGCGTCCTACAGAAAACTTAACTCTTAACTAAATGAAAGAGCACAAAATTCCTTAAAAGTTAAAATCGGTTTAGCCGTTTGGATACAATCGATTGTCAAATTTTACCAAATCGGCAGAAAAGTGAAATACTTATTAGGTGGTCACAAGAAACCACTCTTCTGTTATTAAATCAACGATAAAATATATGAAACAATCAAGATTATCATTTGTTACAATAAATATTAATAATTAATAATGAAAATGCCCTATAAAATTCTCACCCCAATAGTAGTTGCCAATTGGCTAAAAAATGAGATTGGCAAAGTTTCATCTTAATTGGACAGAAGTAACCCGTGCCGGAATGAGGTTGAAGTTTATGAAAAATCGTAAAAAATTGTAGTTTTTCCTTCATTAAAATGAAAACCACTCATCGTAGAAACTTGATTCTTGTCTCATTTTCTAGGAAATTTTGTTGGCTTGAAGTTTTACTTGAGCAACTTTGTTGTTAAAACTTTTAGATTTGAAGATATCCAGCATTTGATGATCATTGCGACAGTTGTCCAATGAGCATAATTCACTTTTCCGCCAAGTTGGTAAAAATAGCCTTTCTTTGACGATAGAATGTGACTAAATGGCTGAACCGATTTTAAATTTTAAGTAGGATATTAGAGGCGAAATTTTGTGCTCTTTTATTTTGCTAAGAGTGAAAACTTCTGTAGGAGGCATGATTTTCGAGTTATAAGCAAAAATCTAGAGTCCAAAATTTTCGAGTTTTTTTGGCCCGCAAAAATTTAGCACGAACCAGAAACCGTCGCAAACTCATATATAACTCTTATTTTGGATGCTTAATGTCGATTAAAATGGTCTTCAACTTGTCCATATTATTATATTGGCCAGCAGAAGTCTAATTTTCCTGGACTATTCTTTCTCTTCGGATCAAAGAACTTATTCTTTACTTTAACCTGAATGATATGAAGTTAAAAAACTAAGAAGCCACTTGACTAAGGGAATGAAAATAAAATATAGAAAAAAGCTTGAGAGGAGAGGCTGAAAATCGATGGATTTCGAGAAGGAAACGATTGCTTTTCCGATATTTGCTTTATTTTTATTGAACATTATTAGTCTCTTTGAAGAGAATCTTTATAGGCAGTATTATCTCTTTCTCTATAGAATTCCAAACTTCAAGTTCCTTTAATCCAAGTGGTAAACATTTAAGAGTAAATAATAAAAAAAAGAAAATTAGAATAAATAGGTATTAGACCTTTTTTATTAGGTTTGTTTAGACCTAACCTCTTTGTTTATGAACCGATTTCGATGGTTCTTTTTTTATCCGAAAGGGGGTGTCTTAGGGATGGTGTCATATTAATTTGGTCAAGTTCTGATGATATAATCACTATTAATAACATCACTAAAAGAGAAAAATAAAAATTTTTAAGAAAAAAATAAAAACCGACTTCAAAAAATTAAATGCAACAAATATAAAAATACACTAAAAGGTATAAAATAATTATTATCTTATTTAGTTACAACTAAACGACGAAATATTAACACGAAATTACTTTTTGAAGTTGGTGCCAAACATATACCTTTTATGAATCGCACTCGACGGATCTTACTTAGTACGTTAGGCGGGTACGCTCGCTTATAGGTATAGTTTGTTTGGCACCGACTTTAAAAGTAATTTCGTGTTAATATTTCGTCGTTTAGTTGTAACTAAATAAGATAATAATTATTTTATACCTTTTAGTGTATTTTTACATTTGTTGCATTTAACTTTTTGAAGTCGGTTTTTATTTTTTCTTAAAAATTTTTGATTAATTGAATTCACTCAAAACAAATTGTTCTATTCATTCGAAATAGATAACTAATAAATGGTAAAATATTATATCTTATTAGATATTATTTATCGATCACTTTAACTTCATCCGCCTATAAAAATTATACAGGGATTACATATACCATATATATTTAAATTTATGGAAATCAATTAATTAATTTGATTTAGTCAATGCATAATCAAATTTTGTCTTGGAATATTTTGAGAGAGCGCAGGTCGGCTCTTTAAAAAGATCCTTCCTTGAACAATGGTAGAGGTAGAGGTAGAGAGGTAATAGAATTGTGTACGAGCGATTTCCCTCGGTTTCTTACCTCAAGCGCAAGGTTTAATTACAATACCGTCTCTTGTGTAGACAAAGGGCCAAAGTTACCCAGAACAATAGAGGCTAAAGCATTCCTTCTTTGATATCAATCATAGGACATAAAAGCGGGCTCTCCTAAGGGGGGCGGAGATATCGGGATTTGGTCACCAGCAACTTCTCTCTCTCTGGGGATATCATCATCAGCATCAGCATTTCTTTTCGGGGCAACTTCATTCGTAGGGTTTTTATGGACGCTTAGAATGACTACCGAAATGATGGACGATGACAACCGGAAAATGAGACCCTTTTGGTCGGTCAGCAACTAAATGATACTTTTTTAATGCTCTATCTTTTTATTACACGCTTTATATTAGCTTCACCTGTATGTATATATGTATGTATCAATGTGACTTTTGTCCAGTTAAATTCCGCAAACATTTCTCTATAAAAACAATTGTTTAGCTACTCAATTTAAATGAAATTATATAAAAATAAATACATTTCATTCTGTTAAATTCCGCAAACTTTTCTCTATAAAAATAATTAAGACTAAAAAGTAAAAATATAAATTATATTAAAAAAAAAACTAAAAAACACGCTCCTAAAAAGTAGAAAATAATGTAATAATCAAAAAGTGTGGGGCGCAGAAACATGTACTTTTAATTAATTTCGACAGTGGCCCACGCTATTTGATTAAGTATTATATTATTTTGTACATTTTAGAAGCGTGTTTTTTTTTTACTTTTTAGTCTTAATTATTTTTATAGAGAAATGTTTGCGGAATTTAACAGAATGAAATGTATTTATAATTTCATTTAAATTGAGTGGGTAAACAATTATTTTTATAGAGAAATGTTTGCGGAATTTAACAGAACAAAAGTTACATTGATACATAGATAGATAGATACATACATACATACATACAGGTGAAGCTAATATAAAGCGTGTAAAAACTAAATTATATTTTAAAAAAGACGTTTATAAAAAGGATAAAATAATTTAATAATCATAAAGCGTGGGGCACTTACAGTACATGTTTCTACGCCCACACTTTTTGATTATTACATTATTTTGTACTTTTTAAAAAGGATGTTTTTTATTTTTTTAAATATAATTTATTTTCATATTTTTATTCTATAGAATATAGTAATGTGAAGTATTGCACAATCGACTGCCTGGGTCCTGAAACTTTGAGAGCTTGTATATCAGAGATGTAAAAAGTTAATTTCATTTTGTTGTTGTCTAGGTGGAAGGAATATATGCCCTTAATAGTTGGAAACTGGATATTGTATCCCCAGAGGCCAAAAAGGGTCAGTGCGTATGTACCCCCCTGCGTTTAGCAACCATAAGTCTCAGAGCTACGAAATTCGAAACTTAAGCTCGATATAGGCTAGAAGGAGTACAGCAAGTTTTTGGTTGAAATCGGAAAACCGGAAGTTGACATTTATGTGAAAGATTTTTCGATTTTTTAGATTTTCTTAAAAACGGCAGTAACGATTTTTTTAATTAGTGTAGTTATCAAGTGTCGAGGCTCTGTATATAATATAATATTAGAATAAATTAAAATTTCTTTAAAAGTAAAACTTTATTTTGTCAAAAAAATCCGAAGATGAGAAGGCACCCTTGTATCACTTCGCCATTTTTGGAGTGGTTCATAAATTTAATTTTTAGGAGAGATATAAAAATAAATATTATATTCGAGCTCTCTATATAATATATTATTAAAATAAATTAAAATTTTTTGAAAAGTAAAACTTTATTTTCTTAAAGTTTTGGCTAAAATCGAAATATCGGAAGTTGATGTTTACGTACGTGAGAATGTCCCCCCCCTGCATTTTGCAACCATAAATCTCAGAGCAACGAAATTCGAAACTTAAGCTTGATATAGGCTAGAAGGGGTACAGCAAGTTTTTGGTTGAAATCGGAACACCGGAAGTTGACATTTACATGAAAGATTTTTACGTTTTTTTTTTTTTCAAAAACGGCACTAACGATTTTTTAAAAATTGGTGTACTTATCAAGTTATTAGTCGTGTATAAATTTTGAGCCGATTGAAATAAAGGAAAGAGGTGTAAATTAGGCGTGTCGGGATGATTTCAAATAAATAAAAATGTGAAAGTCGTGTGGTGACCACACCAGTTATTCTCTTTCAATTGCCCGTCTTTTCTACCATCTTTTTATAAAAAACAAATCTAATTAAGAAAATCTACCGACACACACAACTCAAAATGATAAAAGCGTTTAGATTTTCATCTAATGACCAATTAATTATCGAAGAAGAAGACTTCTTTATGAACTTTTTTCATTTTATAGTTAGAGGTAGGTACATATTACAATAAATATAGGTATTCTTTATTTTAAACGCGTAATTAAATTTTTCCTATCCATTCTTGAAAAGTGGATTTCATCTTCTAATTAGTTCAGATCTTGATTGTAATTAATTTTCCTCTTCTTTGAATCTTTTCTCATTTACTTTATTATTTATTCCTTTTGTGTTAGGACTTGTGTGTGTGGTCACCTTAGTAAAGTTTCTTTTTTTTTTTCAATTTCAAAGAGCGCTTCCATAATAATTAATTTTTTTTTTTTGTTTCGTCATATATTTATACGGCAGGTATCACTTTTATTTAATTAATTATTAAAACACATTTTTATTAATTAAATATATAATTAGACAATTTTGAAATCCAAACTGAGCATTATAAAGCATGAAATTGAAATTGTTCACTATATAATATATAATTAGTTAATTTTGTCGGCGGATGCTTTACCATAAACCTCTCGCTCCATATCCCAGGAGATATCCAACGAAACGTTATTTCCATTCCATGTTTGAATTTCATTTAGAAATAACTCAAAATAAAAAAAATAAATAAATAAAAACTCCCTGTAAGAAACATCAATTTCGACTTCAATGTAGGCAACTATATGGAACCCATTAAATAAGATATAATAATGATTTAAAATCGAATAATTTTGAGATTCTATATCTTTTTTTTTTTTTTTTTTTTTTTAATGCAATCGAATGCAAGAAGGGGTGCACCAGTAAAGATGTAGCCCCTATGGATCTCGAAAGACCCTTGCATTACCGAAGAGAAGGGAAAGTTGATTAAGAGAGAGGGTGTAGACGTAGGTGTCTATGCACCCTGGTTTTGAAGGTTTGAAGATCATAGGTGCTGGGAAAGATAGAGGCTGGGAGAGAGTTCCAGTTCCTTGAAGTCATGGGGATATATGTATTCGCGAATGAAGTGGTCCGGCACTTTTCCAATTTGACCGCGAAAGAGTGTTGGGAGTCGGCAAAACGTGTGCTGCGTGCAAAGCATGCTTTGGGGGAATTATTGATTTTATCTCATCAGAGCACCTGCCGTGATAGTATCTATAGAAAAGGGAAAGGGCAGAGACATCTCTTCGATGAGCTAGCGAGTCGAGGGAGTCGGTGAGGGTAGAATCGTCAATTAGCCTGACGGCTCGTTTTCTGAATTGCATCCAGGGTAGCAAGAGAATATTTTGAGGCTCCTCTCCACAGATGAGAGCCGTATTCGAGACAGGGGCGGATTTGGGCCTTGTAGATGGTGAGAAGTTGTGGGGGTTTGTAAAATCGCTTGGACCTGAATAAGAAGCCAATCTTCCTTGTGCAGATTTCGCCACAGAGGAGGAGAGATATCTCTATGTTCACCGACCTCCAGATTAAACGGCTTAACCGATTTATTTCAAATTTGGAACATATACTCCTGAGGGGTCAAGTAGCCGGTGTGATTCATAAAAAGTGAACTTTTAGTCCCAGGAGGATACAATACAAAAAATTTCAAAAAAAAAAACGTATTGAATTTGAACCATTTTTGAAGAATCGTTAGAAATTTTAAAATCATACAATAATACACCAAAAAAATTCTTAAATCGAAAAATAGAAATTCCCGAAAGCTTTATTTTAAAAATAGCCGCTCAAATAAAAACTTCATGAACGCCACCTACACCCAAAATAAAACAAGTATAAATTTCAATTCTTAACTTGGTCACCCTGAACAATTCTTTACCTAACCACATGAAAAATTTTAACCTTTCATTCATAAATTAATTCTTGTGAATCCATTGTAATAGACTAATGAAGAGGGCAAAGCCCTCGAAACTATAGTCTCGTTATAAATAAATAAAATGTATAATTCCAGTAGAAGACACACTCTTTTATTGTCTCCTTCAATATATAAAAATTCTGCTACTCTCGGCACAAAAACTTTCAATTTAATCATTTTTCAAGAAGTTATTAGCGAAAAACCGAAATGCGATATCTTTTAAAAATGTGATTAAAAAAATTTATTTTTTGATGGGTACTAAAAATGTCAAAAAATGAAGAAAATCAAAAATTAAAATTTTTCAAACCGTCCGATTTGGCATGGAATGCCTCAAATATAACAATACAAGCCCGTGCCAGGGCACATATCAATATAATAGTTTTGGTATTCGTTTGTCGCTTGTACTTTTTTTGAACTGAAAATCCTTTGTACAATTTCATAAAATATGTATTTTATTTGTTCTATTAAACCATTTATTTTACATGAATTTATGCATACATTGTTTTTGAGCTTCGACTCCGGAGATTACTTCTCCACCATCGAATGTCCTTCTGATGATCTTCTTTTAGTCCTTGTTTTTAATAAGAGGAAAAAACTAATTAAATAAAAAAAAACCTCTTTTCCGATAATTATTCCTATTCCTCCCCCAATCATCTTTATTTGTTCTAATTAAAAATTGCTGTTTTATAAATTGAAGGTATTATATTAAACTGTGGGTTTTAAAAAGATTAAATTTAAATTTTTAGAAAAATTCAAATAGTTTTCTTATTAGAACTTGGAATAAGAATAGCAAAAAGAAAAAAAGAGATCGGTTAATAATGAACATATTCTCCTGGGACTAAAAGTTGACTTTTTATTAATCACACCGGTTACTTGACCCCTCGGAAGTATATGTTCCAAATTTGAAGTCAATTGGTTAAGCCGTTTAACCTGGAGGTCGGTGAACATAGAGATATATAGTCCCAAAACTATTCAATTTTAATTTATTATTATATCTTATTATTTTAATGGGTTTCATATAGTTTCCTACAGGGAATTTTTATTTATTTATTTTGTCTTTTCAAATTTCGAAATTTTCAGAATTGGTTTGGATTGAAATTAAGAATCTGGCAAAAAGTTGCAAGATTTTGGGAATTCGAAGAGTCTTGAAAGGTATTTTAGTCCCAATAGAGATAATTAATATTAGAATTATTTGTTTCAATTTTTTAACCGGGACTGCTCTCGCTTAATTCTTCTACCATTTATTTTGGTATCAATTTAATAATTATTAATATTTTATCAAAATCTAAAGGTTGTTTTATTGTTGGAATTTTCATAATTAGAACTTCACCTAGTAAATAGTTTTGGTTTCAACTAGTTTATCTAGTTCCATAGAATTGTTCTAGGAATGCTTGGGCCCTGTTGAGTTACTAAATGGAGATAGAAAGTTGTAGCCTCCCCCAGCCCGTTTTAAATCTCCCCCAATCATTTCGAGTGGAATGCAATCAAAATTATCAAAAAAATCGAAATGCGATATCTTTTAAACCGGTGATCAAAAAAATTTCAAAATTTACCACGACGAGTTTTACTTTACTTTACCATACAGGGTAATTGTAATAGTGCATGAAAAAAGTGTTTTTTTTCCTTCTTTTTTTCGAAATATCTCAAAAACGGCTGAAACTATTTTGATTAAAAAAAATTGAGCAAAACCATGGTATTTCGCTCTACAAAAAAGCTCTAATAAGTGAACATCGAAAAAATTATATTTTTCGAGATAATGATTGTTTTGTCAAAATGTCTGTTAGTTAGTCTGGTTGTCTGGTTGGGTGTCCGTTAGTCTGTGCGTTGCCAAATTTTTGTGGACAAGCTAGCTCAAAAACTAGTGTGAATATCGAAACCAAATTTCACACGTAGTTTTGGTCCATTGAGATTAAGAGCAGATTATATTTTGGTGCATATCGACCCAAAATTAAGCAGGGTGGAGGGGGGGTTAAAAATTAAAAATCTAGGCCATTTGACCAAACTCAACCAAATTTTGTATACATAATCAGTGGACCCCCAGAAGTCTAAAAATGCAAAAACTAACCCTCGAAAATGAGGGGGGTGTATGGTCAAAAAATGAAAATATAGGTACTTGTACCAAACTCAACTAACCCCCCCCCCCTACATGATCATAAATAATTTTATTAAATATAAGTGAGGGGCCAGGTTGTATGGTAAAGTCAAGTGGATGGCCACACCAGAACACGTCAGCTTATTTTGATGTGTACTAAAAAATGTCAAAAAAAGGAAGGAAATCAAAAATTAAAATTTTTCAAACCGTCCGATTTGGCGTGGAATGGCCCATTTTATTTAAGCACATTATCAAAATGGATGTTTTTCTTTACTTGGTCAATAAAACAATACCGGTTTTCATTTGGTGCGGATAAAATCAATTATTGTGTAATGTGCATGAAAACTAGTCTTAGAAGTCATTCCTCCAAATGACTTCATTCATGGCTTTACATGATGCAAATTTAAAAAGAACAGGCTTCTGAGTATTCTTTACCCACTGTATTATACAATTAATTCTATTGAAGATCAAATATATGTTGCGAGTTACGAGACTGGGTTAAATAAAACCAGTTGGCTTACAAGTATAAAATCCAATAAAGAACCAACCAATCTAAACTGTTGAGCGTTAAACAGAACAGTATGGAGAAATGAAAAACACTTGTCGGAGGGGGCGGCAATTCTTGGCAGGTTTCATCGTGCGTTGCCATATCCCAAATTGTCAATTAAAAGGGGCCGAGGCGCCTAATGACCCGGAATCAAAACACAAGAGAATTAATTGAGCGTTTGGGAAAAGAAGGCAAACAACCCTCCTAGAAAAGAACAACCTGCTGGGGGCTGGTTGTATGGTACGAGAACAGTTATCCCGGCTGGTTGACACATGTCAAAAATGACGACCCGTGTGATGGATGGGACACATAAGCAGACGCCAAGGCCTCCTCTGTTATTATTATTGTTATTATCATCATTATTAATGTTGTTGTTGTTTTATTGGTATTCGAGAATGAATTAACCACTCATGTTTTGAGTGGGGAATTAAATGGAAATTGATTTGTACTCTGCTGCATACAGATTCCAATATTATTAAATCAATGAATCTATAATTATGAATCAATTAAAGAAGCTATCAAGCAAGGACAGCGACGCGGCAGACGAAAGAAAAGTCCATTAACATACAGATGATGTTTTTATTAAAGACTACTTTCAAAATGAGTAGAGTAGAGTAGAATGCATTTGAAGATCATATTTACCGTATTTAAGTTTTTAAAGTGAAACTTCTTTAGAGACGTATTTGTTTGATGTGGGAAGATAAAATATAGATAGAGGAGATATAGAGGACATGCGTTGTGAGGTGAGAATTGCTGATTTATATTATACAAGCTGCGAGGCCCGCCTTCATGAGGCCTCTTGCTTACCGAGGGCTCCTCCGCCCCTAAACCCCAGAAGTGAGCGACCAATATTGCTCTTTAACACTTAAAATTAAAAAAAAATTCTGATTTTTTTTTCATTTTTAATTCTACCGACAGAGGAAGATGTTTCAGTGATTCTTTCTATAATCTTTGAAAATTTTATATAGCCATTATAATTAAAATTAATAATTAATTTTGGCCTTTTTAGGGTGTTTTGACTTCACCCTTAGGGGAAAAATTCAAGTGTTTGAGACACCTGCGTTGTTACAATAAAGGGGAAATGACTCAATAGAGGAGAAATAATTTTTTATAAAACTTACTAATATATAATGACAAATAAAATTAATTAAAATTAGGAAATTTAAATTGTTATTTTAAAACCCACTAATATTTAATGACAAATACCAATTTATTAAAATTATGAAATTTAAATTATTTCAATATAGAGGAGAATGAAAATGATGGAATTGGAATAATTATCGGAAAAGAGGTTTTTTTTTAATTAGTTTTTCCTCTTATTAAAAAAAACAAGGACTAAAAGATGATCAAGGACATTCGATGGTGGAGAAGTAATCTCCGGAGTCGAAGCTAAAATACAATGTATGCACTAATCCATGTAAAATAATTGGTTTAATAATAATAAACTAAAAAAAAATTATTTCAATGGGGGAAATGAGAGGATGGATTAGAAATATGGAATTGGAATAATTATCGGAAAAGAGGTTTTTTTTATTTAATTAGTTTTTTCCTCTTATTAAAAACAAGGACCAAAAAGATGAACAAGGGCAGTCGATGGTGGAGAAGTAATCTCCGGAGTCGAAGCTCAAATACAATGTATACGTTAATTCATGCAAAATAATTGGTTTAATAAAATATATTAAAAAAAAAAAAATATTTCAATGAATGGATTGAAGATATGGAATCGGAATAATTATCGGAAAAGAGGTTTTTTTTATTTAATTAGTTTTTTCCTCTTATTAAAAACAAGGACCAAAAAGATGAACAAGGGCAGTCGATGGTGGAGAAGTAATCTCCGGAGTCGAAGCTCAAATACAATGTATACGTTAATTCATGCAAAATAATTGGTTTAATAAAATATATTAAAAAAAATATTTCAATGAATGGATTGAAGATATGGAATCGGAATAATTATCGGAAAAGAGGTTTTTTATTTAATTAGTTTTTTCCTCTTATTAAAAACAAGGACCAAAAAGATGATCAAGGACAGTGAATGGAGGAGAAGTAATCTCCGGAGTCGAAGCTCAAATACAATGTATACGTTAATTCATGCAAAATAATTGGTTTAATAAAATATATAAAAAAAAAAAATTTAATGAATGGATTGAAGATATGGAATCGGAATAATTATCGGAAAAGAAGTTTTTTTTTTATTTAATTAGTTTTTCCTCTTATTAAAAATAAGGACTAAAAAGATGAACAAAAAATGAAAATTCTCGCCCTGGGGGTGGGCTCCAAGGGGCGGGCCTCGTAGCTACTAATAATTCCTAAAACTTATTTCTTTTATTTTCACGTTACAAGAGTCAATTTGAATTTATAGGTATTTATTCTACTTGCGTCATATAATTAAAATAGAAATCTAAATAATCTTTATCAAAACTTTAATTTAACTGTTATTGTAAAATAGAATTCGAGTTGAAATAGAGAAAACATGGAATTGTGGAAAATTGGAACGCCATCGAGATATTAAACTATTCTCTCTCTAGGCAGAGAGAACCATTGTTTAAATGCGATACTCGAATAATTATTCCAAAACTAATTGTAAAACACAAATGGAATTGATGAATTATCCAAATCATTTGAATGGATTTTAATTGATTTTTCATGCTGAATTCTCAGAGCCAGTAATTTCAATAAAAGCATTCAGCGTGTAGAGTATTTCGATGTATATTCCATTCGGCGTATATTAAAATGAAACAAAGTGAGGGAAATATGTCTGGAATTTGATTGCTATAATACATACGTCTTTTTGGATTTAGCAAAACTAACAAATAATATTTAGGCAAATACTAAATTTATGTGAGGGGGTTGGGTGATCATAGACCAATAATAATTATGGGGGCGAGGTATTTAATAATTTCTGATTGAATTAAATAATAAAAAATAAACTGCAACGGATCGTTGCTAAACTTTATCCAAATTCATTTGAAATATTAATATGTTCTAGAGTAAAGTACTTTAAAATATAATTTTACTAAAAACTTTATTTAACCTTTTTTGTGGTTCCCAAGGTACTTAATTAGGATATTAAATTTCATCAAAATTGGTTAAGTCATTTTCAAGATATTTAGAAAAAACTAAAAAGTACTGAAATAAAGTACTAATGTTTGTGGACCGATATGTACCAAAAACTAATCAGCGCTTCATTTTGTTAAAATACTGGTAGGTTTTCAATTTCAATTCATTCGGTGCAACGGTGTGGAAAAATTCGTGGACGAAAAAAACGATACACACACACACATCCATCCATCCATCCGCACGCACTTCCAAAAAAATGGCACTTTTTGGCCTCTCGGCGAGATCCCAGGTAATTTTTGGCAAAACCGTCACGTGCTAAAATTCAATCTCATTGAATACTTCAATTTGTGACCTTAATTGAGTCCATGGGTTCCGTAGTCTTTACCTGAGGACCCTTTGAAGTCGCGCTTGCCGCGAGAGCGATTCCAATACTTTCTCCCATTCTTCGCATTGGATAAAGTAAAAAATATTATTTCATTATTCGTGTCCATGATTAATAATTAAAGGAATCGTAGGGAGTTGGACAACTCCCTACGATTCCTTTAATAAGTAAAAAATATGTGTGAACCTCATCTACATAAGCTCACGAGGGAATAGAAACTTCGTTTTTTTTTATTGAGAAATCGTCAATAAATTTATATATATATAAAAAAAAATAATCGATTTTTTTGACCCACCCGGTTTGGGGACCGATATGTACCTCACCTCGATTATTTTTTTACAAGTGACACGGAAAAATGAGTTGCTAGACACCTTAAAAAATTCTTTCTAAATATGACCTCTTAATTTTAATAAGAAGATCCTCCGCATCGCAGTTTTTTATTTTTTTCTCAGTCCAATAGAAAAAAATTCATACCTCATCATTAATTGATTGTACAGAAAAATGTTCTTGATGAATATCTTTTGAACGCTTAATTTAATCGCCAAAACATAAGACACTCTTTTTATAGATCAGTTAATTTCCTATAAAAATTTGTATTGCGAATTTTATAATAGCCATTTATTGTCGAGTTATAAAATTCATAAACAAAAATGAAATTTTTCTTAAAATAATCAAACTTAAATCTTCAATATCTTTCAAATAGTGAGGTTTACGGAAAAAATATAAGATACCTTTTTTGTAGAGCATTAAATTTTCTACGAAATTCTTTAAGAACATTTTTCTGTACAATCAATTAATGATGAGGTATGAATTTTTCTATTGGACTGAGAAAAAAATAAGAAACTGCGATGCGGAGGATCTTCCTATTAAAATTAAGAGGTCATATTTAGAAAGAATTTTTTAAGGTGTCTAGCAACCCATTTTTCCGTGTCACTTGTAAAAAAAAAAATAATCGATTTTTTTGACCCACCTAATATATAATAATATAACATAAATATATTTATATTTAACACCTCCAAAAAAATAATTAAAAGTCTACATCATAAAATTTTTTTAAGTTTAATAATAGAAATGTCTCTGGAGTGGATTTTTTAAGCATGATAAACTTTTTCTCCATTATTATACAAATAACATCTAAATATATAAATATTTTTTTTTTTTATTTTATTAAACCAATTATTTTACATGAATCAATGTATACATTATCTTTCCATGACAACTTATCTTTCAAGATCCGATAAAAAATAACGAAGTTATGACAACATTTGTAGGAAAATAGGAGGAAATAAGTCGGTCTCAAAATTCAGTCTACGGAACCCAGTAATGGCCCATACACAAATTTTGTCATAAATTCGTTATTTTTTATCGGATCTTGAAAAATAAGGTGTCATACTGTTCACAATAAAAAGAGTAACATTTTATCTAATAATGTTTTAAAAGATTAAAAAGCTATTCACAATTAAAAATTTTAAATGGCCGCAATTTTGAAAATTTTCGAAATACAATTTAGGTGCTTTTTTAAATAGTAGATAATGTAGTTAAGTACCTACATGTGTACCAAATTTCATAATGATATCTAGATCCGTTCTCAAGATAGACGTTTTTCTTAAAAAAAAAAAAAAAATGGCGGCTTTTCAAAAAAACGAAGCGTTTTTGGAACTTTTCAACACATTTTGATGTGGAAAATCACACCCTGAAGTCTTGGAACGGTTATTCTAAACACCCTATATATAAAAAAATAATCAGAAACAAAAGAATTTCAGGTTAATAATAATTTTAAAAATAATTGTGTGATGAGTTTTTTTGGAGGGACTATTTGTGTGTAGGATATCCCTAAATTACAAAACGAGCGGAGATATACACAAGTGAGAATAGATATTAGTTTCTTTCCTTGTGATGAACAGAATGGATCATCCGATGAGACTGCAAGAAATAGTGGTATGACCTCCGCCCGAGACATGACTCATCGGTCGGCATCACCGATTGGGAGTCTGCAGAGAGCACCAAGTGTCTTGGGATTTCCACCTACATTCACAGAATCAGTCGACAATTCCCGTTCGCTATAGAGAGAACTTAACTATTCTCTTTGCCAGCTTACAGCAGATTACATATACAAAGACCGAACTCATGAGATTTCGAGCTAAATAAATTATTTCATTCATGGGCCGATTGAAACCACTAATTTAATTACATATACAACAATAAACAATTTCATATGTAACTTACTAATGATAAAATATATATAAAAGCCATTGTCAGACAGTACCCGTGGCGCAGCAAGGCGAACATGTGGGAGAAAAAGCAACTAATATTCAATGACAGTTGTTAGATTTTCAAATTTTTCAAATAAAACATCTCTATTCTCTATATTATATATCTATAATATCTCTATATATTAATATATTCCTCTATATATAGCTTAGAATATTAGATTTACGGCGCGTCTCATTTGAAATTTTAGTAGACAAATTTATTAATTTTAAAATATATTATATATTAATATATATTTAATTTGTTCTGGAAATTGTTGGAAATAATTCATTAATTTTTTTTGAATTTAAGAAAAATATAAATTCTTGAAATTTTAGTAGACAAATTAATTTTAAAATTATTATAATAGCCATATCCCGTGGCGCAGCAAGGCGAATATGTGGGAGAAAAAGCAACTAATATTCAATGACAGTTGTTAGATTTTCAAATTTTTCAAATAAAACATCTCTATTCTCTATATTATATATCTATAATATCTCTATATATTAATATATTCCTCTATATATAGCTTAGAATATTAGATTTACGGCGCGTCTCATTTGAAATTTTAGTAGACAAATTTATTAATTTTAAAATATATTATATATTATATATATTTAATTTTGTTCTGGAAATTGTTGGAAATAATTCAGTAATTTTTTTTGAATTTAAGAAAAATATAAATTCTTGAAATTTTAGTAGACAAATTAATTTTAAAATTATTATAATAGCCATATCTCGAGACGTTGCCCAATCAGGGCCACCAGCTCGGAGCACGCCTGCTACTGCTATCTTATCTTAATATAATAATGAAATAGGTTTCCAACCGATCGGGAACTTCGAGAGAAATGGTTGCATGCTCTAATAAAGTATTTATAAAGCATTTACTGATACTTTTAATCTTTCTTTGATCAATATTCATTATTCGAAAAAATATTTTTTTCAAAACATATAATTACGGACAGCTAATAAACATATCTCGAGACGCTGCCCGCCAGGGCTACTAGCCCGTAGGCACGTAGGTACTGCTCGTGATAAAATAAAGGTATGCTTCGAACACACAACCAATTCCTAGACTAATCATTTGAAATTTTAAGAGAAATGAAAATAATAGGTAGTTGCAAGATTTTATTTTTAGATATGCTGATGTTAATCACATGCTAGAAGTACAAATTAAAGGACAATAAAAAAAAAAAAATTGAAAACTTAAATTATTATTTTATAAATTGATTAAAGTTCTGGTGGTTAAATAATTTAATAAATCTTTTGATATAGAAACCACATTATGCAGCTTTTAATAAATTTGGTTTCTTTCAAAAAGTTGAAATTAAATTATTTATATTTTCAAAATTGGTAATTTTTCTATTAACTTAGCAGTAAAATCAAGGAAACTTTGGTTTTTATACAGATTTAGACGTTATTTTATGTCCACTTTCATTAGAGATACATGATTCAAATTCGTCTGTCTCAAAAAAGGCTTGAATTGAAAAGATTTTGTTTTCCCGAGAGTAGGAGAGTTGTAGATTTATAAAAAAGGGGCTTTCTTCTTGAAATGATCCATGGTTCTGATATCCTATACAAAACGAAATTTCCACTTTTACGCTATGGATAGAGCGCACCATCGTTTCCCTCCCGCGTTTTTAACAGATTTTATTTAAGATTGAAATCGTCAAAAAGATATGGGTGACCCTATATAATAAAATATTTTTTTTTTTGTTTTACCTAACATAAAATTCAACCCTATCTAAAATAATATTTCAATAAAAAATTTAATACGATTTTTGATTTGGGGGGAAATAATACATATGACTTGGAAATTCCTAGTTTCTATTTTATTTCGTTTAAGAGACTCTGGCATAAGAACAGAGAGACAGACATTGTAGCGAAACTAAGGGCCGGTTGTATGTCGCAAAGTAAATGCTTTTTACCACTAACACAGGGTAGATGGTAAATGGAGAGTTTTGGGATAGCCAATCAGATGCCAGGCACTGACAGTCACTGTCATCTGATTGGCCATCCCAATCCCTCCATTTACCATCTACCCTGTGTTAGTGGTAAAAGCATTTACTTTGCGACATATAACGGCCCTAAGAGATTTAAACCCGCTGCACACGAGGTTTTTTCTTTATCTGTTTTTGGGATGGGAGCTCTGTTTGCAATTTGTAGACCTGTCAGGATCGAAATGACGTCACTGCTGGGTGTCTTTCTGGCTAGCTTGCTTGATTTAAAGGATAGGACATGTTCATGGATGGATGGATAAAATTACAAATGAAGAAGTTCTTGGAAGAATCGGAGAAAAAAGAACCTTGTGGAAGAGTCTGAAGAAGAGAAGAGGTCAGATGATGGGGCACACACTGAGACATGGGGGACTGCTTAGGGATATCTTGGAGGGGGAGGTGGGAAAGAAAAGGGGAAGGGGAAGACCCAGATTAGAATATTTCAACCAAATAATTGGGGATATGGGATGCCAGACATTTAGAGAGGCCAAACAGCTGGCGGGGGACAGAGTCGAGTGGAGACGGATTGTCGCATCAAACCAGTCTTAGGACTGTATACTCGATGATGATGATGACATGTTCTTCGGCTTGGACCTCGGATGCTTTTGAGTGGGAGCAAGTAGACAAAAAATTATTAAAACAAGCGGCCATTTTTTTACTTTTTTATTATTTATTTATTTACTTTTTACAAGCTTGCTTTATAAACGGAACCCTATAAAAATGTAATATATAATTGAAGGTTTGAATGTTGTAAATGACAAAAATCATTGTTTTTGTTTTTTAACAACCAGTTTTGTTGAAATTGGTAAAGTCAAAGGAAACAACATTAATTGTGTATATAAAGTAGAAGACAGAGAAGACCTCTACTCGGATGAAGTTCCAGGAAGCGGCCTGTCAGCTACACAAGCAAAAGCAGAACATTAAGGTGAGTGCCTAAAGAGAGCCCCCACAGGCACCGGAGAAACAGCTGGTCTCTCTCTCTCAGGTCACTCACTCGAGTTCCGAGCTAGCTAATGCTTTTGAATAGACGGCCGGCCGGCGGACCGGTGAGTTTAACGCTGGAGGAGGACATGTTAGTTACTCCGACATGGACAGCTACACTTGTTTTCTCGATAAAATAATACAACACAATACCATATGCAGGTTTTGAAAGACTTATTGTTATTTTTAAAGAATAAATAAAGTTTTAGTGAAGAAGGATTTAGGATAGTGTTTATAGTAAATGAGGCTTTAGTGGGGTTATTGACATGATAAATATACATAATGCCAACGGCCTTGGCATGACCAAAGAACTGGTTAAGAAAACATTATCGCGCGATAACGGGAGGGTTTTATATGGGTGACCGTCTACATCAGCGGTCTCCAACCTTTATATGTGAGTGAGTAGTTAAAATCATCAGGTGAGATACTAGTTACAAAAAATTTACTTATAGGTACAACCTTATTTATATCGTCGTTCGATTTTTGGTCAAATAAGTATTATACGTTTATACCGACCAACATTTCACGGCGCATATGTCTATTGAAACCTTATTATTCTAATCCAATTTAATTTCGCGCTACGGACAAATAATATATATTGCATTGTATTTGTATGTATTGTTGTTTAAAATGGTTTTTCTTGTTTTCTAGCAAACAATGAATTTAGGACTTTGATTTTGTAAGATTAGCAACGTTATGTATAATACAAACAAAAAAGTCGAGCAAATGTTTAAAATTATTCAGGGTTTTCACTTCAAATTGAACACTTTACAAATCAAATTGAACAGTTAAATAATTTGATCATTCGCTATTTATAGCATAATAATTTAATACATATTCCGCAATGTTCAACGATATTATTGCACGTTGCGGAATACGACCTCGAGGTGGAATCGCAAAACATTTTTGAAATTCGCGGTGCACGCATTTCACAGATTCATTACAACGAAAATAGCACGTTCTTCCTTCTTGAAATGATCCATCATGGTTCTGCTATTCTATACAAAACGAAATTTCCACTTTTACGCTACCGATAAAGCGAGTCACCGTTTCTCTCCCGCGTTTTTAACAGATTTTATTTAAGATTGAAATCGTCAAAAAGATATGGAGGTCACTGTAGTTTTAATATATTATTTTCAAGTTAATGGAGACTCGTGGAAAAGGTCCACAGTGATCTTGTAGCCAAAGTTTCCGTTTGTATGTATTATTGTTGTTGTAGAATGTTGAGGTATTTCCGAAAAACCTCAACATTCTACAACAACAATAATATATTATTTTCTATGAAAATATTTTAGAATAAGCATTCATCATTAAATATTTTTTAATTTTTATTTTCAACTTTTTTTTTAATATTTAGCAGAAATTGTCGCGATGGACGAGATAGCGGCCACTGGTCTACATTTATAAGCACTGTGTACTGGTGGTATATTTACCTCCTTTTCAACCTCACATACGTCGCATGCTTCCTATTAATATTGATTGAGGGGACCTGAAGGTAAATAATGGGACGTTCTACCCTCTATCCCTACAATAAACGCAATGACTTTACTCAATAAAAGTAGTGTATTGACAGTTTAAAAGCTGATCAATATAATATAATATACATGTTAATTGTAGCCCAGTAAATAGAGGATCCAAAAAGTGGTTCAGCTTACATTAATTGCGGGAAATTAATGTAAGCTGAACTTATCAGTAAAGGTTGCCATTAATAGTCAAAGCATCAAAAATGGAATGCAATAAGGTTATTCCGCTAGTATTAGATAAGAATCGATCGTTATTTTTTATTTTAAGCCGTTTTCTCCATGTCTTCAGCAATGGTTACCAATAATAATCGAAGCGTCAAAAACCTAATGTAGAATTGTTATTCCTCAAGTATTAGATGAGAATCGATCACTATTTTTGATTTTAACTCGATTCCTCCTTGTCTTCAGCAATGGTTACCAATAATAACCGAAACGTCAAAATTCAATGTAGAATGGTTATTCCTCGACTATTTAATGAGAATCGATCATTATTTTTTACTTAAAGTCAACATGAACTGCAAATAGCAAGTGATATCTGATTAATAAAAAAGGAATAAACATATTAATATTTCAAATGAATTTGGATAAAGTTTAGCAACGATCCGTTGCAGTTTATTTTTATTAATATCATCATCAAATGAGATAATAATAATTTTTGGTGTGAAAATTTTATTATTACTCTATACGAGTATTTTTATATCTTATTATTATATAAGATAAAAATTTTATTTAAGTGTGTTTTTTTTTCTAGGATCGTTTGGTATGGTGTGGGTATGCCAAATCTAAGTTTGCGACCTGGAAAGTGTGGGGGACAAATTTTGGTGGCCGAAAATCCTGGAAATTTTTCGAGTTTTTCGCTTATAACTAGAAAACTGTGCATATTTTGTAAATAACTGTTCTATAGTAAATTAAAGAGGACAAAATTTCGAATCTTTTAAAATAAAAAATAGAAAATTGGTCCAGTAGTTAGATTTTTTATGGGGATCCAAAAAATAGCCCCCCCCGGATGACTTTTGAATTCCTATCCCAAAAACACGCACTTTTTTCGATTTTTTTCCATTTTGACCATGACGGAGCACGTTTTCGACAAAGATCATTCTATACATTTTTAAACTAGATTAAATTTGTTACAATTTAAACAAAGTTTCATCTTAATTGGATAATGGTAACCAGTGCCGCAAAGAGATTTAAGTTTGAAAAACTGCAATTTTTTGAAAAAAATCGCAGTTTTTCCTTCATAAAATGAAAACCACTCATCCTAGAAACTTGATTCCTATCTCAGTCTCTAGGAAATTTTATAGAGTTGAACGTATACCTGCAGCACTTTTTTGTTAAAATTCTTAGATTTATAGATATCCAGCATTTTCCATGACAAGAAATGATCCATTGTTTCAAAAAATCGAAGTTTTTCCTTCATAAAATGAAAACCACTCTTCCTAGAAACTTGATTCCTATCTTATACTCTAGGAAATTTTGTTGACTTGAACGTTAACTTGCACTAATTTTTTGATAAAACTCTTAGATTTATAGATATCCAGCATTTTCCATGAGGATTCGGATCTTATCCTGTCGCGGCGCACCTGTGAAGAGGCCGCGGCGCACAATTTGAGGACCTTTGTTATACATTTGTTAATTTATACTTACTTATAAAAGATATTACAAAAAAATTAAATTCCACGATTTATAATAAGATTATATTTTTACACAATACTATTATAAATATATTTTATGTAAAACAGAAGAAAATAAATTTAATGGTTTAAAGCTGTTATCTAATCTCTGGGAAATGGATATATGCTAATGATTTCCCTAACTGCTCTAATTGTAATGATGAATTGAATAGTAAAAAAAAAGACAATAGTAATTTTATTTGCCATTCATGAATTCAAAATGTCTGTTGTGGAAGGCCTACGCTATTGACCAATTGTCTATATGCCCAGCTACTTCAAAAGTCGACCACAAATGCGTGTAATTATGGTAAATGAAGTTGGAGTTAACTGGGTCAACACAGAAGTCGGAGAGTGACAATTATTAGGGTGTTACAGAAGCCGAACAAACCTCGTGTTGTTGAGCCTACGAGAGTCAAAGTTTAATCCGAATGTCGTGATAAATGCCCGGACACGAACAGCGATAAATCTCGAACAAAAGTCACGCCGAGAATATTAATAATAATAAGGAAGCGTCGCGGTAACAAACCAAATCACGCCTTTAATGGGGCATTGCCAACAAATAGAGTTGTAGTTAAAATAATGAGTTTTCCGACTATAAACTCCCTCAGTGGAAGTAAACAATATTACTCCAAGGAAGAACGAGTGGTTCTCTATTCATAAATTCAAATTATCAAGTCAGATTCCCATTGAGAATCAGCAGTCAATTTATTTAGTTAATATCATGTTTAATATTTTAACACAAAATAAAATGGTTTTAATGACAAATAGGCCAGTCAAATTGTGGAAAAATCCCAGAGTTTTGGAAATGCTTAAACTCTTCCCTTAGGCCCGGTTGTATGTCGCAAAGTAAATGCTTTTTACCACTAACCAAGGTAGATGGTAAATGGAGCCACTGGGATGGCCAATCAGATGACAGCCACTGAATGTGCCTGTCATCTGATTGGCCATCCCAGTGGCTCCATTTACCATCTACCTTGGTTAGTGGTAAAAGCATTTACTTTGCGACATAAGACCGGGCCTTAGACTTAGGTTTATGTGTGTCAAAAGCCCCCAAGGGTGGGGGGATTTAAAGTTCCCTTTTTTCAGTTTTTCGCTTATAACTCGAAAACGGTGCATATTTTTAACCGACTTCAAAAAAGGAGGAGGTTCTCAATTCGACTGATTTTTTTTTTGTGTGGCTATGTTACCTGATAACACCGCCAATTGTGAACCGATTTTGATGATTTTTTTTACATTGGGTTCAGTCTAGCTTCCGAATGGTCCCGTTTTTTTTTCATTAGTATTGGACCTTTTTTGATATGTTTGTTCAGGCATAACTTCTATGTTTATTGGAAAGAGGGTACCTTAGGGGTGGTATCATATTAATTTGGTCAAGTTCTGAAAATATGATCAATGACGAAATAACGTAAATCTCCAATTCTATGACCAAAAAATCGAAATTATAATAAATAAAATCTTTTATAAAAACAATCTTAAAATATTCATTTAAAACCCGCAAACGTTTAGAGAGAATTTCTATATTTATGAATTGAATTTTATTATCATTTTCTGATTCATTCTTACGAGATGCATGCTAGATATTATATTAAGTCACTATTAATAACATCACTAAAAAGAGGAAAAATAAAAATAATTTTTATAAAAAAAATAAATAAAACCGACTTCAAAAAAATTAAATGAAACAAATAAAATAATAAGAACTTAAAAATCAAATAAAATCCACTAAAAGGTATAAAATAATTATTATCTTATTTAGTTACAACTAAACGACGAAATACATATTAACATGAAATTATTTTTTGAAGTCGGTGCCAAAAATATACCTTTTATAAATCGCACTCGACGGATCTTACTTAGTACGTTTGGCGGGTACGCTCACTTATAGGTATAGTTTGTTTGGCACCGACTTCAAAAAGTAATTCATGTTAATATTTCGTCGTTAGTTGTAACTAAATAAGATAATTATTTTATACCTTTTAGTGGATTTTATTTTATTTTTAAGTTATTATTATTTTATTTGTTGAATTTAATTTTTTTGAAGTCGGTTTTATTTTTTTTTATAAAAATTATATAAATAACCGTCCTATAGTAAATTAATGATGATAAAATTTCGCGTTGATGAAAAAAAATGAAAAATTGGTCTAGTAGTTCGATTTTTTATGGGGATCCAAAAAACAGCCCCCTTTTTTTCGATTTTTTCTTATTTTGACCATGAAGGAGCACGTTTTAGGCAAAGACCACCCTATATATTTTTAAACTAGATTAAATATGTTACAATTAAAACAAAGTTTCATCTTAATTGGTAACCAAGTAACCCGTGCCGCAGTGAGATTGAAATTTTGAAAAACTCATGTTTTCCTTCATAAAATGAAAACGACTCATCCTAGAAACTTGATTCATATCTCATACTCTAGAAAATTTTGTTGAGTTGAACATTTCCTTGGACTATTTTTTGTTAAAACTATTAGATTTGTGGATATCCAGCCAGCATTTTCAATGACAGTTGGTTTTAAAATAATAATTTAAATTTCCTAATTTTAATAAAAAAATTTTGTCATGAACTATTAGTGGCTTTAAAAAGTAAAAAAAACACATCGGCTTGATAGCGCAAGAGGATTATAAGTATAGATAGAGAAAATTCAAATAGATAGAGGAATATTAATAGAAAAATTATATCTCATAGACATTCAAAAAAATATATTTCGAGAGAGGTTTGGTGGGATTAAACTTAGGGATTTCTGACTGAATATAAAACATACACTTTTCTATTTTTTTATTTAATCCTTGACTTTTTAATAATAATCAGATGATTTACAAATTTAATTGGTTATAATCTGCCTCATTATTAACACAAAACGCAAATAGATAAACAGATATAATAGTCCAGGCAAATTACGTGAAAAAATGGCATAAACAGGAAATAATATATAAATATATGCATATTAACACTAGGGTATTCTAATATATGGTATTGGTACTCAAATGTTGAGCAATAGGCGTTAAGAGCCATTTTTAGACAAAAAGTACTAATTTTTAAAAAAATCGGAAAAAGTGGTATTTTTAACAGGCGCTAGTACCGGTTCTACTGAACCTAAATAGATGAAATTGTTATCGTTTTACGTGTAATTTAAAGAGCTTTAATTTATCTAATAAATATCTTTTTGATTTGATAAGCCGTTTTAGAGATATTCAAGAAAAACTGAAAAAACTCCGAAATTTTCTCATTTTGAGGCGGATAGAAAAATTTCCACAACACAGATTTTGGGGAAAACTTAGTGTAATAATATTGGAGTACCAATAAAGGTATTTTCCTGTTAAAATCATAATTTGCCTGGACTATAACTAGAATAGTATTGGCTACAGGAAGTATTGACCGAAAAAAGGTTAAAATATATAGGGTTTTTCATTAAAAGCGACGTATTTTCTTTTTTCAATTAAAAGACCTGTGGATTAGTTATGGAAATGATTTTTATTTCAACTGAAAGTACAATTGATGCCATTATTTATGGAATACGACATCGTTCAAATGTCTGCCGCGGAAGAGCTGGCACGAGTGAATACGCTGGACCCAATTTTCCAGGACTCGAGCACACAAATCGGCCGAAATACCGGAAATTTCGCGTTCAATATTGGCCGGCAGCTCTTCTAACGTTGCTGGTTTGTTGGCATAGACCAGCGATTTAATGTAACCCCAAAGAAAAAAGTCTAAAGCGGTTAAATCGCACAAACAAGGCGGCCATTCGCTAGCAAATTGGCGTAAGCGCACGCAACGTAATCGCGATAGACGTTGAACTTTGATAAAAAAGTTGAATTATTTGCAAACGTTGTTGAAGCATGTATCTCTCCATGATTAAATGGCATAGACCAGTGGTTCCCAACCTTTTGTGGCCTATCGCCCCTTTCTGGAGGTTTACTAACACCTATCGCCCCCTTTTCATTTTCATTGTATGCCTAAAGTGTAAATAATAAAGCAGTTGTATTATTTTAAACAATTTTATTATCGTATATAAAAAGAACCAAAGCAGATTTATTCGGTTCGAAATATTGAAGCCTGCCTATTTTCTAGAAATTATTCTCTTGGAAAATTCCCACGCAAAGTCGAAATTTAGAAAAACTCCAATCAATGAATTTATTATTGACATCTGGTGTTTCCTTCAGTTAAAAAGCCTTCCGACAGTACTTAATCTCTTAACCCAAAATATGACAAACATAAATTAAATTTATTGAGATTCAAAAAGTGGGAATTGTAAAGTCCCACCATCCTATTGTCAAATAAGGCATGTTCCAGTATCAAAGGACATACCGCCTGCTACTCCAAAATATTACCATTAAAAAGAATTATATTATTATCAAGAAAAAAATACTCTAAATGCCGCGTTAACAACAGTATGTTTCTTTGTAATTTATTAGAAATTTGAATATTTTTTCTAGAAAATATTAATATTAACATTGAAGGAGACAATAAAAGAGTGTGTCTTCTGCTGGAATTATAAACTTTTATTTATCTTTAACGTAATTCATGAATTAATTCCTGTGAATACATTGTAATAGACTGATGAAGAGGACAAAGCCCTCGAAACTATAGTCTCGTTATAAATAAATAAAATTTATAATTCCAGCAGAAGACACACTCTTTTATTGTCTCCTTCAATATATAAAAATTCTGCTACTCTCGGCAAAAACTTTCAATTTAATATTAACATTATTTATATTTGAGAATGAAAATTACATTTAACAACTCGCAAGGGAAGTGATTCCATTTCTTTGCAAGTGAGTGTATTTTAATTTTTCCTTCTTTGAATACTCATCGCCCCCCCCCCAATCGCCCCCTACTCAATTATCGCCCCCTTATAACCCAAATCGCCCACTTGGGGGGCGATCGCCCCCAGGTTGGGAACCACTGGCATAGGCTGACGTTTCAAAATGTTAAAGAATTGCGAAGCCAACTTCACTCCTATTCGAGAAATGTCATAAACAAAATGCGTCGTCGCTATTGAAAAACCCCTTAGTAAAGGGATTAAGACCCGTATTGGATAGACAATGAAAGATTTCATAAAATATCAATAGAAAAGTTTTGAATAATTTAGTAAAGTATATTGAAAATGTAGAAATAATGGCTGTTTGCTTTAAATGGGTCGCTGCACCAAAAGTGTGTTTACATTGGAAGTTGGTTGTTGATCCGTGTAAGTGGATGTATTTGCGTAGCGTAGCTAACGACCCTGACGCCTCGGCGAGACACAGATGACAATTGGAAGACAGACAGACAGACAGACATAGACTGGAGTCGTAGCTCATTAATGTGTCAGCCGGGACGGGGGAGGCAGAAATACCCGAAAAGTTTCAAGAGAGACGGAGGCGGGCGGAAGGGCGATGACCTCCTCTGGGGTCTGGGAGCGCCCGGCCACCGTCTTCCGGAAACAACAACACCCAAGTCACCAGGCAGCTCTTCTCTTCTTCAACAATACACCTCTGGTCATGCAGAAGGGATTCATGAAAGGGTTCCCATTCACTAACAAGAATAATACATGTCTGGCGCCAATACAACAAGAAAAGAAGAATTACCCGGGGTTGTCTAGAAAAGATTGCATATAAAATTTCGCCAATGATTGTTTTCATTTCAATTTGGGATTCATCTCTATGTTCACCGACCTCCAGGTTAAAGGGCTGAACGGATTGTCTTGAAATTTGAAACATAGACTCCTGAGGGGTAAAATAATCGTTGGGATTCATAAAAAGTGAACTTTTAGTCACAGGAGAATTTGTTCACAGAACTCTTATTTACTTTTTCCCGAGGGGTGATCCGCGATTGGAAGTAGGTGTACACCTCTTTGGAAGTATTTTGGAAGTACTTGGAAATATTTGGAAGTCCTTGGGAATATTCGTAATTACTTGAAAAATTTTGGAAGTACTTGGGAATATTTGGAATTACTTGGAAGTACTTGGAAATTTTTGGAAGTACAATTGGAAGTAGGTGTACAGCATATTAGGTCGCGGTTCACCCCTCGCTTTTTCCTATTCTTATTCCAAGTTCTAATAAGAAAACTCTAATTTAAAATTTTTTCTACAAATTTAAATTTAATTGAATGTAATGGAAGGCAGCCCAGAGGTACTGAGGAAAGAAAAAATTAACACATCAAATAAGGTGTAATTTATTGGAATTCTTCCTCCTTTCCTTTCAAACCGACATTTCGGAGGATTTTCCCTCCTTCTTCAGGGTTTTAAAGGGTCCTCACTACCTCTGGGCTGCCTTCCATTACATTCAATTAAAGTTTCTACCAGCCCGTCTCTCTCCAGAGAAAATTTTGTTTAAACTTAATCTTTTTAAAATCCACAAACAGTTTAAGGACGTTCCCTAATAAATCGATTTTCTTGAAATCCTTTTAAAACTAAAACAAGGACTAAAAGATGATCAAGGACATTCGATGGTGGAGAAGTAATCTCCGGAGTCGAAGCTCAAAAACAATGTATGCATAAATTCATGTAAAATAAATTATACTTTGTAAAAATAGAAACTAATTCCTTTTAAAACTTTGAATAGACATATTTATAAGTGTCCTTTATAGGTATAAATTTTTTTCAATAGTCCTTGCGGCAGTAAATTTGTTAATATTGACCATTGAAATTTGCATATTTAATACGCGAACCCTATCCCGATTGATTTTAAAGCGACTGTTTCATTAAATAAGAATCGTAATTTTCTTGAAATTATTTTGAAAAACTGAGAATCATTAACTGAAGATATAACAAATATTTTCCTGTTAAAATAATTGTATCAAGCGGTATTCGTTTTGTATGAAAAATGTTAAAAGTTAGGTACTTTTGATAGTTTTCGTTTTTCTCTCATGTCATGGAAAGTGAGAGATGGCGACTTGGCAACATCGCACTAAAATCACTCAATTTTTCCATATCTAAAACACTTCTGCAGCTGGTGAATTTGAGATATTTACCTAATTCTCTCAGCCTAACTATACTGTTCTTATCTGAAATTTTGCATTGAGCTGTTTCATGAAGTGTTTTTTTTTTATTCTTTGTCTTTTAGCGTCGGTAAGAATGCAATGTTGCCAGATCCGTGAAACGACGCAGTGAAAATATTTTTGCCTTTCTGCGTATGTGAAAGCAGGGGAAAGGGCAAATTTGTCCGCCTCCATGGTGTAATGGTCAGAATAACTGACTGGCAACCCGGAGGTCTCGGGTTCGATTCCCGGCTATACCCAGACATTTTTTCTGTAAGTATAGGGTCTGGAAATAAAAATTAAGTGGGAGATAAATTTAACCTAATTTATCGCGCGGAGAATTTACCACTGCTCGAAGACCTTAAAAAACTTAGTAAATTGGATTGTATCTAACTTTCTGAGATTTGGCTCGTGATTCCGGCTTCTTTCCTTCTACTCTGTTCTTTTCACGATGGAGGGGCCATCCCATACAGGCCTTTAGGGGATGCACATTCTGGTGTATCTCCTTCTCACATCAATATCATTAAAAAAAAAAAAATAGCATCTGAGCTATATTAGGGAATGTCTTAAAAAAATGAAAATTCTTGCCCGTGAAGCAAACTCAACCACATTTTACAGGGATGGGAGCCCGGAAGGCATAAGGCATAACCCCTTGGCTAGCAAGCTAATGATTAAATAATACGATATGAAGTCGTGGAAGCGATTCTTTCTCATTTAGAATAGTTTTTTTCTCATTCTGAATCGTTTGATAGAAGTTGAATGGCTTCACAAGAATCACTAGATTGAAATAAAGAGATTAAGCGAGCAGGGATTAAAATGGGTGGCTGGATGGAGTGCATTCGGAAGGGATCGGAGCAGAGAGGGGGATGGATCCCCAATCAATAAACAGATGCTTGTTTTTGGCATTAAAGGCTCATTTGCAACGAGTCGGGGCTTAATGTGCCTCGTAAAGACCCACCTGAAACAGAGGGGCATAAGCATAAGCCGCTTATGCAAATGGGAACGAGCGCACTTCTACGTTTCGTCCACTCCCCCTCAATTGGGCCAATTGAGGTTGCCATATACGAGAATATTTACAAACGTGCGCAACAGGCAAACAACCACACAAGGGGTTGGAAAAACCAACAGCGAATGACTTCTTTACGAACAAATGATGAAGTAATGAATTAGCATGAATAAATAAAAAGACATTTTATTATTATTATCAACATCAGAAGGGACGGATTCAACAGTTGACACTTGTTGAATCACCAAACGCATTGTAATAAATAATTTGGCATTGATTGTTTTAGACTAGAGAGTTCGCTTTTTCCTTTAGACTTGGTATTGGATGAGCTGTCTGGTAAATAATAAGAATAAATTTTAATATTTCATTATTCGTGTCCATGATTAATAATTAAAGGAATCGTAGGGAGTTGGACAAGACTTTAAATTAAATTAAATACAAGTTTTGATTAAATATGCCATACGTTTCGTTGCCGTTTTGCAACTTCCTCAGTGGCTCATTTATTAAACTTACTTGTCAGGATTTTTAACTAAGAGAAAAAACATTTCAAACAGTATTCTTTTTTCTATCACAATTCATTCAATTCATCAAATAACATAAAATATAAACCTTTTAAACAAAGTAATTGTTTTCTGTCAAAAAACTAAAAGAATCAAATTGAACAAAGAAATTTTTTTTATTATTATGTACTAAGATATCATTAAGAAGATTATTATGTACATAATTACTTTGTTTAAAAGGTTTATATTTTATGTTATTTGATGAATTGAATGAATTGTGATAGAAAAAAGAATACTGTTTGAAATGTTTTTTCTCTTAGTTAAAAATCCTGACAAATAAGTTTAATAAATGAGCCACTGAGGAAGTTGCAAAACAGCAACGAAACGTATGGCATATTTAATCAAAACTTGTATTTAATTTAATTTAAAGTCTTGTCCAACTCCCTACGATTCCTTTAAATAATAAATTTTAAGTTGGAGGATATTTTTTAAGATCAAATATACTTCGGGTATAACTTTTAAGGAGTTAGGTGTTGGTTAATGGTGAAACATTTTTTAATAATAAGAAATTAAGTAAATTACAAGTTAGGTTTCAAATAAATTTTATGTGAAACCTACACCGCTTTCTTTAGGGGTAATTGAAACCTACCTTGTAATTTTACTTAATTTCTTATTAATTTCGATTCAATCCTGGAACATTTCAAATTTTTACTCACATACTATGCTAAGGGCCGTTGTATATGCAAGTAAATGCTTTTTACCACTAACCAAAGGTAGATGGTAAATGGAGGGACTGGGATGGCCAATCAGATGACAGGCACTGAAAGTTCCTGTCATCTGATTGGCCATCCTATCCCTCCATTTACCATCTACCTTTGGTTAGTGGTAAAAGCATTTACTTTGCGACATACAACCGGCCCTAGCTAGCATGAATGACTTTCTACCTATATTATAACTTTATATCCAAATTATTAAGAAATAAACCGGCCAAGTCTAGAGTTCCATACATTATATCTTCCAAAGTACTTAGGGCCCATTCATCTAGGAAGGACCAAAGAACGAAACTGCCTAAAATGGCAAAGTTGGCAAAAAGAGATTATAAAAATCGATAGAGACCAATAAAATAGAAAAACATTTTGAAAAAAAAGGTAAAAGAGTTGTTAATACATGTTTGAATTTGGTGAAATTAAAATTTAAAAAATATATATTACTAGGTAGGTTTCACAAATATAGTAAAAGACAAATTGGTAATGAGCAAGACCCTATTTATATTTCGGGTTACGAGGCCATCTTCAGAAGTTCCATGTGAACTTCTGCAGATGGGCTCGTACAGCGAATAGTATATACAGGGTGTCCCGTATCACAACAATAAACCGTGAACAGGATATAGGCCAGTTTATGACGGTCCAGAAACAAAACATTTTTTTTTTTTTTAAATAAAAGTCTCATATTTTTCAACTTATAGGAATTTTTTAAAAATGGTGAAAATTGCTACCCTGCCCTAAATATTGAGATGCTGTGACTACAAATTTACATATTTTATTATACTAATTTTGGTTAGGGAACGGTGAATAACCCTGCTATTGACCAGAATTCAAAATAAAACCATAAGTACTATACTTTTGTAGAAAAAAATATTTTTGCCGGACTTTTGTACGCGAAATTTCCGGTATTTCGGCCGATTTGTGTGCTCGAGTCCTGGAAAATTGGGTCCAGCGTATTCACTCGTGCCAGCGCTTCCGCGGCAGACATTTGAACGATGTCGTATTCCATAAATAATGGCATCAATTGTACTTTCAGTTGAAATAAAAATCATTTCCATAACTAATCCACAGGTCTTTTAATTGAAAAAAGAAAATACGTCGCTTTTAATGAAAAACCCTATATATTTTAACCTTTTTTCGGTCAATACTTCTTGTAGCCAATACTATTCTAGTTATAGTCCAGGCAAAATGATTTTAACAGGAAAATACCTTTATTGGTACTCCAATATTATTACACTAAGTTTTCCCCAAAATCTGTGTTGTGGAAATTTTTCTATCCGCCTCAAAATGAGAAAATTTCGGAGTTTTTTCAGTTTTTCTTGAATATCTCTAAAACGGCTTATCAAATCAAAAAGATATTTATTAGATAAATTAAAGCTCTTTAAATTACGCTTAAAACGATAACAATTTAAATTTGAATAATCTTTAATCTAAAAAAAGTCTAGTAGACTAGCATGGCGAGTTATTTAAAAAATTGGCCCATTTAGTCGAGAGTTTAAAATGGTACAGAACTTTGTAATTCCTTTAGAAAAAAAAAAAATATTTGTATTTTTTTTTTTGGAAAAATTAGTTTATTTAAAAATATATTTTCATAGTGCTTAATTATTTAATGTTAATCAATTATGTCCCATCTTGATTGAAGTGATCTTTGGCTATTATAGACATTAATATTATAATAGCCAAAGATGAGTTCAATCAAGATGGGACATTTTTTTCAAAAAATGCCTATAACTCGAAAACTGTAAGATATTTATTAAATTTTTTTTGTTCTTGACCGTCATAAATTGCCCTAGTAATTCTCAATCAGTGTCAAATAACTGGAACGATTTTAATACTAAAATCGAATTTCATATAAATTTGATTAAATGAAGTTATAAGCCATTATAAATACTGTTATACTTTAATAAAATAAAACTGGATAAAAAGAAGTTATAAAATAGAATTAAATAATAAAAATACAATTTATCGTTAGGGGTTTCTGTCGCTGGTTTATCTTTTATGAATGTCCCCGCTGTGGGAATGAAGAAGCATCCCAAAGCGAAAAAACATATTCTCTTTGTATAAAATTAAAATAAGAATTGCGCAAACTATTATTAGATTATAAAGACACCCTCCCTTCGGAGAAGAAGGCGATTTCCAAGAAGAAAGAGCATAAAACCCCCTGGGAGACTGACTGAGTTTACAGTAACAGTAAAAATCAGAGAATTATAAATGTCAGTTGAGAGTGGAACACAATGCCTCCGAGAGAGCTTTCTCTCCGCCTTGAAAGAAAGAAAAAGGAGAGACTTTCGGTTTTATTATGTAGAATTTGTGACTCAAGATCGTTAGATGTGATCAACACAAGGAGATATAATATATTTATATGAGACGAATAATTCAGTTTTGCAATTAAACATTTCGAACGATTTCTTTAGAGATTAGAAAAAAAACGGACTTCAAAAAATTAAATGCAACAAATAAAATCATAAGAATCCAAAAATAAAATAAAATACACTAAAACCCTTATGAACAGAGACCAAATGCAACTTTTGATTGGTTGAATTATAGTCTTTATATAGTTTTAATTAGATTGAATTACGGTTTCTAAACGGTAGTTATGTCTCGTTTTTTTCCGTTTTGCAACTGTTATATTATCGCAAAGATTATAATGCAACAGTTCCAAACAGGTTGTCGCCAGGTTGTTTTTTTTTATTAAAGAATTGTGTAATTATTCATTATATTAATCAAATCAAAGAAATATTTAATTATAAATAAACAGTTGCAAATCGGTGCCAAAAATGTTGGCGACAACCTGTTTGGAACGGTTGCATTATAATCTTTGCGACTATAATTTAACGATAATACAAAAGTTGCAAAACGGAAAAAACGAGACATAACTACCGTTTAGAAATTCAACCTAATTAAAACTATATAAAGACTATAATTCAACCAATCAAAAAAGTTGCATTTGGGTTTTATTTTGGTCTCTGTGCTATACGGGAAGGTATAAATAATTATCTAATTTAGTTACAACTAAACGATGAAATTGTTCACAAAGAGAAACTAAGTTAGTTCCTAGCCTTCCAGTAGTGAAGAAAGAACATCAAGTTTTCAATATCCATATGATATTGACTCCATGAAAAACATTTATAATTGAAGAAAGACTGATGATGAAGACCAAGTCTTCGAAACTATAGTCTCAAACAAATGAATAATATATATACAGATATATCATCTTGATATATATGTGTATATGTTTATTTGCATCAAGCAGAGGACAACCTCTTTGTTTCTCTTTGTGAATCAACAACTCTGCTACTCTCGGCAAAACAAAAACTTTTCGATGAAATTGTTACATGAAATCACTTTTTGAAGTCGACGCCAAACGTATACATTTTGTGAATCGCAAGAATGTTTTTTTTTATAAATATAATTTCGATTACCTATTTGCACATAAGAATTAGAGATTTCCGTTATTTTGGCATTGATCATATCATCAGAAGTTGACCAAATTAATATGGGATTAATAAAGGATCACCGAAATCGGTCCATAAACAAAGAAGTTATGTGTCAACATAACAAAAAAAGATCCAATACCAATAAAATTTATACGGGACCAATCAGAAACTAGACTGAACCCAATGCAAAAAATAATCGAAATCAGTCCACATGGTAAAGAGAAATCACGAACAAACATCATCAGAAATAATATGGGGCCACCCCTAAAGTAACCCCTTTCCAATAAAAGAAGAATCATTGAAATCGGTCAATAAACAAAGAAGTTATGCCTGAACATACATATCAAAAAAGGTACAATACCAATGAAAAAAAAAAACGAGACCAATCGGGAACTAGATTGAACCCAATGCAAAAAATCATCGAAATCGGTTCAGATGGTAAAGAGAAATTAATGTTCAAACACAAAAAAAAGCCATTCCGTTGAATTGATAACCTCCTCCTTTTTTCAAAGTCGGTTAAAAATGAAAAAAGATTGTTTTTTTTTTATTACAGAAATGTTGACGCCAGGTTGTTAAGCTTCGTCTGACAGCTGAGAGCCCCTTCTCCGGGATCTTTCTATAAGTGTCTGTCCAGTGTGCTGCTGGGTTTCTAAAGAAAACAAGTTGGTGCGGGGGTGAAGGGAACAAAATATATACCTGTAGAACTTTCATTAGGGGTAAAAATAGATTTAACTTGTACAATAGTTACACAATGCTCTTTGAAAATGGATTAGTGCATGTATGAATGGATATGAAATAGGCTTTGGAAGGGAAAACTCCGAATTGACTAATCCATTTAACAAATAGATTTTTAAGTAGACCCTATTAATATTTTTTTTAGATATAAAGGACAAAATTAGTACCTAAGGCAACTAATCTTATTTTATACAAAATAAGATCCAGAGCCTTTATCAGATCTGACTCTTGCACAAATTCATCAATATGGTAGCGCAATTTCTTTAAGCTCCAACAGGATCGAGTTTCATGTCACGAGTCTTCATTTCCTTTCATTTGGTTTTTTCAACAATTTTTCTTACTGTAATTTCTGAATTTATCATTGAATATATATTTTTAATTTGACTAATTTTGATCTGGCAATGAAGCCCTTATTACGTAGGGTTTGTTGGAGCATCGAAATAAGGGTTAATATTATTATTTTCTTAAAAATTTTAAAATTTGTATCCGGCACCCAAGACCAAATAGGACTTTCCTCTCCCGACAAAAAATTTTAATCGACTTTTTAGCAACAAAAAATCTGAATGTTCTAAGAGTAAGTGAAATGAAAAATTACTTTAAACTCCAACAATATCGAGTTTCATGTCACGAGATTTTATAAATTGCTGAATCTACTTATTATCAAATTTTGCTTGTAGATTTGTATCTTTATCTGGACTAGGCCATTTTTGAATTCCCTCCTTAACAATCAAATTGAACATCTCCAAGTTGAGAAATACTGCCGTAGTGAGTTTTAAGATATTGAACCAATTATTTTACATGAATTAATGTATACATTGTATTTGAGCTTCGACTTCCCCACCATCGACTGTCCTTGATCTTCTTGAGCTTGCCAACATCTTTTTAGTCCTTGTTTTTAATAAGAGTAAAAAAAAATAATTAAATAAAAAAACCTCTTTTCCGATAATCCTCAATCCTCATCCAGTTTTAAAATATATAATAATTTAAATTTTCTAATTTTAATTTTCGTATTAATGGGTTTTAAAATAATAATTTAAATTTCCTAATTTTAATAAATTTTATTTGTCATGAAATATGTATTAGTGGATTTTAAATTTCAAAAAAATCAGGTCAGTGTCTTCGCTCAAGACGATTATAATAAGTATAGATAGATATATCGAATGCTATCATTACTGGATGTGGTTTTCTTCATTGGTCGTCCGCATCTTAGTTTTATTTTGATTGCAAAGTTTAAGGGTGGCATTTGAGTTAACGATAGGAAGGCAGGCAGGCAGGGTAGCTGGGGGTGGAAGGAACGTTTATTGTGATTGAATGTGGCGCAATGCGCTCGAGATTTCAGTGAAGAGGCCAACCGAGGTAAGAGTAAGATCATAGAATGCGAATACGCAATTAGGAGCAGCATTGCATGCCGAGGCAATCTGCCTAAGCTAGGCTCATCTCGTGAGGTATACCACCTGGTTCTGCTTCACTGGGGAACATTGCACACAGTCCGTCCATCCCATTCTAATCGAGGTTAATTTCTTTTCAAGAGAGTGAGCTCTATGGGCCATCCTTCTCTTAAGAAGAAACATGACTAAGAAGAAGCGTTGAAATAAGATCATTCTTCTCATTACATTGAGATTTCTTTAACGATACACAAATTTTTTTAGGGACAAGCAGTATTTTCATGCTAATGGATTAATTTCAAATGCTTCTTTGACATATATTTCTTAAATTAACATTTAATAGGTGTTAAATAAAAGGCTTAATTTTCAGCAGTTTTTTAAATTAATTTTAAATGGTGTTTTTTTTTTTTTTTCAAATATTTCGGAAATTTTTACAATTTTCCTTCTTTAGTGGACCTTTTTGAGGAAATACAATTCAAATAAGGTCCACTGAAGAAGATATTGTAAAAATTTCCAAAATATTTGGATAAATTAAAGTTGCTCGAGCAGTACGACTAAAATTAAAAATTTGGACACATAAATTAATTATTTTAATTTAGATGTTAGTAAACATCATTTTTAATCGGAAATATGAAATAAATTAATTAATAAATATAATAAATAAATCTCTTTTGACTCGAGTCATGTGATTTATTTATTTTTAAGTGAACCGGACTGATATAAAATTTTTCTGAAGACCCCCTGGATATAGGATATATAATTAAATTACAGTAAAATCTGCTAATGTGATCATGTGCTCAAGTGAACTACTTTTCGTTGATCCCCGAAACAAAATTGTGAATTTTCGGTGGAAATATTTTTGTGTAAAGTGACCGACCATCTCTCTAATATGACTAGAGACCGGATATTTATGCAGCAAATATGGCACAAATGTCATAAAATATGCAATTAAATTTGCTACAACAATTTTTTTAATGAAATTGATCTGAGAAAGTTATACCAAAAAGGTGAAAAGTAATAAACATCTAAATGTTAATAAAAACCTTCCATTTTAAAATCACATAAGGGGCCGTCCATAAATTACGTAAGAGGGGAGAGGGCATCTCAGATTTGTGACAAAATATAACAGGGGGCCTGGGGATCTTAAATAATGTGATGTCACAATAGTCAAATTAAAAATTTTTAAAATATATTTTTTAGATAATGTGACGTCACAAAACAGGGAGGGGGGGGCTCAATGAAAATGTGACACAGGGCGGGGGGATCCAAAAATCTTAAAAGTCGTGTGATGTAATTTATGGTCGACCACTAGGCATAAAATTTATTTACATTAATATAAAAATATGTACATTTTATACTCTATATTATTCGTATTTTAAATTATTTATAATTAAAAACATAAAAAAAAATAAGTTGATGTGGCCATCCACATGACTCTACCTTACACCTGGCCCCTCTCTTATATTTATTTAAACAAGTATTTATAATTATTAACGAAAGAACCCCCCGCCATCTTAATTTTGTGCCTATTAGCAATTAATAATATCTCTTTTAAATTATGATACTATTTTATTAGAAATATCAGCTTTCTTCAATTTTTATTTGAAAATATTTTTGAATATAATTTTCTGTAGGTCATGGTTTTGCTAAATTTTTTAATCAGATTCGAAAAAACGAAGCAAAAAAATCGCTTGTTTCATGCACGATTACAATACTTGTCCATAGCTTGTATGATAAAGTAAAAATGTAAAAATCAAAATGTTACCTTCCCGTTGAAACGATGACTTAGAAAAATGAAAAATGCTTACCTGTAACAAAAGAAAAACAATAACATGTTAATTATATGGTTATAAATTTATATTGAGGGGTGTTCAAATAAATATTTACATCAGAGAGTTAATTTATTGTAAGAAAAATGTTAAGTTAAGATGGTAATTAATTTATTTTGCTGAGTATATCTCTCTATGCATAAGTAAATGCAAATGACAGAGGAAAAGGGAAGGACCACGAGAAAGAGAGAGAGAAGATTGAAGCAGTAAAGCAGAAAGAAAGAGAGAGAGAAGTTTGTTTGGTCTGAGTCATCGTGAATAGAGTAAAAGTTGATGAAGCAATTTGCTCTCTCCTCGGTACTCCGTAGATCGTACATCTGCATGTCAAATACGATGAATGGATTCGAAGATACCAAATGACGACGGGAAATGCAAATTTAATTAAAATTCATTAAAGGAAAACAGGGAGGGGGATATAACAATTTTTATTGTAGGTTTTATTTAAAAAATAAGCTGACGTGCTCTGATGTGGACATCCACTTGACTTTACCATCAACCTGGCCCCTAAAATTATTTATAATCGTGTAGGCGGGGGGAGGTTAGATTTTGTATAGATTTTTAATTTTTAACCCCACCCATCCACCCCCTTAATTTTGGGTCGATATCCACCAAAATCTAATCAGCTCTTAATCTCAATGGACCAAAACTACGTGTGAAATTTGGTTTCGATATTCACAATAGTTTATGAGCTAGCTCGTCGACAAAAATTTGGTAACGCACAGACTAACTAACAGAAAATTTGACAAAACAATTATTATCTCGAAAAATATAATTTTTTCGAAGTTCACTTATTAGGGTTTTTTGTAGATCGAAATTCCCTGGTTTCGCTCAATTTTTTTAATCAAAATAGTTTCATCCGTTTTTGAGATATTTCGAAAAAAAGAAGGAAAAAAAAACACTTTTTTCATGCATGATTACAATACTTGACCATACCCTGTATGGTAAAGTAAAAATTGTAAATTTACTAAGTATAGTGTACAATATACAAATAGATAGAAAATTTATATAAAAAAAAATACTATGTATATTATTTTATGTATATGCATACAGATAGCTATATTATGTAGAAATTTCCCTTTTTGGGGAATTCTTGAGGTTTATTTAGCCCCAGAGATGGTTGGAGTTACTGAAAAAATTTTAAAGAAAAAATATATAGTATATACTAATGTTCTTTCTTTAATTTAGTCAATTTAAAATTTTTTGAGGAACTCTAACCATCTCTGAGGCTAAATAAACCTCAAGAATTCCCAAAAAAGGGAAATTTCTACATAATATACCATCTGTGTGCATCTACATAAAATAATATAGCATTTTTTTTTAAATAAATTTCCTATCTATTTGTATTGTAAACTAAACTTAGTAAATTTACAATTTTTTTAACAGTGTAGAATTTTGAAAAAAAAAACAACTTATTTTTATAAAATTTTTTTTTTTTTTTTTTTTTTTTTTGGCTTTTCGGCCTTTCTAGCCATAAGCCATTTACGATACTAATTATTTTATTTAAATTTGTCTCTACCTCGGGGGTCAGATTTTAGCCGGATGCCTCGAGTCGGATTCGAACTCGGGTCCTCTTGGTTAGCTGGCTGACATGCTACCGCCTAGCCTACCCGACCCCCCCATTTTATAAAATTATTAGATGATAAAAAAAAGACGATTTTGAATTATTGTTAAACAAATAAGTAAAGAAAGTTTAATAGAAAAAAGAATAAATACTGAATATGTAGAAGATATGATATCTCTTGAAAAAAATCGAATCTTATAATAAATTTGAGAAAATTCTATGATGCTATTCTATATTATCGATGGATTTTATAAAAAGGAGCCAGGGAATAAAAAAATTAAAAAAAAAGAAGAGTTCTTTTTAGGACAGCATCTCTTTGTTCAATTCAAAACAAAAACTACTATGCTCCTCCTCAATCAGCTTAGCAAACAGGAAGTTGCTATTGAAGACATATGTATGGAGCATAGCCATGTACGGGTGTGAAACCTGGACAATTGGAAAGCGGAGAGAAAGAGATTAGAGGCTTTCGAAATGTGGTGCTACAGAAGAATGATGAATATCAAATGGATGGATAAAATTACAAATGAAGAAGTTCTTGGAAGAATCGGAGAAAGAAGAACCTTGTGGAAGAGTCTGAAGAAGAGAAGAGGTCAGATGATGGGGCACACACTGAGACATGGGGGACTGCTTAGGGATATCTTGGAGGGGAGGTGGGAAAGAAAAGGGGGAAGGGGAAGACCCAGATTAGAATATTTCAACCAAATAATTGGGGATATGGGATGCCAGACATTTAGAGAGGTTAAACAGCTGGCGGGGGACAGAGTCGAGTGGAGACGGATTGTTGCATCAAACCAGTCTTAGGACTGTATACTCAATGATGATGATGATGATCCCTTTGTTGAAAAGTCACTGACATATACAGGGCTCATTATTTATAAAATACCAATTTTTTGGGAGGGGGGACCCGGAAAATCATTCTGAATAGACTTCATGGAGAGAAACTCCCTGAATTCCTCTTGAGACCGTAGAGATCTAGTCCATTGGAAGGAAGGTATGTAGCAGGACCAGGTTTGCAATGGCTGTAAAAAGCCAACTTTACAGAGTGTAGTAAATCAAGAAGTAAACGCTCCACATGTTGCTTACTTTCTGAATTGATGGGATCGGATGCTTTCAACATACCATTGTCCTATGGTTAATTTAATATTTCTAAAATCATATAAAAGAACATTATATGATGTGAAATAAATTTTATGCCGTTTTTTTAGGGCGAAATAAAATGAGAGATTTTTGATAGAGAGGAGCGAGCAGCTTCTAAAAAATGACCAGAGTCCAAGGGAAAATAATTGTTTACTCTAAGCAACGCATGAATAATTCCAATAACTCTATTATACTGGTCGTGTTTTGTGTTATAAACTCCACATTGCATTGGATGTACAATGAGGAGAGTTTCCATTAAATCCGGATTTCATTAGTTAAAATGAAATTGCCCAAAATGCGAACTCTCTCTCTCTCTCTCTCTCTCTCTGTAGGATTCAAAGAGCATTCATGCTGCTATCCCTCCCAGAGGGGGACAGCCAGGGAATAGAACGGGGGTGGTTATTAAATGGATGAACTGAATGTTCATTAATATAAAATAACATTTGATATTTGATTGATGAAAACCGATTTAATTTGATATTGCTAAAAGTAATTTACACGAGAAAATGAAGTGGAAATTAAAAAAAAAAATCTTCTCTCTCTCTCTTTCTCATGGCTTAAGCCCTATGATTTCCATATAATTAAGTCCTTTGATTTTAATATAATATTGTCAAATTAAATAAATAGTTCTTATTTAAATGAAATAAGTTGACGTGTTCTGATGTGGCCATCCACTTGACTTTACCATACAACCTAGCCCCTCACTTACATTAATATTTAATAAAATTATTTATAATCATGTAGGGGAGGGGGGTTAATTTTTGCATGTTTAGACTCCTAGGGGTACACTGATTATGTATACAAAATTTGGTTGAGTTTTAAATGGCCAAGATTTACATTTTTTGACCCCCCCCATTTTGGGCGGTAAGATTTTGTATTTTGAGACTTCTGGGGTTTAATGATTATGTAAACAAAATTTGGTTGAGTTTTGTCAATGGCCAAGATTTTCATTTTTTGACCGCCCCCCCCCCCCCTTTTTTGGGCGGTTAGATTTTGTATTTTGAGACTTCTGGAGGTCTAATGATTATGTATACAAAATTTGGTTGAGTTTGCCCAAACAACCTAGATTTTTAATTTTTAACCCCCCCCGGCACTGGTCAACAGAACAGGTCAAAATCCTGCTCCAGGACAACGCCCATCCGCACGTTTCACAAATCACCGTCCGAATATTAAACGAATTGACCGTCGAAGTTCTGCCTCACCCACCATACTCCCCAGACCTCTCGCCAACCGACTACCATCTTTTCAAGCACTTCGATAACTTTCTCACCGCTAGAACCTTTGCCAATCAGGACCAGGCAAAAACGGCCTTCGCTGGCTTAATCGAATCCCAAGAACCCAATTTTAATAGACTTGTGTTACGTTGGCAAAAGTGCATTGATTCATATGGCGCTTATTTCGATTAAATTGAATAAGTATTCACTGAGATATTACATTTTAAATTAGACTCATAAAAACGGACAAAACTTTTGAAACAACCTATATATTCGGAGTAACTTAAAAAAAAATGAAATTATTTACCACATAGTTTTGATAAAAAATAAAAAAAAAACATATTTGGGCGATTATTTTTAGTGTAGGGGATAAAATATAAATTCCTTGGAAATGATCCATTCATGAATAGAATATAGTAGCGTAAAATGTACAGTCACGTTAAAAAACCAAACCTAAAATTTTAACACTGTCTATATTTATAGAGTGGTTACGAGGCTAAAACTTTTTGTGTGGATTGTCGCGAAAGAACCTCCTTAAACCACTTTCAAAATAAACAAGTCCATATATTGCTTTTGACTTAAACTTGCATTTACTATATCCTTTTGAATAAAATTAATATATAGAATCAACCCTTTTTGGGTTATTTTGATCCTATTTTAATAAAAACTCACGCCTCCCTTATATGGTTCTTGGTGTCCATTAGAAATGCCCATGTGCATGTTCGTGTCTCCTGATCCTGAGCTTCGCTTGAAAGACCAAACGTGAGTGAATGATGATTTCATGCGAGACGACACAAAAACGGCTGCAATTCTTGAAGAAGCTTACAACCAGACAACTACAAATCTCGAGGGTTACCGAATTGGAATGTTAACCGCAATCCATAATAGGATTTCTCTTATATTTAGCTTAATTCTTTGAGTAAATAAAAAAAAGCATATGGACTTGTATATATTATTCTCTCTTGACAGACAATGCGAAGAGACTCAGAATAGAATAAATTGCAAACCGTTACTGTCTATGACTAAATTTGAAATTCTCCACATTAACATTTTATTAGAGACATGTATTATAAGAAAAAAAAATTTTGAAGTGAAATTTCTTTAGCGACGTATCTCTTTGAATTTTTTGTTACAATATAGGGGAAATTACCCAATAGAGGGGAAATAATAATAATATCCTCTGCTGCCCGCTTTTTGCGTAGACTCACTGAAGCTTTATCATGCTAATACTATAGTCTCTAACTTATATTTTATATTGTGTATTTTTATTTTGTATTTTATATTTTTATATCTAATTTGTATTTTATTTTTCTTTATATTGTTAATCTATATTTGTCACTTTTTTTTTTTTTTTGAATGTACACTATAGGGTCTACTCTGACCTATGTACATAACATCATTAATAAATAAATATTCATCTAGATTAATTTGTAACAACGCTTAGAAAAATTTCTCTAAAAAAATTACGCTCTTGCCTAGAATCGAACCGACGAACTCTTGTCATTGGCTCTACCGATTACTCCATTGCGACATTAATATTTCTATCTTGATTTCTCTTACTAAAACTAGATATTTTTGATTTGGACTTTGTGTCGAGATAATATTGTATTCATTTGAACTCGAATGAAAATGAAAAAACACCAATAGATTTTGAATTAAGAAATATTAAATATATATTAATTAACGAGGCAAATTTGAAATATAATTGTCAGCGCGGCTCCAATCGATTTTCATTAACCAGGCAAATTTGAAATTCTAATTTCTAATTTGGACTCGAATTTTGAAATGAAAGACTCAATTCATTTTGAATTAAGAAACATTAAATATATTGATCATTATTCCTCCCCCCCCCCTCGGCACTCAAAAATTAAAGAGGCGAAACTTTTAAGAGACGATGTATTTTCGGTAGTTTACAGGTATACATTTGGAGTGTGGTTTTTTAAGAGGAATACAATTTTTGGACCGAGACGCTGCCCGCCAGGCAAGCCCGGTGGCCGAGCTGAGGCGTGCCGAAGCGCAGAAAAGCTCGTTAATAAATAAATAAATAAGAGACAACCCTTGAGGGGGCATCTTACTGACCAGGGGGCGACTCCCTAGTGTGTTTTAAAATAATCATTTAAATTTACTAATTTTAATGAATTTTATTTGTCATGAACTATTAGTGGATTTTAAAATAATGATTTTTTCAAGAGGAATAAATAAACAAATAACAATGTCAACAATATTTCTATTTATCAATATAATAATTAGAAATATTAATTAAAAATGAGTTTCTAATTTCAACAAACAAATAAATTATTTTATTTTAAATTGAGTATTTTAAAATTTTATTTTTTATTAATTATATATAGATATAAAGATATTAAAAAATAGCCACCGAACGCAGACCCTGATTTTATTCGGTTTTCATATCAGAGTTCTCTGGAATCATACTCGAAAAGCATATGAATTGGTTGGCGGATATTACGCTAAAATATGACATGCTTTAGAGTTGCGAATTAATTTCACGTATAATTCAAAATTTATTTTTTTTCTAACAAATTTTAAAAATTCTGAATATATTCAATTTTTGAGAAATTTTTCAAAATATTTTCATCGGCTATTAGTGGGTTTTAAAATTAAAGTTTCACTTCCCCTGTGAGCTTATGTGGATGAGGATTCTTTCCTGAATATTTTTATTTATTTTTGTGATTTTAATAAAGTATGAAGTAGCTAGATTTTCGGTGAATATAAATGACCCCTATTTCCGGCGCTGATTAACTTAGTAATGAATCCTAATTTAAGAATTCATGCATATATGTTAACAACTGTGAGACTTTACCTTTCGTAGTAGGGTAATAATTAGTTCTCTTTATATCATTTTAACACTTGATAATAGCTCAAAAATAAATAAATAAAATCAATTATAAATAAATAAATAAAGTTAAAGTTCAAATTTGAGTCACGTAAAACATAATTACAAATTCTAGTCTTTTTGATTTTATATTAAAATTTTCCACGTTCTGTTAATAGTCGACGGCTATTTGAGGAGTCTTTACATTACTAATAGATACATATTTATTAATTTTTACTTTATCCAATGCGAAGCATGGGTAAACGTATTGTAATCGGTCTCGATGGCAAGCGCGATTCCAAGGGTCCTCAGGTAAAGACTACGGAACCCATGGTCTACCAATTAATAGTCAGAAACTGTCAGTAATCACCTAGTGTAGAATTGTTAGCACGTACGGTCCTGCCAAGTATTACATGGGGTCTCGTCAGAGGCCAAAAAGTGCGATTTTTTCAGGAAGTGTTTTTCAAGTCGATTCTCTCGTCCACGTTTTTCTCACACCGTTGCACCGATTGAAATGCAATTGAAAACCGAACACGTCTTTAATAAAATCCAATGCTAGAATGGTTATTCCGTACATATCGGCTCTTAAATGCAGACATTTTTAGTTTTTGCTAAATAATTTCGAAAATGAACTACACCAATTTTGACGAAGTGTACTATTATGATTAAGTACCTTGAGGACCATAAAAAAGGTTATACAAAGCTTTTTGTAAAATTATATTTTAAAGTACTTTACTCTAGAGTAAGATAGTACATTGGACAAAGTTTAGCAACGATCCGCTTGCAGTTTATTTTTTATACTGATTACATATCTGATTTCTATATTTATTGTGTGATTCCGTCAAAAAATTTGCAAACGTGGAAATGAAAAAAAAATTATTAGCGGGTCAAGACAATAAAAAACTTGCGTATTTAATTTCATCGGATTGAAATCAGGTAAATATTTCCACACTCCTCACACCTGATTCAAAATAGTTTTTTCGGACCTCTATCCCTTTTGAGAAAGGAAAATGTTCCCCCATATTTTATCCTTATTTCAAGGGATTACTCCAAACGAGCAAAAATTTAGAAATTTTGTCCTATAAAACCATATTGTATATAACTTTTTACTTTATTTATTCTACTGTTCAATCTTACATTATCTAAAAAAGTAAGAAAAATCTCAATTTTAAAAAAAAAATTATTTTCGGGCCTAGTCGAACCCATCTTCAGTTAACACAATAATTCTCCTTTACATAATTTTTATATCAGACTTTCCAAAAGAAGGAGGAAGAAATAAAATCCATTATGTTGGCAATTAAAAAATTGAACATGTAAAAATATTTCCACTAATTTATAGAGGCGTATTTTTAAAATAATTTATAATATATAACTAAATATAACTAAACTTCTTGAGGATACAAATTCTCATTCAAATAGGTGTTGGTTTTATTCTTTTTTGACAAAAAAACACATTGTTATCATTTATTTTTCTTTTTTCTTTTATTGTTACCAGGAACGTTTCGACATTTTCTATTATGTCATCATCAGCCTAAAACATTTCATCATTACACAATTTTTATACAATGAAAATTTCTTATCACACAAACAACAACTTAAAATTAACAACATATGTCATACGTTGGAACAATTTAAAGATGGTAAAAAAATTTTAATGAGAATTTGTATCCTCAAGAAGTTTAGTTATATTTAGTTATATATTAAAATAAAAAATTCTCAAAAAACTAATCAAGAAATTAATAATTTATAATATTAAACTTTTAAACTAGATATTTATTTCTATTTCATTCATTTATTTCGAATTCGCACCCCCTCTCCCTTGAAATTAATATAAGCTGCCCCCATGCTCAAACCCGAAGCATTTTCACTGTTTATCGTTGTGATACGAGACACCCTATATAAAAGAGATAGGAATAGAAATAATTAATTAATTTTCTTAAGGTAGTTCTTTCACGACAATCCAAACAAAAAGTTTTAGCCTCGTAACCACTCTATACATATGAACGGTGCTAAAAATTTAGGTTATGTTGTTTAACCTGACTGTACTTCTCACACTACTATATTATCTTTATGAATGGATCGTTTCCAAGCTATTGATCTTATATCCCCTCCACTAAAAATAATCGCCCAAATATGTTTTTTTTATCAAAACTACGAGGTAAATACCATAGTAGTTTCAATTTTTTTTTAAGTTACTCCGAATATATTATTCTAACAAATATTAGTTTTTCATCAAGATGGTGAAAGTCCTTGAATGAAAAATAAAATAAAATAATGATAATTTTCCCACCCTTTCCCAATTTACCGCATATAAAAAATGTCATTTTTAATTGCATTTATTTCATGTTTGGTGTGGTAAATCGTTTTCAAATTTTAACAGTGTGTTTATTATGCTTTTAATGACTTATATTCCAAGTTTCGAAGACTTCTTGAATTTTTGCATTTGTGAAAGATCTACCTTAATTGAAATTATATAAATTCCACAGTCTGAAAATGATTCGTAATATATTTTTGGAATAGAGGGGCGAGAGGGCCAAAAAATATAAAAATTAAACCGGATTATTTATTGATGTGATCGAAACAATCAAACAATATAAAAGTATCAATTACAATAAAGATAGGTATCTAAATGTACCGCTATAGAAAACACATGAAAAGCAAGTTTTTTTGAATTAATTTCTTAAAAGATAAATATTAAACTAATTAAAAGAGATGATTAATATCTAGAACGAAAATCAAGCGCCTTGAATTAGCAATTTTTCTTTTAAACAAAATTCATATTCTGGAATAAATTTTAATTAAAAGATAAGTGAAAAGATTAAATTAATACATTATCACGATAGAAGAAAAATGTAAAAATTCAAGTATATAAATGCTCTGTTTGTGATGTATTATGAATTTAAAATGTTTATATGGATTTATTAAGTAGTTTAGAGTGAATTAACAAGTGGGGATGAATATAATTCATCTTCTTCTTCTTCCTCGAGTGCCATACCCGAAACGGGTGTCGGCGCCTCTCCACATATACCTGTGCTGCGTGTGTTTAATTGTTTTACACAGATATACGGGACCTACTTTTTAACGCCGGGTCCGAACGGCTAATTTGGAGAGGTCACTTGGCAATTATACTCTTGGTAGGTTGCCATTACTTTCCAAGAGGAGGCGACTGCAAATATCTATCTGCCGAGACTCGGTCTCGCACCAGCGATCTCCGAGTCAGCGACCCAAAACTCTAGCCACTGAAACACAGTCGCCTCTTATAATTCATCAGGAAACGTTAAATAAATCTCAAGTTTATAATGAGTGTAGGGGAAGTTGTGAGAACTGGAGAATTTTAAAAACGATTGAAATTAAGAGAAATAAGGGACCTATACTTATATATAAAGGGCTTAAACCTTAGACCATGAAATAAATAGACAGGCCCTGGTGTCGATTTGGTGAGGCCAACATCTCCTATAGAACTTGACGTCATCTGTAGGTAGGAACACCCAGAAATAGCATGGCCACTATAGGAATTATTATACATTGAGATAAATTTATCGTAGTTTAGATTATTTATTTTGGATTCCAATAATCGCAAATTAATATAACCAAAATATTTATGCGAGAACGTGACGTCATCTGTAGGCGATGTTGGCCTCACTTCACTCTGTGTGGAGAGTAGCAGAGGGCGTGTCTATATATTTCATGGTCTAAGACTTAAACGTTCATGTGTTACTAGGTGGAGTTAGCAACGATTAGACATATGGGTCTAAATTCAAAACTTATTTTTTTTAAATATTTTCATAGATAAATTTTAAATAAAATATAATTAAAATAAAATTAATTAGAAATAATAAATTTTAAATTGATATCTATTATTTTTCCTTAAAAAACTAAAATTTAAAATATATATTTAATGAGCGTGAAGCTAGCCACACAATGGCGCGTGATTAGTAGGATGATATTATCGGTCAAAACGACAAAAAAAAGCCATTTTGTTGTATTTTCGAATCCCATTAAATAAGAAATAGCAATATTTGAAATCACAATATTTTGTTGACGTTTTAGAAGACAGATTCCTCTTTGATTTTCAAATTATCACTTGTTTGTAGCTCAATTAGACCTCGAGTTATAAATAAAAAACTAAAACCAGGTGATTATAGAGGAAATAAACATAGATTAAAACATATGGTCTTAGGTTTGTAGTTATAACTCGAGTTCTAATTGAGCTACAAACAAGTGGTAATTTGAAAATCAAAGAGGAAGCTGTTTTCTAAAAAGTCAACAAAATATTGTGATTTCAAATATTGCTATTTCTTATTTAATGGGACTCGAAAATAGGTCAAAATGGCTTTTTTGTCGTTTTGACCGATAATATCTTAAAAGTCTGAAGTGTTGTAAAAAATTGGGAAATTGCATGATAATCAGCGTATAAAACTCTACTAGAATCCATTGTTAGGTTTACGTGGAGAAATTTTTGTTTAATTTTTGTCGAACAGTGTTATTAATACAGATAAGCCACACAATGACGTTTTTAAATACCACTTTATTAAATCTGGGGAAAACATTAAAGATGTGAAAAATCTCGACATCAATTATTTTTATAAAAACAATATTTCGATTAATACATGTAACGAAAATGTATTCCCTTTATTAAAATGTGACGCGCATATAATGTCTGTTTTGCACTGCAGGGGGATTTGTCATGAGGGAATCTGAATGAAATATAATTGTAAATTATCTGAACTTATTATATATTCTAATAAATAATAAATATTGTAAATAGGGAATTGCCATAAACAATAAATTTTAAATGTCGTATCTTTATTTTTACGTGAGAATATTACATCTTGTAAATAAGATATATAAAATAATCAAATTAACCTATATTTTTAGAGCAATGCAATATCGTTTAATTTAATTTGTCAATCCAGACTTTAATAATAACAACCTTATATACATAAATGTATATAATATATATATATATATATATATATATATATATATATATATATATATATATATATATATATATGTCTTTTGTAGTTGAAAAAATATATTTATATAAAATACATATTTTAGTCATTTAATTTTTTAAGAAAGTGGTAAAACCCATGTGATTAATATACAAACCAAAAAATAAGCTTTTATTTTTGGTTAAATTTAAATGAATAATTAAGAAATTAATAAGAGATTGAATTTAAAGAAATTGGTAGCTGTAATATATAATATTTACCAGTATTAGATGTGTTGACACAATCGGTAGAGTCGTCCATGTAATCACACTTCCATGTTATCACATCCATGTCACACAAGCAAATAACCAGGTATCAACAACATAAGGTCGGCAGGTAGGTCCTCAAAAGTGGGATTGGTCAGACGAACAAACGAAAGGCCATCTTTCTTCGAGTGAACGAGATTTAAAAAATATATAAATTTACTATATAAAGTGCTTGATGAGAAATTTCGAATTTTAATTTAAGTTTGAAATTCGAAAATATCATAATATTTTCTTTCGAAATTTAGAATTCGAATTTAAAAACTCGAAATTTTGCAATGCGCATGCGCAAAACATCAATGTCTTCATTTTACGCCTTGTGCTGTTAATAACCTGCTTAGGTCAATATTTACAATTACTAGCTCCAAGTTGAAACGATCATCTAAATTGAAATAAATTATATATTCTACATTAAATTCGAAACTAGGTCTACGCGTAGTAAAATTTGAAAAATTCAAAACTCGAAAATTCGAATTATTTTTGAATCGAATTTAATTTTGCTAAAAATCTACGGAACTAAAATGTACCTGATAAAATTTCTAAATATTTATAATTTATAATTATAGCACAATTTAAGTTAAATTTTAGACAAGTTAATTTGAATTTAAGCATCAAAATTGGGTATCGAAGAATATTCTTTGGGTAGCACAGAGTCGAGAAAATATTAAAATAAGTGATTTTTCATTAAATTTCCTTTGGATTGAATTAATTATGTTAATTAGAAAAAAATATGTGAGTTAAAAAAAGGTCATAATTGTTTCATAAAAGATTTCGCTTTTTTTTTTGGGGGGGGGGGGGGTCGCGACATGAAATATTTCTCAATTTTGGGTTGCGGCTTAAAAACGCCCGGCCAGAGTGGGATTTTGTCACGGTTAGTAAGAAAAAAATTAAAAATTTCAAAAAGTGAAACTTCGGAAAATGGCTATTATAAAAACGGACTCGATAAGGTATTTTCAGTAAAGAGTAATTAAAAATTACTTATAGGTATAATTTTTTTTGTTACTTAGCTTCTTTTGAATATAGCTGAATATAGATAGTTGTCTCTTTCTAAAATCACAGACAAGTCGTTCACTTTCTTTTTCTGACAAACTGACAAAAATATCCCCGTTTGAGAAAAAAATATTATGGTAATTCTACGGTAGAAAACAAATATTTTGCTTTTTTTTTTATCGATGAGGAGGAAGAGGAGCATTTTTGCATCAAATATATCCATTTCAAATTCAGTTGTTTTGTAATTGGAGACATTCTAATTCGGTTATAACAAAAAGTTAATTTTATCCGCATCCACTTCATAAATATATTGAATATTTTTCTATTTTAGAGATTTATTTTAAAAACGCTTCAACGAAAACATTTATTAGAAATAACCAAATAAACAAACATTTAATTTTATATAGGATTTATATATAATCATACCTACTACTGTTTTTGATAGAAGAGAATATTCAAAGAAAATATTATCAATTTAAACATATCTTAAAATATTGATAAATTATAGCAAGCTTATGTTTATTTGGAACTTGGTGAATCAGCACAAACCCATAAATATTTTTGTAGGCAAGCAAGGTCGGCAAACCTTAATGTAGTTATTCCACCAAATGCGTTTTCTTAGGATTTTTTTGAAATTTAGATATATTATTATTTAAATACTTGTGCATCGATTGGTGGCAAAACGAAATTTATGAACAACACAGTTTCGGAGATATTAAATTTCAAAAATCGAGTTTTTCAGGCTCTTTAACATTACACTATACGGGATATAGGAAAATTTACATACATATTTAATTATAATTAAGAACCCGTCTTACCATTGTGATAAAAAACTAAACCAACAATAAACAATAACCAATATATATTTTAAGACAATTTTGATTAATAATTACAACACAGTTTCTGAGATAATAAGGAATAAATAATGAAAAATGTATAAAAAAAATTTACACTAAAAACAATTTGGCAACTGCGCATTTATTTAACCAGCGAAAGATGCATGCGCTAGATTTTTCAAAATGATAATTTTCCCTACCCTTACAGAGTAGGTTTGATATTTTACTTTACCATACTGGGTGTGGTCAAGTATTGTAATCGTGCATGAAAAAAGTGTTGTTTTTTTCGTTCTTTTTTTCGAAATATCTCAAAAACGGCTCAAACTATTTTAATTAAAAAAATTGAGCGAAACCATGGCATTTCCCTCTACAAAAATGCTCTAATAAGTGAACAGCGAAAAAATTATATTTTTCGAGATAATAATTGTTTTGTCAAAATGTCTGTTAGACTGTCTGGTTGTCTGATTGTTAGTTAACATAATAACAACATAATAGTCTGTGCGTTACCGAATTTTTGTGGACGATCTAGCTCAAAAACTAGTGTGAATATCGAAACCAAATTTCACATGTAGTTTTGGTCCATTGAGATTAAGAGCTGATTAGATTTTGGTGCATATCGACCCAAAATTAAGGAGGGTTAAAAATTAAAAATCTAGGCCGTTTGAGTAAACTACACCAAATTTTGTATACATAATCAGTGGACCCTCAGAAGTCTAAAAATGCAAAAACTAACCGCCCAAAATGGGGGGGGGTGCAGGGTCAAAAATGAAAATCTTGGCCATTTAGCCAACTCAACCAAATATTGTATACATAATCAGTGGGACCCCAGAAGTATAAAAATGCAAAAACTTACCACCCCCCCTACATGATTATAAATAATTTTAGGGGCCAGGTTGTATGGTAAAGTCAAGTGGATGGCCACATCAGAACACGTCAGCTTATTTAATCAAAATTTTCATTTACAAACTTAAAATTACATTTCATTAATTGATAATACATAATTTAAAAATGTAAATATCCAAATTGACTAGGTAGAAATTTAGTGAGTCTGAACATAAAATGACAATGTTCAATCCATTCTCTATGAACTCTACCGGGTTACCCGCTGAGAGTCATGATCATAGAATTGGTCATGAGATTGGCTGCAATATTTTTGGATGTATAGTAGATGGATACTCAATAAATCTAGTGAAAAAATAAATATCTTGGGTTAATATAAAAGTTTTTCAGACTCTTATACATTGTTATACAAAGTTTACATAAATATTTAATTATAATTAAGAAACCCTTCTTACCATTGTGATAAAAAACTAAACCAACATTAAACAATAACCAATACATATTTTAAGACAATTTTGATTCATAATTACAACATAGTTTCTGAGATAATAAGGAATAAATAATGAAAAATGTATAAAAAAAAATTTACACGAAAAACAATTTGGCAACAGCGTATTTATTTAACCAGCGAAAGATGCATGGGCTAGATTTTTTCAAAATTATAATTTTCATAAGGTGTTAAAAATAATATTCAGAGAAAAAACCAATTTCGTTTTGTATCAGGTTTTAAATAAAATTGAATTAAGGATTATTATTATTATTAATTTTAACATTTTAACATTACGTCTCGCTCCGGTAATCATCAGTGAGCATTTGCTGCACCCAAAGTTGGAAGATATATATAATATACCGGGTGAGTTTTTTATCTTGAGACAGTCTTATAACTCAAAAACAGTGCATTATATGAAAAAAAACTTTCAAATAAAAGTTTGTTTATATCTTGGGGGAAACTAAACTACGCTATTGTTTGTCGACCTAGAACAAGCTTTCAAGGGTATTTCAAGGACAAGTTCTGTTTTTTAAATAGAAACCTATATATATATATTTATTTTCATAGACTAAATCGATAAAAAATACTGAACAACTTTCATAAGAACTATATTTTTTATAAGATATCAAATAAACAAAAATATTAAATCACTTATATCTCCAAAAAAATCCAAATAATAATTATTCTTAACAATTATTCAACTTAATTATCAAATAATAATGTCTTCCAGAACTTAAGTGACTTGATTTAAATTTTTTCATTAAATTGAAGGGTTGGTTTTGTCACAAATATAACAAAACAATAATTTTAATAACTATTAGAATTATTCAATTGATAACTATACAGTCTCGGTCACCACCGGTCGACCATCCTCAGCAGTTATCTCGTTCAAGAACCGGAATTTGTCATTTCACATGAAACATTCATTCTCAAATCTTCAATATAGACACATCACACAATTCATTACAATCACACACATACATATATATAGCAACAATTTATAAAAACGTTTATCACTCTGATAAACGTTTTTATAAATTGTTGCTATATATATGTATGTGTGTGATTGTAATGAATTGTGTGATGTATCTATATTGAAGATTTAAGAATGAATGTTTCATGTGAAATGACAAATTCCGGTTCTTGAACGAGATAACTACTGAGGATGGTCGACCAGTGGTGACCGAAACTGTATAGTTATCAATTAAATAATTCTAATAGTTATTAAAATTATTGTTTTATTATATTTGTGACAAAACCAACCCTTCAATTTAATGAACAAATAATAATGATCAAATATTTAATTGATAAATAAATAATTTAATAATTTTCTGACAATGTTCTCTGACATTCCAGAATGTATCGCAAGTCTTCTTGATTAAACATCTTACTTCAACAAAAAAATGCTCCATTTTTATTATGGTAATACAATATAACTATCTAATGAATTGACACGAGAAATGAACTTTTTTAAGCACAAGAATTTTAAATAAATCTATAAAGTAGTTCAATAATCTCTTAAATCTGTGTATAATGAAGTTTTAAGATCATTTTAAACACTTATTTTCATTGTTGTGACTCTTCAATTTAATAATTATTTATTTAATCATTATTATTTGATAATTAAGTTGAATAATTGTTAAGAATAATCACCATTTGGAGTTTTTTTGAGATCTAATTGATTTAATATTTTTTATTTGATGTCTTATAAAAAATAGTTCTTATGAAAGTTGTTCAGTTTGTTTTGAAAATTTAGGCAATGTAAAGAAAAATATAGGTTTCCATTTAAAAAACAGAACTTGACCTTAAAATACCCTTGAAAGATTGTTCTAGGCCAGGGATCGGCAACTTTTTGAGACGGAAGAGCAAAAATTCCAATTTACAAAATTTCCCAGTTTTTAAAGAGCCACTAACATTTTTGTTTCAATATTATGGTATTTGATGAGGATTAGGTTATAAATTTGATTTTTTTATTTAAAATAAATGGCTTTAAATATGAATTTGTTGCAGTATAATATTTTTTTATGAGTTTTAAAAATAAATTAATATGAGTATTAATATTTGCGCATGGAACTGGAGAGCCGCATCTTGACATCGAAAGAGCCACATGCGGCTCGCGAGCCGCAGATTGCCGACCCATGTTCTAGGCTGATAAAAAATAACGTAGTTTAGTTTCCTCCTTGGTATAAATAAACTCTTTTTCATATAATGCACTGTTTTTGAGTTATAAGACTGTCTCAAGATAAAAACTCACCCGGTATATCAAAACAAATACCGCATTTGGTCTCTCTAAATACTCTTGTATTAAGAATCGATAAAAATATCTTGGGAATAAATATTTTATTTTTCTATGAAAATCAAAAATTCAGCCCACAGTGGGGACCGTTTGTATATATTTCAGATTTTTTCGAGGGTAAAAAGAATTTATTTTTATATCTTAATGTGAAACCTACCAAAAAGAATTTATTTTTATATCTTAATGTGAAACCTACCAAGTATTTTTTATCCAATAATTTTAAAAAATGTTTCACCAAGTACCAACACCAAATTCCTTAAAAACTATTAAATTTGATCGCTTTATGTATGTCTAATCGTAAGTTAGAAATAAAAATAAATAATAAATGCTTGTCAGTTTGTTTTTTGTCTAGTCAGGCCAAAGGAGACACTTCACAAATCTCTAATTAAAGGCCTATCTCGATCACCTCTGTTCTTTCCAAAATAATGAAATTGGTCATAAACCAACACGTCCTTCATCACTTAGAAAACAATAAATTAATTCACGATAGGCAATATGGATTCAGACAAAATCGTTCTACAGGCGACATCTTAACCTATGTCACCCACACCTGGAACAATACTCTAGAGGCCGGAAAAGAAACCCTCGCTGTAGCCCTTGATATCTCCAAAGCTTTTGACCAGGTTTGGCACAAAAATCTTCTTGCCAAACTGCCAGCCTTTGGATTCACACCAACTCTTCGCAAATGGATAGAAGGCTTTCTAACAAACCGAAGTATAAAAGTTGTGGTGGATGGAACATCATCTGAATCGTTCTCCACAAACTCTGGTGTTCCCCAGGGCTCCGTAATCTCCTCCACACTCTTCCTAATTTATATAAACGACCTTTTCGATCAAACGGCAAACCCCACTCATTGTTACGCCGACGATAGCACTCTACACGGCAAACCCTCACTCCCGAATAATCGAATCAACGTTGCCTCCTCAATTACTCTCGACCTAGACAAACTGAATAAATGGGGCTCTCAAAATTTAGTTAACTTCAATTCAAACAAGACTCAATGTTGTCTAATTTCTAGACGCGAAAATAAAGATTTCCCTGATATTCACTTCGATTCGAATACCCTAAAAATGTGTGACAGCCTATCCATGTTGGGCGTCTCTGTCGCATCTGACCTGTCTTGGAATGAACACATCTCCTCTGTGGCGAAATCTGCAGCAAGGAAGATTGGCTTCTTATTCAGGTCCAAGCGATTTTACAAACCCCCACAACTTCTCACCATCTACAAGGCCCAAATCCGCCCCTGTCTCGAATACGGCTCTCATCTATGGAGAGGAGCCTCAAAATACTCTCTTGCTACCCTGGATGCAATTCAGAAACGAGCCGTCAGGCTAATTGACGATTCTACCCTCACCGACTCCCTCGACTCGCTGGCTCATCGAAGAAATGTCTCTGCCCTTTCCCTTTTCTATAGATACTATCACGGCAGGTGCTCTGATGAGATAAAATCAATAATTCCCCCAAAGCATGCTTTGCACGTAGCACGCGTTTTGCCGACTCCCAACACTCTCTCGCGGTCAAATTAGAAAAGTGCCGGACCACTTCATTCGCGAATACATATATCCCCATGACTTCAAGGAACTGGAACTCTCTTCCAGCCTCTATCTTTCCCAGCACCTATAATCTTCAAACCTTCAAAACCGGAGTGCATAGACACCTACGTCTACACCCTCTCACTTAATCAACTTTCTCTTCTCTTCGGTAATGCAAGGGTCTTTCGAGATCCATAGGGGCTGCATCTTTACTGGTGCACCACTTCTTGCATTCGATTTCATTAAAAAAAAAAAAAAAAAAAAAAAAATGCCTTGCTTCAATTAGTTATAAATCTTCGCGGCGCACCTGTGAAGAGGCTGCGGTGCACAGTTTGGGAACCCGAGAGCGAGAAGCGTACCGAATGTTGAAAATATTATTTTTACTTTTTAATCCATATTTTAATTTTATTTATTTTTAATTTTTTCATGAAGGTGAGTTTTTCTACCCTAATGAAAAGGATATAATCATTGAATTTTAGAATATAAATGTAACAATTAGAGAAATATTTTGTGTGTGGTGAAAATCATATGTCGAATTAAAAATCAATTTAATACCAAACTAATGAAGGAATCCGCGCGCGGGCCCTAATGCTGGTTTTGAGGGCGTCCAGGGATGAATGCCAGGCCGCATAGTTTGAAAACCACTATCCAAAGTGATGGAATAATACGATTAAAGAAGGGTAAACATATGTCTTAGGTAAAATCATGCTTTATATATTGAATTTTCAATAATGTTATTATATTTACTTAACTAATTTTGAACAAAATCTATAGACTTGACACTTGAGAGTCGAGGAGACATTATATTTGGACCGTTAACGAAAGTAATAAATAATGTGGCTAAAATTGTTTCTCAAATTGCACTTAAATAGAATTAAAAGTTTATTGAAGGATAATTTAATTATATTTACATTACTGTTGAGCAAAATAGAATTTCTATGTGTAGTAAGGAACTTAAATGGAATAGGAAAAAATTCAATGTGGATATTTTTGCAAATTTTAACGTTAAGCTCTTTAAGTGGTTTTTAAAAATCTGTATATTTGTATGTGATGTCAATTTTTCCGCAAAATCGTTCGCTAATATAAAATTTTTAATATGATAGAATGCAAGAAGATCAAGCCCCTAAAATCTTGGAAGACCCTTGAATTGCCGTAGAGAAGAGAAGAAAGGGATCAAGCAAAAGGAAAAAGATATAGAGGTCACTGCACCTGGGTTTTAAAAGATTAAAGGTTTTAAAGCCTGGTGCTCACCTGTTTTTGGGATGGGATCTATGGTTTGCAATTTGGAGCCCTGTCGGGATCGAAATGACGTCACTACTGGCTGTCTTTCTGGCTAGCTTGCTTGACTGATTTAAAAGAAAGGACATGTTATATTTTCTGGCTTGGTCCTGGGATGCTTTTGAATGGAAGCAAGTAGACAAACAATTATATTAAAGCAAGCCTTAAGTGTGGAAAAAGAGTAAGGAACCAAAGATCCACTTCATTGAAGTCATAGGGAATGAATATACTGTCAAATGGAGTGCTGGTTAGGCTCTTTTCAAATTCAAGAGGGCTGGGAGTCGGCGAATTGCGTAGTAGTAGGCCTTGGGGGATACAGGTATTCCTCGACTTACGACAGAGATAGATAGGTTCCTAGATATAGGTCGTAAGTCGAGTTTCATATTAAAATCTATGTATATTATTTATATAAAAGGCGGCTATGGTCAGCGCCAGCTGCTAAGTAAAATAATAAGGGAAATACCATCGGACCACATTAGTGCAGCGTGTGAAGCCTTACGGGTGCTAGCTATTATCCGCGCTAAAAGTGGCTACATCAAACAATATAACATATTTTTCTTAAAATTTGAAATGTTTTTACGATATACTGAAGGTTTTAAATGAAAATAAAATAAAAATGGACAAAATTACAGCATTTTTAATTGGTAACACTTCGAGCGCCGACCCCTGTAAAATTAATCATGTAATGGACATTCAGTGAACAGAGCACTCCCTTTATAAATATAGCTATATTAATTTAATTAATAAAATTGGAGACGCTTTCTTGGTTGAATATGTTCAATCAAAAAGACGAATCGCAATAAAATAAAAGGGGTATACTAGTATATATAAATTGTGTTTGAGGGTGATCCAAAGATCGAAAGGGTAAACAGAAAACATCCCCCTCGTGTCAGGGCGGAGTGCGGGACACCCTATCAAGTGCCTTTACGGTCTCCACCCCTGGCCGCCCTAACACGGGGTGTGCTAGCCCAGGCATTAATTAAACCCTGGGGACAATGCTATTCGGGCATACTATACATCCGCTAACTACCCTGGGATGGGCAGGGGTTGGCAGCCCACACCCTCTAATCCAGAATTTGTATGCCCAGCTCTGCATAATATGTAAGCCAACGGAGGCAGCTGTCTCGGGGGCGAGGGCGGTCGCCCCCGCCGATATTGCACAAGCCACGATATTAATGCTCGCATTCCGACGCCAGCTATAGTATTAGACACCAAATTTACAGCTTATATAAAATGGGGATGGTGGGGGTGGCAATAGCAAGTGTTGAAATAAATTTAGGAGCGTGTGTGAGGGGCGTGGGCGGCGATGATGCTCTATAGAGACCATGCTTGGAAAAGGACCATGGGCAAAAAGATCGCACCCACTGACAAATAAAAGAATTAGAAAGAAAATGATGTGTCATAAACAGACATCTCGTTCATTCGGGATTAACACTCCAGAGAGGACTTTCTTTATTATTATTTTTTTTTTTTTTTTTGACATAGAATGTCTTTTCCCCCAGTGAATATAGGCACCCATTCCAAGATCCGAGGGGATATAAAAAATGACAAGTTTGATAGGGAATGAAAATCCTAGAAGAGTACCAATACAGTCATAAGATTGGTTTGACGTAATAACCAGCCTCAATTCGACTCTATCCCATGCCAAACTCGTTCACAAATCTCAAAGTTCCACTTGAGGATCTTTCTTCCTGAAATAGATAATTCTGTAAATTACCTCAAGGGGCAACTAGGATTTGTGACAAAATGTGACAGGGGGTCCCAGAGATCTTAAAAATTGTGATGTCACAAAAGTCAAATTAATATTTTATAGATTTCAGGTTATTATTATTCCAACCTGAAAATGATGGTAAAATAAATATAGACAAAATTTTGTAAGCTAGCAATGTTTAGCAAAAACACTTAAATTTTCTACAATTATTAAATTATAGGGTATAAAAGTGATAGTGTGACGTGACATTAGAGAGGGGGTCTGAATGAAAATGTGACAGAATGTGACACAGGGAGAGGGGGGGGGTCTTGAAATTCGTGTGACGTAATTTATGGATGGCCCCTAATATCAATGACGAATTCTAACACCAGGCAAACACAAGCACTATTAAACGAAACTTAAGAAGGTGTAACACAACAAATATACACTGGAGTGAAAACAAAATCGAAACACCAATATAAACCTTATTAAATAGCAAATTATTTTAAAAATTTTTACAAATAACAACATAATTTGTTCTATTAACTCTTAAACTAACATATTCAATAAATATTATTGTTAATAATTTTTGAATGTTATAAAAAAATTAGTAATATATACTAATAAGTAATACTTCGGTATGTTTGAACTTCAGAAATATTCATTTTCTATATTTTAACTTTTTATCAATGCTGCTTAATTCAAAATGATTCATTTTATTGAATTTCAAATGGAATTTGATCTTTTATTTATTAAAATTTTATTTAAATGGAAAGTAATATTGAGAAAGTATGATATGATAACTTGTAATTGTATATCTTTTAATTTAATATTACTTAATTTTTTTATAAAATTCAAAAATTATCAACCCTGTTAGCACACTTGGTCTTGGAGATGTTTTCTAGACATCTTAAAAACAAAAAGCACTGAATAAGACATCTTCTAGAGCGAGTGTGCTATCTGGGACAATATTTATTGTATAGTACAGGGGTGGCCACTAATCTTAACTTTGGGAGCCGCAAATTCATAAAACTGTTTCAAAGCGAGCCACATTGTTTGGAGATTAATTAATGTTTTATTAAAAAAAGACAGATTTTTTATTTTATAAAATTTAAATGAAAAAACATATATTTTTTGCTCTACTTACTTGTAACATTACAAATTAATTTAATTTTTGTATTATTATTTTTGTAATTTAATTATTATACAGGATGGGGCATAAAGATCTACCACATTTTGAAGAGATATAAAAAAATGAAAAAATTTAACTAGAAACAAACTATATACCTATATTTTGAAAAGAAAATAAATGAAATTTTGTTAAATGTATTTTAAATATTATCAGACAAAAAAAAAGAGGGGGGGGTCAAAAAAAAATTCTAGTCCTTTTGACCAAACTCAACCAAGTTTTGTCTACATATTCTGTGGATCCCCAGAAGGCTAGAAATGCAAAAACAAACCAAATTTTGTATACATAGTTTGGTCGAAAGGGCTATAATTTTCATTTTTGACCCCCGCCCCCATTTTGGGTGGTTAGTTTATGAATTTCTAGCCTTCTGGGGGCCCACAGAATATGTATACAAAATTTGGTTGCTTTTGGTCGAAAGGGCTTGAATTTTCATTTTTGACCCTCCCCCCATTTTGGGTGGTTAGTTTTTGCATTTCTAGTCTTTTTGGGGTCCATGAATATGTATACAAAATTTGGTTGAGTTTGGTCAAAAGGCTTGAATTTTCATTTTTTGTCTGATACTTACCTAATGTTTAAAATACATTAAAAAATAATTTATTTTATGTTGTTTTCAAAAATATATTCAGTTATTATTCTAGTTAAATTTTTTCATTTTTTTTATACCTCTTCAAAATGTAGTAGATCTTTATGCCCCACCCTGTACTTTTTAAAATCACTATTATTCAAGAGGGTTCAAGAGCCGCACGAGATTGACTGAAGAGCCGCATGCGGCTCGCGAGCCACGTTGTGGCCACCTCTGGTATAGTATGTTAAGAGTTAATAGAACAAATTATATGGTTATTTGTAAAAATTTTAAAAATTATGTGGCATTTAATAAAGTTTTTTTTGGAGGCTCGATTTTTTTTGTACCGCAGTGTATATACATTTTTCTAAGAAACAGATTTTTGGATTCAATGGATCCTGAAACGCAAAGATAGGTCAAAATCTCAACTTCGAATGTTTCAATTAATAGTCATAAAATAAAATACCAATTCTATTTGTTGAGTAAAATAGAAATAAAAAAGTGACAAGCTATTTAAATTAAAAACTTCCGATTCATTAATTTGTCGACATTTTGTAGTAAAAATATCATTAGAAATTTTGTAGGAAAATGAATTCTCTTTAAAAATTAAACTGCCCAACAATGAAAATGTTTCGGGCTCAAAAATAGCTGATTCTTTTGTATTTCCACCTGCTGAATTCAAAAATCACCGGTTAGCTCTTGTTTTGGAGACATTCTAAGTCAAAACGACGAAAAAGGCCATTTTGACCTATTTTCGAGTCCCGTTAGATATTAAATAGCAATATTTGAAATCAAAATATTTTGTTGACGTAATAGAAAACGCAGCGTTCTCGTTTTGATCGATAATATCTCAAAACTCTGACCCGTTGTAAAAAATCGAGAAATTGCATGATAATCAGCGTATACTACTGGAATCCATTGATAGATTTACGGATACAAATTTTTGATTAATTTTTGTTGTAAGCTACAATTTCAAGATTTTTTCAATATGACCAATGTAACTGAAAATGAAACAGTCAATCATCTAACTGTAGTTGCATCCCTAAAACTTCGTGACTAACTGCCAGAGGATGATTTATTTTCGGGTTTTATTAAAAATTATTATGAATGTAGAGAAAATGTGTGGGAGGGAGAGAGAAATGAAGAGGTCGCCTTTGTCCCGCAATAAATGTTTAATGAAAATTTTCCAAAGAAATTAGTTGGGATTAAATAGAATTAACTGCTTTTTAGTCAGGTTGAGTGGTCGACTCTCTCTTAACGAAAAGAAATAACCAAATTACGGCGATTGGATAATTGCATTTGAAGAGAAAGCAGCCTGCTTGGTAAAATTTTAATCCTTTCGTTAATTTATTCTATCCATTACACTGAATAAGAAATAAAATTCTTGCAGAATTTGGATGAATGTAGAATTTTAAGCGATTTTTTTTTCTTGTTTGAAATTCACTTAATGAAAGTTTTTTTGTTGTTTTTACTTTATCATACAGGGTATGGTCAAGTATTGTAATCGTGCATGAAAAAAGTGATTTTTTTTCCTTCTTTTTTCGAAATATCTCAAAAACGGTTGAAACTATTTTGATTAAAAAAATTGAGCGAAACCATGGCATTTCGCTCTACAAAAAGCCCTAATAAATGAACATCGAAAAAATTGTATTTTTCGAGATAATAATTGTTTTTGTCAAAATGTCTGTACGGTTGTCCGTTTCCAAATTTTTGTGGATGAGCTAGCTCAAAAAATAGTGTGAATATCGAAACCAAATTTCACACGTAGTTTTGGTCCATTGAGATTAAGAGCTGATTAGATTTTGGTGCATATCGACACAAAATTAAAGGGGCGGAGGGGGGGGGGGGGTTAAAAATTAAAAATCTAGGCCATTTGACCAAACTCAACCAAATTTTGTATACATAATCAGTGGGACCACAGAAGTCTGAAAATGCAAAAACTAACCCCCCCCTACATGATTATAAATAATTTTAGGGGCCAGGTTGTATAGTAAAGTCAAGTGGATGGCCACCCCGGAACACGTCATCTTATTTTACTTACTTTCCGTTTTTTATGATTCGAATTATTAAAAATTTGATAAAGAGTTATCAGGAAAAGTTAATTTTTCTATTTCGATTAGCTAATATGTTCATTACCACATCGATTTTAATGTTGAAATAGACTATTTTGGGAATAGAATTTCCATTATCCAATAAATAGTGATTCTATTAGTAGGAATACATTTTTTTCTATTATAACGTCATTTTCATTCTCTTAAAAACCGACGTTTCGAAAGATCTTCCTACCCTATTCATTTGTCTTCTTCAGATAAATCTGTTGATATCAATGCCACAAATTCTAGTACTAGTCGAGCAAAAGCACTGTTAAGGTAGTTCTTTCACAAATGCAAAAATTTAAGAAGTCTTCGAAACTTGGAATATAAGTCATTAAAGGCATAATAAACAGACTGTTAAAATTTGAAGACGATTTACCACACCAAACATGAAATAATTGCAATTAAAAATGAAATTTTTTATATGCGGTAAATTGGGAAAGGGTGGGAAAATGATCATTATTTTATTTTTTTTCATTGAAGGACTTTCACCATCTTGATGCAAAACTAATATTTGTTAGAATAATATATTCGGAGTAACTTAAAAAAAAAAATGAAATTATTTAACACGTAGTTTTGATAAAAAAACATATTTGGGTGATTATTTTTAGTTGAGGGGATATAATATCAATGGCTTGGAAACGATCCATTCATAAAGAGGGTATAGTAGTGTAAAAAGTACAGTCACGTTAAAAAACATAACCTAAAATTTTAGCACAGTTCATATGTATAGAGTGGTTACGAGGCTAAAACTTTTTGTGTGGATTGTCATGAAAAAACTACCTTAAAGGAGGCAAGAAGAAAGTGGTTCCAAGCTTCCCTTGGTCCCTTTTTAATCCCGGAAGGAGGAAATATCCTTCGAAACGTCACTTTTTAGGAGAATGAAATTTTTTTAGGAATTTGTAATTTCCGTTATTCTTGTGTTGTCTTCTCATGAATATCATCCAATAGATTCTACCAGTCAGTCTCCAAAAGAAAATTATTCTATTTTTTTAATGAAAGCTGAAGACGTCACTTTTCCAAGGATATATAATATGTAGGAGTAGGCATTAATGACAACAAGTTACGACGCTCATAACTCCATCTATTGAAACTCCGCACGAACTTTTGCACGCACTTATTAATTTATTAGATAAAACATTGTGGTTCTTAATAAGGAACGAATTTCAATTAGAAATAAAATGCATTATCTGTAATGGAAATTTGTCTCTTGTTAGAGACCATATTTTCATTAGATATTATATTTGTTATTTATAAGAGGAAATCTATTAAATAACAGAGGTAATCAATAAGTTTTGCCAACCAAAGCTCAATAGTTGCTTATCTTATTTATTTATTTATAATAAAATAATGCTCCGAGGTGGATACCCCGTAGAGCAGAAATAGAAAGAATAGTTACATTTAAATGAGTAACTCTCTCTTCAATTGTAATCAAACAAGATCAATACCTCCCAACCCAGAGAGAAACCCAGAGTTAGCACCAGCATTATAATATTTTTAAGCAAAAATAAGATCATAATAATAAAAATCATCCCTAACACAGTAGTCAATCTCTGAAGTTTTCTTTGAAAATCTTAACTCTGCAAGTATCGACAATTTCAGCTTTTATATTCAATTTGGGAATAATCAATCCATTACCCATGAATCAAAACCCTCTGATAGTAAATTAAATGGCAAAGGCGTAAAGTTTGGAGTATCGGAGAAGCATGAGGTGCATGAGCTGAGCCAATGTCACGATAGCATTTTGGTACTCGGGTTCAATTCCCAAAGTGGTGAAATCAACTCTCCAAATCAACCCTAGAACCTTGGATACAGAAGTTGGCAATCTCTCGTCCTTTCTTTAGTAAATAATAAGGTTAATAAAGCTTAATTAATAAAATAAAGGGTGTGTAGTTTCACAGTGAATGAGAGGTTTATACAAACTCAATATAATTCGGATTATTAGTAGGTACATCATCAGGAGTTTACAGGTTAAAACTTTTGGACTAATAATCCGAAATATATTGAGTTTGTATAAACAAACCTCTTTGAGTTTTATTTCATTCACTGTGAAACTACACACCATTTACTTTATTAATTAATATCATGTTTCACCTAAAACCTACACCAATTTCTCTAAGTGAAATTAATAAAGCTTTGTAATACTCGTATTTGGTGAAATTAATCGCTACAGGCGCCTTATTTCACAAACTTAGAATCCTATAACAACCCATGATATTTTAAAACATGTATTTTAATATATTAAAGGCAAATGAAAATAACCATCGATATCCTGGTCAATAGAACATATCTTTAAGAGGGAGAGAACCAATTATCAAAAGGGTTTTCAAAAGAAATGAACTAAAGTAAGTTCTTTGTTTGATATTATCAAAATAACCTGCAAACTAAAATAGATTTGTCAACCATGCTAATTGCAATTTAAAGACGAACATTTACATGATAAGAATAGTGATATTTGTTGTTGATTAAGAAGATAAAAGAAACACGGAAAATTAAAATTAAAAAATAATAATAATAATTCTCTAAAAGGACATAACAGGGTGTCCCGTATCACAATGATAAACCGTGAATAGGGGATAGAGAAATTTACGACGGTCCTGAACATAATTTTTTTTTTAATAAAAGTCTCATAGTTTTCGAGTTATAGGCATTTTTTGAAAATGGTGAAAATCGCTACCCTTCCCTAAATAATGAGATGCTATGGCTACACATTTACATATTTTATTATTCTATTTTTGTGACGCAATCCTGAATAATCCTGCTATTGACTAGAATTAGAAATAAAATCATAAGTATTATACTTTTGGAGAAAAAAAAATATTTTGGCCGGACTTATGTTTTAAAAAATTTTCATCAGCTACCTTTGAATAATCTTTAATGTAAAATAAAGTCTAGTAAACAATCATAGGAAGTTATTTAAAAAATTGGCCCATTTAGTCGAGATTTCAAAATAGTACTGCACTTTGTAGTTCATTCTTTAGAAAAAAAATATTGATATTTTTTTGGCAAAATTAGCTAATTTAATATCATATTTTGATAGTGTTTTTTAATTTAATATGTTAATCAATTATGTCGCATCTTAATTGATCTAATCTTTGGCTATTGTAGACATTAATACTATAATAGCTAATAATAATGCCATTAATAGCCAAAGATTAGTTCAATTAAGATGCGACATAATTGATTAACATAGGTACAAAAATTAGAATAATAAAATATGTAAATTTGTAGACATAGCATCTTGATATTTAGGGCAGGGTAGCGATTTTCATATTTTTCAAAATAAGGGCCTATAACCTAAAACTATGAGACTTCTCCTGTTCACGGTTTATCGTTGTGATAAGGGACATCCTGTATAATTTAGGAATATCTAAATTTGTTATTCTGGAAGTGAATTAAAAATAAAAAAAATTTCGAAGTTGTAATTAAGTCCTAAAATCAAAAAACATCAATCGAGCAATTTAAATTAGAATAACAAAAATACTTAAGTAAATGTTACAAGGTACAAGTAAAAAAAACAAAAAAGAAAACCTTTTGAGAGTAAATCGAGTTAATTTTGTTTAAGCCACCGCCTGAATAATAAAAAGTGGTTAAACATCCATTTAATTACAAAAACACAGGTGGATGTCGAGCAACGATGTGTCAGACGGACCAGAGACAAGCCTTTACAGACAAAATGTCGAAGAAAGAAACTACGAGAAAAAGGGGGCTAATCCAGAAAAAGTAAACGCAAAAGAATGGTCGCTTTCCAATAAAGTCGTTGTGAACGGGAGTGAATGAATGAATGGATGGATGAACAGACATACGGGCGAACCAACAAAGGAACAAATGTGACATTTGACGGAATTAAGGCTAGATAGATGGTAAGACGAGATAAAAGTACAAATTATTAGTATTATTATTGGCTAATCTCAAGAAGAAAGATTCATGATGGTTATTTCTTAGATGTTCTCGCACTTAATCTATGACAAAAACGTTGTTAGTCTCTGATATAAAAAAAGATATCACGAACAAAGAGTATTATAGTAAAGAACTAGTCAAGCAGGCAAAGTAAGTTTAGAAAAAAAATTACGTAAATTTCTCTATATAGGTAGCAGTGGCGCGCGGTTCATTCATGCGGCGTATCCCTAAAATTTCAAACATTTAAAGTATTTTCAAAAATTCAGGAGGATCTTTAAATTTTCATATTATTATCAGTTATTCAAAATAAAATTGTTGCATAGTTTCAATGGGCAATTAAATGATTTTCCGAAAAAGGTGCGGATAGAAGGTTCCAAAACCCTGCCTAATATATCTACAAGTTCAAGCAGGTTAATGACAAGCCCAGTCGAATAAAAATTGTTCTCGCTGAGTAACTATTAAAATAGAAATAATACAAAAAAAGGAATAAAGATGATTCAAGAATCTTTGGACTAATCCATTTCTAACAACTTTCAATATTTATAAGACCGGAAATAACTAAGAGTGCTTATAGCAATAGAATTAGGAGAAATTTAAGATTTTCTTATAGGACAGGCTGATTCATTGTGGAAGATGGTCGATTTCCATCTCAGGGACTGTAGAGTTTAAGTCATAAGATTTAATTTCTGACTCCTATCCTCACTCAGACAAAGCAGAATCCGTTTGGGGCGAAGGTCCTCAAATATATATTTTTTAAAATGAAAGTTTTTGCCGAGAGTAGCAGAATTTTTATATATTGAAGGAGACAATAAAAGAGTGTGTCTTTGCTGGAATTATAAATTTTATTTATTTATAACGAAACTATAGTCTCGTTATAAATAAATAAAATTTATAATTCGCAGAAGACACTCTTTTATTGTCTCTATAGTTATAATAAATAAAATTTATAATTCCAGTAGAAGACACACTCTTTTATTGTCTCCTTCAATATATATTTTTTTAAATCTAATGTTTAGTTTGAAAAATAACGAAAATGATGCCGTATTTGATGAAATTTGCAAAACAAAAAAAAAGCGAAGATTAAAATAAAATTTCAAATAAAAATAATTTTTAAGAAAAAATAAAACCGACTTCAAAAAATTAAATGCAACAAATAAAATACACTAAAAGGTATAAAATAATTATTATCTTATTTAGTTACAACTAAACGACGAAATATTAACATGAAATTACTTTTTGAAGTCGGTGCCAAACTAACTATACCTATAAGCGAGCGGTATGCTACTCTCCAAACGTACTAAGTAAGATCCGTCGAGTGCGATTCATAAAAGGTATATGTTTGGCACCAACTTCAAAAAGTAATTTCATGTTAATATTTCGTCGTTTAGTTGTAACTAAATAAGATAATAATTATTTTATACCTTTTAGTGTATTTTATTTGTTGCATTTAATTTTTTGAAGTCGGTTTTTATTTTTTTCTTAAAAATTATTTTTATTTTTTCTTTTAGTGATGTTATTAATAGTGATCATATCATCAGAACTTGACCAAATTAATATGACACCATCCCTAAGACACCCCTTTCGGATAAAAAAAGAACCATCGAAATCGGTTCATAAACAAAGAGGTTAGGTCTAAACAAACCTAATAAAAAAGGTCTAATACCTATGAAAAAAATACGAAAAAAAATGGGACCAATCGGAAGCTAGACTGGACTCAATGCAAAAAAAATTTCAAAAATCGGTTGAGAATTGGCGGAGATATGAGGTAACATAGGCACAAAAAAAAAAAAAAAATTCACTCGAATAGAGAACCTCCTCCTTTTTTGAAGTCGGTTAAAAAATGAAGGATATTTTTTTGAACAGCATCTCCTGGTTGAAAAGTCACCAACTGCCACTGATAGGTAGGTATGCTGTGGTTTTTTTTCATAATTTAAGGATTGAATTATTTATTAATATAAATATAAAACAAATAAGTCAAAGAGGGAATGAAAGTAAAAAAATATAAGAAAAAAGTGAGTTTTTCGAATTATGAAAAAATAAGTTGTTTTTTTTCTTCAAAATTCTACTTGTGCCCCAAGGGCAAAGTCTATTTAAAATGAAAATTTATTAAGGTTACCTTAGAACTTTTAAAGAACTTTCTGAGTTCTCAATTTAAAAATAAAACATTGATGATTGATTAGCATCATCTTTATTCCGCAGAAGTCTGTTTAGATTTCTCCTTTCTCCAAGTTGATCGGTAGATCCAGTTTATTTATTTTTTTTAGAAGAAATAAAGGAATAATGATAACTTGAGGACGTTTTATATAGAGATATGTGTTATAATATATTATACAAATAAAGAAGAGCTAAAATAAACGTGTAGATTTAGCTTTATTTACTTTTTCAACAATCCAAATAAATAATCAATAAAATATTGTAAACAAAACAAATGAATGATTAAACAATTAATTAATTAGATTTAATTGAGAGGGTCGGGTAGGCTAGGCGGTAGCATGTCAGCCAGCTAACCAAGAGGACCCGAGTTCGAATCCGACTCGAGGCATCCGGCTAAAATCTGACCCCCGAGGTAGAGACAAATTTAAATAAAATAATTAGTATCGTAAATGGCTTATGGCTAGAAAGGCCAAAAAAGCCAAAAAAAAAAAATAGTTTTAATTATGCTTTAAATATTTTGAATTAAAGTTAAAGAATAAGGGAAAATCTTATTATAAAAAAATACTTCTCAGAGATCTCGAATTTGTTTAAATTTAAATTCACACGAATTCACATTTCAGAGTGTATTTTTTTCATGATGGAAATGCAATAAGGTTCACCTAGATACACTTGAATTTTAGAAGAAAAATTAGTTTGTAGGCAAAGGATATGACGAATCATAATTTATTTTTTGAAAGGGTCAATAATCCCTGACTATCCATTATTAATTGACATGTAAGAACGTGCAAAAATCTAAAAGACAAGTCCTGACAAGTTTTAGAGCAGGAGAGAAATTATCAATTAATTGTGATTGTTCTAGAAAACCCCAATTCCTTGTCTCCTTATACTAGAATGATATAATTATAGACTTGGTTAGTGTCGTAGCAAATAAATTGCTGAAATAATAAATATTTTAGAAAATGAAAATATGAGAAGAAGAATTTTTAAATATTCGAAACTTCATTATTTTTTTATCTTATATAGTTGAGCTTATAATTTTGCTTTTAGTGAATTTTATTCTTGAAAAAAGCTTCACGTATTATACAAATGTACATTCATATTTCGAAAAAGGGAATAAATATATCTCTACATATAAATCTCAATGTTTTAAGGAAGTTTATGATTTTATCTTGGGCCACACTCATTGCAGTGCTGGACAGCCCTGGACTAAACAAACACTTGTTGTTAATTCTCCAGTCCAGGTCGTGCTATATGTCATTCAATGCGTCGTCTGATAGATAGGTCAATGCCAAATTACCATAGGCGGATTAAGCAAAGTACCTATTCCACAAGGAAAACTAGTACTTCACTATGACAAAAAATTAAACATACACATTGCACATTGTTACCCTGAAGAAGGAGAGAATAAATCTCCGAAACGTCGGTTTAACAAATAAATGTAAAATAATAAAACCTCTATAGTCTTATTTTTTACAACCACCGTGGACTGCTTTCATCAACATCCAATTGCATATTTATACCAGTCCGTCTCCTAAAGAAAATCTCTATCAATTAAACATAAATAATATTTTTATTTCAGTACATTGAAAGTGAATTTGATTATCATTTTGCAACCATTAGGTTTCTTTCTCCTCCGTACTCAGAACGCCTGGTAGCAGCCAGGTCCGCAACCAGCTTACCCAGCTGCCTAAGATTTAAAAACGCAATACTTCCACACTTACCGTATAATGGATAAGGACATAAGTGAAAGTAAAAATGAAGCTTTATTAAAATCTTGAATGAAAAAATTAAATATGTATTGTTTGGTGAATCGTTTCCATAATTTAATTAATTTATAAGATCTTAAGAATCTGGATAAATAAATTAAATTCAGAGTTTTATATTAAACAAGACTGACGTTTCGACACTATAATATATGTATTAAATAGAGTTATAAATAGATCTGATTGTGATTACACTGTGGTTGTTCTTTGTTTTAACTGTAAAGAAAAATTAATGTGTTTAAGAATAAGATAAATTAAAAAAGATTAATGTTTTTCACATAATAATTTCAGACAATTGCGTTGAAGAAGTAGCAAATAAAGTGAGGAAACGTCCGTAACTCTGAATTTAATTTAAGATCTTATAAATTAATATATGTATTACTGAGCAGTATTTATTTAATTGGTTAAAAAACTCGATAAATTGTTATTTAATTAAAAAAAAATAATTATACGGAATTTATTTATATACCTATATACACATAATCTGTGTACCACTAGAAATCTAGAAATGCAAAACTGGGTTCGGGGATGGGGATAGATGTGGGGGGTAAAGGGGTGGGGGTTCAGTTGTGGAGGATCCGGGGGTGGGGGCGAGGTGCTGGGTTTTGGGGGCGGGGTTTGGGGTGGGATGGGGCGGAATGGGGATGTAGTGGTGGAGGCGAGGCGCGTGGTTTCGGGGGGTCCAGGGGGCGTTTACTATATACATATTTGTAGCTTTTTTTAATTTGCCACGCATCGCTCGGTGGCATTCTGCTGGCCAAAAATTGGCCCTGAATAAAATTCTTGCCCCAGGCCGGCCATGTTTGAATTTGTTAATTTTATAAAAGCAATTATATATTAACCAGCTGTGAAATCCCGCCTTCGGCGTGCATCTTGCTGGTCGCGGTGCTAGGGCTACGCCCCTGGACTCCGAAGTGAATTTTTAAAATAGTAATTTAAATTTCTAATTTTAATAAATTTTATTTGTCATGAACTTTAAGTGGGTTTTAAAATTAAAAAAAATCACGTTGTTGCGCAAGCCGATTATATTAAAGATAAAAGTAAATAAATAGTTATATGCAATATTCATTTACTAGGAGTTAAGATTTCTAGGTCACTTGTTTCACATTAAAATTTACATCTTTTTTATTATTTTTATTTTTTTTAATTTTAATATGAAACAAGTGACCTAGAAATCTTAACTCATAGTAAATGAATATTTCATATAATATTTATTTACTTTTATCTTTATTAAAGACGAGCAGTACCTGGCTTGCCTACGGCACGCCCGGCCCTCCGGGCTGAGTGGCCCTGGCGGGCAGCGTCTCGAAATGTGATTATTAGCTGTCCGTAATTATATGTTTTGAAAAATTTTTTTTGAATATTGAATATTGATCAAAGAAAGATGAAAAAATATCATTAAATGCTTTATAAATACTTTATTAAAGCATGCAACCATTTATCTCGAAATTTTTTAATAATATATTTCAATATTTAAATTTATCTAAAAGTGTCTCTAAATTAATTATATATAATAATTTTAAAATTAATTTATCTACTAAAATTTCAAATGACCCGCGCAGTTATAAATTAAGAATTAATCTCATTATCCCATATTAAATCATATCTCATTAAAACTTATATTATAAATTAAATATATATAATATATATATTTTAAAATTAATTTGTCTACTAAAATTTTAAGAATTTATATTTTTCTTAAATTAAAAAAAAAATAATTTTCGCGGTATGAATTATTTCCAAAAATTAAATATATATTAATATATAATATATTTAAAATTAATAAATTTGTCTACTAAAATTTCAAATGAGACACGCCGTAAATCTAATATTCTAAGCTATATAATGGAATATATTAAAATATATAGAGATTTTATAGATAGAGAATATAGAGATTTTTATTTGAAAAATTTGACAATCTAACTATTAGTTGCTTTTTCTCCCACATCGTACGCTAAGGCGCCACAGGTACTGTCTGACAATGGCTTTTATATATAACAAGGGCTTTTATATATAATAATTATTATCAAAGTCAGAGAAAAAAATAGATGAAAAATCTGTTAAATAAAATATATAAAAAAATCAAAAGAGGTCATATATTAGATTCAAGATGGAATGGATTATTTTTAATTATATGTAGGAGGGTTGTTGATTTTCCCCTCGGGGATCGCGGTCCATTTAATCACTTTTTGTCAAAAAAACAATTTTTGAAGTGAAACTTCTTTAGCGACGTATCTATTTGAATTTATTTGTTACAATAAAGGGGAAATGACATAGTCGTAAATTAAATAGATATTTACTAATTATATTCATTTTAAAGCAAATTTCCAAAACTTTTGAGATCATCAAATTTTCAAGGAAAAGGATCGACATGAAAATTACACTGCTCAACAATAAAAATGTTTCTGGCTCAAAAATAGCTGATTCTTATGTATTTCCACCTATTGAATCCAAAAATCACCATACCAATTACTGATTAGCTCTTGTTTTGGAGAATTTATCGGTCTGAAAAGGTTATTTTGACCTAATTTTCGAGTCTCATTAGATATTAAACATCAATATTTGAAATCAAAATAATAATATATTAATTGTTGAGGTAATAGAAAACAGCTTCCCTTTGATTTTCAAAATTATCCTCTTGTTTGTAGCCTCAATTAGAACTCGAGTTATAACTAAAAAACTAAAACTAGGAGATTATAAAGGTTAATAAACATAGATAAAAACATATGGTCTTAGTTTTTAAGTTATAACTCGAGTTCTAATTGAGCTATAAACAAGTGGTAATTTGAGAGGAAGCTGTTTTCTATTACGTCAACAAAATATTTTGATTGCAAATATTGCTGTTTAATATCTAATAGAACTCGAAAATAAGGTCAAAATGGCCTTTTTCGTCGTTTTGGTCGATAGTATCTCAAAACTCTGACCTGTTGTAAAAAATCGGGAAAGTGGATGATAATCAACGTATAAAACTCTACTGGAATCCATTGTTACGTTTACAGGGAGAAATTTTTGTTTAATTTTTGAGCAGTGTGTTAATATTGATAATTTATTGTTATTTTTGAAAATGATTTTTTCCACATTTGTGTGAATAAAAAAAGACAATTATGAACCAGTTACAAAACGATTTTATGACAACACATAATAATAAAGTATCTATAAAACTTTTTTGGTGGAATCATTTAAGTTAAATCAATTGAAATAATTATAGGATAATAAAAATTCATTTGATAGGAGATAACATAGATATTATGTTAATTAAAATTAAAAAAACAAATAAATAAACAAGGATATACCTCCGATAGATATACAGGTGAGATTTCAGATAACTGGGGGTAAAATTTCTTATCAGTAAAGTAAGGTGCTTGGGAACAGTTGATGATAGCAAAATCAATAAGCCGATAATTGAATTGAAAAAGAGCATCATCGGATTTTGTTGGGAGGATGATCCATGGGGAAAGAAGCACTTGGTTGGGATACAAGAAGGGAATTAAGCAAATATTCCTCTTGAAACGAAACCAAGTTGAATACTCTCGGCCAGAGCTTACAATTAGAGAAAATTATAGAGATTTAATCGGGGGAACAGCATGAATAATGTAATTCCCGACTCGTCTTTATTAAAGCAGGGCTATTCTAAACCTTCAATCATGAATTGAAAAAGAGGGAAAAATTAAGATTAAAAAAAATATAATAGAGTGAATAATATAGGTGAGAAAAAGATTATATGTATGATAAATGTGATGCAAAGAATTCAAAAGAACATGGACACGGAACTTGCTCTCTTTAAGAGAAATTACAATTTACCCAGCCCTGTAGACTGCTCGTAAAGATAGAAGAAAATCCTATTTGTATTTTATTAATTAATCAGTAACTTCTAGCTAAAAACTTGTTCCGTCAGTCTATTTGTCATAATTGAATTTCCATCCCCCTTTTCTAGTGAGTTGATTTTCTACAAGTCAATTAGCACACTGATGGAACAAAGGAAAAATTATCTATTTATTGTATTTGCTCAAAAAAAAGGTCCACTGAAGAAGGAATATTGTGAAAATTTCCGAAATATTTGGATTAATTAAAAACCATTTAAATTAATTTTTTTTAAAAATGCTGAAAAATAAGCCTTTTATTTAACACCTATAAGAATCCTCAGCACCACCGTGAATTAAGATAATATTTTAGTGTCTAAATTGGTCTTAAATATGTAGGGTATGGTCAAGTATTGTAATCGTGCATGAAAAAAGTGTTTTTTTTCTTCTTTTTTTCGAAATATCTCAAAAACGGCTGAAACTATTTTGATTAAAAAAATTGAGCGAAACCATGGCATTTGGCTCTACAAAAAAGCTCTAATAAGTGAACATCGAAAAAATTATATTTTTCGAGATAATAATTGTTTTGTCAAAATGTCTGTTAGTCTGTCTGTTAGTTAGTCTGTGCGTTACCAAATTTTGTGGACGAGCTAGCTCAAAAACTAGTGTGAATTTCACAGGTAGTTTTGGTCCATTGAGATTAAGATCTGATTAGATTTTTGCATATATCGACCCAAAATTAAGGGGGGGTGGAGGGGGGTTAAAAATAAAAAATCTAGGCCATTTGACGAAACTAAACCAAATTTTGTATACATAATCAATGGGACCCCAGAAGTCTAAAAATGAAAAAAACTAAACGCCCAAAATGGGGGGGGGGGGGGAGGGGTGCATGGTTAAAAATTAAAATCTTGACCATTTGACCAAACTCAACCAAATTTTGTATACATAATCAGTGCGATCCCAGAAGTCTAAAAAGCAAAAACCCCTCCCCTACATGATTATAAATAATTTTATTAAATATTAAATATAAGTGAGGGGCCAGGTTGTATGGTAAAGTCAAGTGGATGGCCACATCAGAACACGTCAGCTTATTTTTTTTTCTTTTTTTCCACATCTAAATAACCGGTGACAACTAACCCCAATTCATGTGACAACCAACCCGGAGTCGGGGCAGGTTGTCACAAAAATTTACTCTAGGAGAATTTTTTTCCTGTAAAGCCAAATGCTGCTATGGCCTCAAATTTGTAGGAAAATATAACAACAAAAAACTTATTACGAGATAGGGAAAAGGGAAACTGTAAACACTATGCCTCTTCAAAAATTAAAAACCATAAAATCTGCCCTACTGTCAGATCAATAGGAAAATTTGAAAAAATAATTTTTAAGAATAAAATAAAAACCGACTTCAAAAAATTAAATGCAACAAATAAAATACACTAAAAGGTATAAAACAATTATTATCTTATTTAGCTACAACTAAACGACGAAATACTAACATGAAATTACTTTTTGAAGTCGGTACCAAACAAACTATACCTATAAGCGTACCCGCCAAACGTACTAAGTAAGATCCGTCGAGTGCGATTCATAAAAGGTATATATTTGGCACCAACTTCAAAAAGTAATTTCATGTTAATATTTCGTCGTTTAGTTGTAACTAAATAAGATAATAATTATTTTATACCTTTTAGTGGATTTTATTTCTTGCATTTAATTTTTTGAAGTCGGTTTTTATTTTTTTCTTAAAAATTATTTTTATTTTTCTCTTTTTATTGATGTTATTTAAAGTGATCATATCATCAGAACTTGACCAAATTAATATGACACCATCCCTAAGACACCCCCTTTCGGATAAAAAAAGAACCATCGAAATCGGTTCATAAACAAAGAGGTTAGGTCTAAACAAACCTAATAAAAAAGGTCTAATACCTATGAAAAAAAAACGAAAAAAAAATGGGACCAATCGGAAGCTAGACTGGACCCAATGCAAAAAAATTTTCAAAATCGGTTGAGAATTGGCGGAGATATGAGGTAACATAGGCACAAAAAAAAAAAAAATTCAGTCGAATAGAGAACCTCCTCCTTTTTTGAAGTCGGTTAAAAATAAATCGAAATGTCGAGTTTCGAAATATTTTTCTTTATTCTGGCTGCCTGATTCCGTTAATTTTATATAATTTAGAAAATTGCTTCAATGATTTCACAAAGTTTTTTTTTTCTTTCTTTTCACTCTTTGGAGAAGAGGGAATAAAAAATTAGTCTGGAATACTAGGAATAAAAAAAAAAAAAAAAAAAAAAATCACAAATCACTAAAATAAAAAAAATAAATAAAAAACAAAACAAAATGAGTGTCATTTTTTGATTAGCGAACAAAAAGCTTATATACAAAGCATGGAAACAAAATTATATATATAATAAAAAGACATTTAGAATAAACCCCATATGTAGGAATGGCGATATCGTATATGCGTTCATAAAAAAATGTAAATAACAAAAATTAATTAAGAAAAAAAAATGAGGTGGTGGTGGTGCCGAATAGAACGGCATTCGACCAGGATTTAATGTCAAGTTATTTGCAAAGGGAAACAAACGTTTGCATGAAGCTGAAATAAAACGACAGGACGCTTCCAATTAAGCGAGTACTATACTTTTAAAAGGAAAATAAATGATCCATTTTTTATTGTTTAAATTAAATGTGTGCGCTATTCCGGGCCGAGCACATATCTTTAAAGGCAATTGATTTAATAAATAAAAAAATAACCCATCAAAAAATACGGGACAAACAAACGGGATGGTTCCATTTAGAACAATAACGATTATTATTAATTTTACGGGCGTAAAAAAAACATAACATTTATTTTAATGTTTGGATTTAATGTAACATATTAACAAAATAATAAAAGATGAGCGTGTGGATGGAAAATTGAGTTGAATTCATACCCAGCTGCTGCGATTTTGTCGACATTTGATTCAAAATTTATTCTAGTTCAAATGACTAAATTGGTAGGAATTAAATGACAATTGAGTGTGTAGGCAGATTGGACGCAAATAATTAAGGCCTTCAATGGAATAGCAAAACAATCAGCGGAATAAAAAAGAATCTTCCTTGGAGTCTGTGTTTAACGAGTTAGCAGATCTTGTAAACAAACGCCAAACAGCAGATAAGCAATTCACTTAACACTGAAAGGCATTTACTATCAAATTGTATGCTTGTGTAGGCATTTTATTAGAAACATCGTTTAGGGCCGGTTGTATGTCGCAAAGTAAATGCTTTTTACAAATAACAAACTTTCAGTGCCTGTCATCTGATTGGCCATCCCAGTCCCTCCAATTTACCATCTTCCCTTTGTTAGTTGTAAAAAGCATTTACTTTGCGACATACAACCGGCCCTTAAAACCCAGACAAATTGGAACGAAAAAAGACCGCGCTGGCCAAAAAATATGTACAAGCTGGAAAGAATTTTCCGATTCTGGCTGGTGCTAAATTTTCGAGGGCCTAAAAGCACGTTTTTCAGATTTTCGCTTAAAACTCGAAAACAATGCGTCTTACAGAAAATATCACTCTCACCAAAATGAAAGAGCATAAAATTTAGTATCGAATAACGTACGTAAACGTTAAAATCGGTTAAGCTGTTTAGCCACAATCGATCGTCAAAGATAGGCACTTTTTTAACAACTTGGTGGAAAAGTGATTTATGCTCATTAGGTGGTTACAAGAAACCATTCTTCGAATTTTTGCAGGGCTGACCCCTATAATAGTTGCCAATTGGCTAAAAAATGAGATTGACAAAGTTTCATCTTAATTGGACAAGGGTATTTTTCCTTCATAAAATGACATCCACTCATCCTAGAAACTTGATTCTTGTCTCATTTTCTAGGAAATTTTGTTGGCTTGAAGTTTTACTAGAGTCACTTTTTTGTTAAAAATTTTAGATTTGAAGATATCAAGCATTTTCCAAAACCCGAACCCTCAAAATTGACCTCGAAGAGTGGTTTCTTGTGAGCATACATCACTTTTGTTGTCTTGTGGTAGCCGATAGAAATGTAATGCTGCTTTCGCTTTCAAAAAGCTTGCAAAGACTATCAACACATTATAAGATTTCGTATGCAACTGCAAAATACTATTCAACAATGAACAATCATTGCTCTTGGGAAAACTACATGTTTTACTCAGCAATACTACTGACGTTATGTGAACGATACACATTACAATGGTCCCTAAATTTGTTGTCGGTGATTCCAGTGGTGCTGTCGTGGTTGCCGATAGAAATAATTTAAATAAATTATATTTTAAAAAAACTAAAAAAAAGACGCTTCTAAAAAGTACAAAATAATGTAATACTTGATCAAAAAGTGTAGGACGCAGAAACATATACTTTTAAATAATTTCCACAAAGTGCCCCATACTTTTTGATTAAGTATTACATTATTCGTACTTTTAAGAAGCAGTTTTTTAGTTTTTTTAAACTATAATTTTTTTTTAACTTTTTAGTCTTAATTATTTTTATAGAGAAAAGTTTGCGGAATTTAACAGAATGAAATGTATTTTTTTTTTTTTTTTTTTTTTTGGCTTTTCGGCCATGGTAACCATAAGCCATTTACGATACTATTTATTTTTATTTTTAAATTTGTCTCTACCTCGGTTTTTTTTTTTTTTTTTTTAATTTCATTTAAATTGATTAGGTAAACAATTATTTTTATAGAGAAAAGTTTGCGGAATTTAACAGGACAAAGTCACATTGATTCCGCGACATTTCAGCCCCCGACAAAATATCCTTCAGACAAAATAACCCTTCTCCTCGTTAATCTTATGAGTAATGCAAATCGACTCCGGTTCGGTTGATATATATTAACCGAACCTCCGAAAGTTTAGTCCGGGCGGGGTGTGTTTCGGGCTCCCATTTTTTTTTCTAATCAAACACACATTGAAAACCGAACCAGCCAATCGTCGGGCGGGGTGTGTTTCGGGCTCCCATTTTTCCTAATCAAACACACATTGAAAACCGAACAGCCAATCGTCGGGTGGGGTGTGTTTCGGGCTCCCCTCCCATTTTTTCCTAATCAAACACACATTGAAAATCGAACCAGCCAATCGTCGGGCGGGGTGTGTAATGTGTTTGGGGCGCTATATTTTAGCCGAATATTATAATAATAATTAATAACGATAATGATTAATAACACTTTTAACAAACAATCAAAAATTGTGTAATGTAAACATAGACGATAAATAAGTAAATATATATAGATGATAAATACTATATTTTAGGTTAATTAGCCGCCAAAATATGAAAGTATGTTTATATTATTCAAAACTATGATTATAAGCTTCTCACTTAATCTCTTTTGTATTCTCCATTATACTGGAGAATATTTTGTCAGAAGATATTATGTCGGGGGATATTTTGTCGGGGGCTGAAATGTCGCGGTACCAGTCACATTGATACATACATACATACATACAGGTGAAGCTAATATAAAGCATGTAAAAACTAGTTGACAGAGGGTTGATTGTTGACGGTGAACAAAAGGATATGAAAATTTCTTAGGTAGAGTGTTGTATAAAAAATATCAAAAGAAAATGATCTCTTTTACAAGATTTATTAGAAAACCAGTTAAAAAGAGAAAATCTCGTTATACATTTAGCAGGTATCTCCCTCTCTCTCCCTAAAAATATAATGTAGGGAAATATATATTGATTAAATCTTACTCTCTCCTTTGTCAGGAATTCTTTAAATACTTTGTTTAAAATTCATGTCATTGGTCAAAGAAAATTCATAAGCTCAGGTAGATAAGATTCAGTTAAAAAAAAAAGTGAAAAAATCCGATAAACAAACAAGAAAGGGGAAGAATTTTCTTATATAAAATAATTTTTAAGAAAAAATAAAACAGACTTCAAAAAAATTAAATGCAACAAATAAAATACACTAAAAGATATAAAATAATCATTATCTTATTTAGTTACAACTAAACGACGAAATATTAATATGAAATCACTTTTTGAAGTCGGTGCCAAACATATACCTTTTATGAATCACACTCGACGGATCTTACTTAGTACGCTCGCTTATAGGTATAGTTTGTTTGGTACCGACATCAAAAAGTAATTTCATGTTAATATTTCATCGTTTAGTTGTAACTAAATAAGATAATAATTATTGTATACCTTTTAGTGTATTTTATTTGTTGAATTTAATTTTTTGAAATCGGTTTTATTTTTTCTTAAAAATTATTTTTATTTTTCTCTTTTTAGTGATGTTATTAATAGTGACTTAATATATGGTAATACCTTGCATGCATCTCGTAAGAGAAAGGGTCGGGCGAATGAATCAGAAAATAATAATAAAATTCAAATCATAAATATAGAAACGTTTGCGGGTTTTAAATGAATGTTTTAAAAAAAATTATTATAATTTCTATACCAAATGGTCATAAGAATTGGAGATTTGCGTTATTTCGTTGTTGATCATATCATCAGAACTTGATAAAATTAATATGGCACCATCCCTAAGATACATACAGAATCATCGAAATCGGTTCATAAACAAAGAAGTTAGGACTGAACAAACCTAACAAAAAATGTCTAATACCATTGAAAAAAAACGGGACCAATCGGAAGCTAGACTGAACCCAATACACAAAAAATCAAATCAAAATCGGTTCACAATTGGCGAAGATATGAGGTAACATAGACACAAAAAAATAAACTGCAACGGATCGTTGGTAAACTTTATCCAATGTACTATCTTATTCTAGGGTAAAGTACTTTAAAATATAATTTTACAAAAAACTTTATATGACCTTTTTTGTGGTCCTCAAAGTACTTAATTACAATATTAAATTTCATCAAAATTGGTTTAGTCATTTTCAAAATATTTAGAAATTAGAAAAAACTAAAAAAATACTGAAATAAAGTACTGTTTGTCGGCCGATATGTACCAAAAACTAATCATTTTGTTAAAATAATGGGAGGTTTTCAGTTTTATTTCAATCGGTGCAACGGTGGGGAAAAAATCGTGGACGGAAAAAACGATAACATACATACATCCGCACGCACTTTTTGGCCTCTCAACGAGACCCCATGTAATTTTTGGCAAAACCGTCACGTGCTAAAATTCAACCTAATTGAATACTACAATTTGTGACTTTAATTGAGTCCATGGGTTTCGTAGTCTTTACCTGAGGACCCTTTGAAGTCGCGCTTGCCGCGAGACCGATTACAATACTTTCCCCATGCTTCGCATTGGATAAATCAGTCTAATTGAGAACCTCCTCCTTTTTTGAAGTCGGTTAAAAAAATATGCTTTTTCATTCTCGTTGAGAGGAGATCTCAGCTCGATCTTGTTTACTTTTTCTTTTTCCAATTGGAATTAAAAATGGAACGGATGCAGGTTAATTGAGAACGAGAGTCGAAGACTAATCATGAACGGTTGGTTGTTAGTGCAGCCAGTGGGTTCGCTAAGTGGCGCAAATCGACACACACAGGGCCGGAAATAGTGCTGGGGTGGAGGAACTATGTAGGTAGGCAAACACAATGGACCCACGATTAACACTAAACGCCTAGTACAAGGGACCTGGCAAATTTAACACATTCAACACTAATTGATACATACTATATATAGACATATCTACATATTCTATAAATAAAAGCGATTTCAAAAACCAATGAAAATACTTTCTGAAGTCATAATTTAAGGTAGTTGTTTCGCGACAATACTAGCAAAAAGTTAATGCTAGAGTATATAGAACAGACAATAAGAATTCATAGTTCATAAGCCCAAAACTTTTTGCTGTTTATGTACCAATTCTAGCCAATTCCGTGCTCTTTTGACAAATTTGGCACCATTGTAAGAGATTAAATATTTTTATATTAAAATGACAGATAAAATACATTTTAAATTTCTATAAAAATCGTTTTGTTATTTTTTAACAAATGTAATCAACGCCTACGTTACACCTTATGAAAATTATAAATATCTAGCGCATGCATCTTTCGCTGGTTAAATAAATGCGCTGTTGCCAAATTGTTTTTTAGTCTAAATTTTTCATTATTTATTCCTTATTATCTCAGAAACTGTGTTGTAACCTTAGACCATGAAATATATAGATACGCCCTCTGCTACTCTACACACAGAGTGAAGTGAGGCCAACCTCGCCTACAGATGACGTCACGTTCTCGCAAAAATATCTTGGTTATATTAATTTAATATTAATTTGCGATTATTGGAATCCAAAATAAATATTCTAAACTACGATAAATTTATCTCAATGTATAATAATTCCTATAGTGGGCATGCTATTTCTGGGTGTTCCTACCTACAGATGACGTCAATTTCTATAGGAGATGTTGGCCTCACCAAATCGACACCAGGGCATGTCTATATATTTCATGGTCTAAGGTTGTAACTATGGATCAAAATTGTCTTAAAATATGTATTGGTTATTGTTTAATGTTGCTTTAGTTTTTTATAAAAATGGTAAGAAGGGTTTCTTATTTATAATTAAATATGTATGTAAATTTTCCGATATCCCGTATAGTGGCAATGTTAAAGAGCCTGAAAAACTCGATTTTTGAAATTTAATATCTCTGGAACTGTATTGTTCATAAATTTCGTTTTGCCACCAATCGATGCATAAGTATTTAAATAATAATCTGTATAAATTTCAAAAAAATCCTAAGAAAACGCATTTGGCGGAACAACTACATTAAATAACTGCAGTCGGGAACTCGATGTAAGCAACAACGAACACTGCCTTTTTAGCCTTTTTCTCCTTATCTTCACGATACAAGGGTCCACCACGGACTTCAGAGGTTGTACCTTCTTGGTGCAACTTCTTCTTGTACCAATATCATAATAAAAAAAAGCCCAGAGGATCCAAAAAGTGGTTCAGCTTACATTAATTGCGGGAAAATATTTTTTTTTCTAGGATCGTTTGGTATGGTGTGGGTATGCCAAATCTAAAGCCCGCTGCACACGAGGCTTTTTCCTCTACCTGTTTTTGTGATGGGAGCTCTGTTTTGCAATTTTGTGGCCTGTGGGATCGAAATGACGTCACTGTTGGCTGTCTTTCTGGCTAGCTTGCTTGATTAAAAAGATAGGACATGTTCTATTTTCCGGCTTGGTCCTGGGATGCTTTTGAGTGGGAGTAAGCAGACAAAAAAATTATTAAAACAAGCCTCGTGTGCAGCGGCCTTAAGTTTGAGACCTCGAAAGTATGATGGACAACTTTTGGTGGGCGAAAAACCTCGAAATTTCCGGACTTTTTCCAGTTTTTCGCTTATGACTCGAAAACATTTAATATTTTATAAATAACTGTTCTATGGTAAATTAAAGAGGACAAAATTTCGCGTCGATTAAAAAAAAAATACAAAATTGGTCCAGTAGTTGGATTTTTAATGGGGATTCAAAAAACAGCTTTTGAATATCCTAAAATTCGCACTTTTTTTATTTTTTCCCATTTTGACAATGAAAAAAGCACGTTTTCGACAAAGACTATTCTATACATTTTTAAACTAGATTAAATTTGATACAATCCAAACAAAAGTTCATATTAATTGGATAATGGTAACCCGTGTCGGAATGAGGTTGAAGTTTTGAAAAACTGGGATTTTTTTGGGAAAAAATCGCAGTTTTTCCTTTATAAAATGAAAACGACTCATCCTAGAACTTGATTCCTATCTCATTCTCTAGGAGATTTTTTTGTTGACTTGAATGTTTATGGCACTTGGACCACTTTAATGATAAAACTCTTAGATTTAAAGATATCCGGCATTTTCCATGACACTTTATTTGAATTGTAGCAAATTTAATCTAGTTAAAATGTATAGAGATGTTATTGGATAAAAATACTTGGTAGGTTTCACATTAAGATATAAAAAATAAATTCGTTTTATTTTTTTATATCTTAATGTGAAACCTACCAAGTATTTTTATCCAATAATTTTAAAAAATGTTTCACCAAATACTAACACCAAATTCCTTAAAAACTAGTATAGAGAGGCCTTTGTCGAAAACGTGCTCCTGAATGGTCAAAATGGGAAAAAAATCGAAATTTTGGGATATTCAAAATTGATCCGGGGGGCGCCTTTACCAACTAGGCCACGGATGATCCCGCCAGGAAGAATCTTTAGATTGAATGTCATTTTTCCTTTTCGCGGCTTTCTCTATTTAAAGTAAGAGTATAGTTACTTATGTTTTAAAAATTTATAATTCCAGTAGAAGACACTTTGAAGTCTCCTTCAATATTGGAAGAAAAGTAATTGAATTGAAAATTTAGAAATATTTATATATAACATTATTATTATTATTTGTTGCGTTTGGACCCTTGGGATCACGCAAAGCTTGATGTTTCTTTCTGGTTGGACCTTCCACGCCTCTATCTTTTTCCGGAACGTGTTATCGAGTTCCATGGTCAGGTAATTTTTCCTGGCCGGATGAGTGTGTTGATGTTAAAGGTGCCCAGGTATGTATGGATTTTTGGTGTTATTCTTCCATTGTTTCTTCCTTAACTTCGTGATGGTCCGGATCCCCCAGAATCTGAATGTCTGGTTGCCACTCGAGGGTGGGTGGATTGGTTACCACCTGGGGTATTGTTGTTATTGCCTCTCACGATTCATGGTTGCTTGTTACGAAATTTTTGCCCTGCGCATGCGCGAGGTTTTGTAGAACCAAAGACTGTCAGTTTCTGGACCCGAGGGGCCGGTTATTTATTATTTTCAAAAAAATTCCCTTTGCTTCTTTCTGGGATCGAACTGATGAAATTTAGGTTGATGTTCTCCTAATCGGATTAGAAAAGTTGGTGATTTAACCGATTGCGCTACCGACCCATCTTTTATATATAACAATTAATTGAAATTGAAAGTTATGAATTCATTACAAAGTGAAGAGAATATGGAATCAAATAACGATCGAGCGAAATATCCCTGGGTAAGGTAATAAATTTCGAATAGGACTTGGGGGAATATATATTCATCGTCGTCTTGTAAACTAGCATAGGAAACAATCCCGATGATGGATGAAGATGAGTTTTTGACTCGAAAGGCTTGGTGGAAAGATGTCGGAGGAGCGCCGATGTCGTCGATTTTCTTCAGAGGTGAAAACCTCTCTTGGTGGCGTAAAGCCGTGAAATTTGCTTTCCCAAAATAAGAATTGGCCCGGAGGCTTGTGAAAAATGCTTTTTAAAAATAAGAAATTGCCCTGAGGCGGTGAAAAATGCTTTCAACAAAATAAATGGCACAAGGCCCGAAATTTATTACTTCTTCGTGGTTACAAGATTTCGTACAGCGTTGTTTCTTTAATCGTTCCAAAGTCGACAGGCGAACTCTTGGAGAGCGTAAAACAGCTCTTCACACAGCGAGAGCTGAATTGCAACTGCCTGCTAATTACGGCTTCGTCTCTTTTATAGCCGTGGATTTAATTGGTAATTAAGGTGATTGGTTAATAATTTTTCCTAGATCGCGCTCGATTAATTATAAAAGGACGTGGTCTCCTTCTTCGCTAATTAGTCTTTCATAAGCCACGAATCGATTAACATCGAAAAATAAATTACATTTCTAATTGAAATAAAAAAAAGGCAGAAAATCGATCCCTACATTCTCCCCTTTCTCAATCAAGTTACGACTCGGAACTTATAACCAATCATCTTTTACATAGTTAAATATTTCAACTTAAAATTAATTTAGTTATTGTCTTTTCTTCTTTAAAACCGTTTAGGTATTTTTAACTTAATCATAAAATACAGAATTATTTTTTTTTTTTTTTTTACAATGAAATAGCACTTAAAACTAAACTTAACTATTGTTATTTTTTACAAAACAAATTGATCTTGAAAATTACTTGAACAAAAAAGAAAATTTTTATGCTTAAACTTAGTGTTTTTTAATTGTCTATTTCTTTGATTTTAACTTAAAAACTAACACTTTCACACACTAATTTTCACTTTTTTCTCACTTTTGCACATGACACTAAAAAAAAACACTTTCATATTATTTTCACAACACTTCACTCACTTATCTTGATTACACTCGAGTGACCAGGGCTTCATGTATTCAGCGCACGTAGAGGTGAAGATTGGTCCTTCGGTGAAAGCTTCCTTCTTGACGTCGTAGGTGTCGTTCATCTTCTTTCGGATGATTCGGTAAGGGCCAAGGAATTTAGGTTTAAGTTTACTGCCTGGGCCAACCTGTGTCCTCCTAATCGCTACAAGACCACCTACTTCGTATTGCCTTGGTGCACATCTTTTGGGGTCGTAAGTCTGTCTGTTTTCTTGTTGTATCTTTACGATTTGTTCTTTAGCTTGTTCTCTAAGTTTGTGTCGTTCTTTTTGGAAAGTTTTAACTACTTCTTCTTCGATCGCTTCCTTAATTTTAATTTCGGTGGGCATTTTTAATTTAACTCCCGTTAACAACTGGAAAGGTGTGGTGCCTATGCTTCGTTGATAAGTGGAATTAATAACTCGTTGTACGGTATCTATGTGCCTATACCACTGGCTTGGGTTATCTAGTGATAGTTTTGTTAGTACTGGTATAATAATGGCGTTAATTCTCTCTACTTGTCCGTTTGCACGTGGTAAACCCGCAGTGATTAGAAAATGATTTATATTTTCGGTGTGGCAGTAGTCTTTGAATTCTTGTGATGTGAATGCCGTGCCTTTGTCTGAAATTATATTACTGGGGCTTCCAAAAATCTTTTTCTGTGCATCTAGTTTTTGAATTACTTCTTTAGTCGTAGTTGATTTGGTAGGGTAAAGCCAAACAAATTTTGTAAATGCGTCTATTACTACCAAGATATGCTTATAGTTTTTATTCGTGGACTCTAGAGGGCCTATGTGATCAATATGGTAGGTGTGGAGGGGTGTACTCTCTTTATGTAATGGGTGTAAAAACCCTTCCTTTTTCCCTTGTTTTCGGTTTGCTAAAATGCACGGTACACAATTTCTAATAATCTTTTCAATTTTTTCTCTTGCTTTATGAATGTAATATTCTTTATTAATTAAGTCCTCCGTTTTCCTTACAGAAAAATGACCCTGTTCATGAGCGGATTTTATTATTTCGTCCTGCATTCGTTCGGGAAGTACTAATAATTCTTGATTATCTTTGATTATGTATAATACGTTATCCTTTAATAAATAGTCTTCGTAGGGTTGTTTTTTCAGGATTTCTTTAATTGCTTTTATACGATCGTCTTCGTCTTGTCTTTCAGAAATATTTTTAACTATAGAGGTATTTATAAACATAATTGGGTTTCTACTTAAGGCATCTACGTGTGGCATTCGTTTTCCTATTCTATGTTCTATGGTGTAGTCAAAGTCTGATAACAGTATTGCCCATCGTGCGATCTTGGCTGACAGATCCTTTTTGTACATTGTCTTTTGAAAAGCCGAACAATCCGTGATTATTTTAAAATGACGTCCCAATAGATAAACTCTCAATTTCTTTAGTGAATTGATTACTGCTAGAACTTCTAATTCATATGATGACAATTTCCTTTCGGTGTCAGTGGTTTTCTTGCTGAAATAATAGACAGGATGGAAATGGTTGTCGTCTAACGATTTCTGTAATAATATCGATCCGTACCCGTCAATAGATGCGTCTGTATGTAGTTCTATTTCTCCCTCTTGGTCGTAAATTTTCAGCACTGGTTTGTTTATCAAAGCTTTCTTTAATTGATCGAACGCTTCTTTTTCCTGTGGTCCAAATTGGAATTTTTGCTCTTTCTTTAATAAATTGCTTAGAGGCTTAGCAATGATGGAATAAAACGGTATAAACTTGCGGAAGTACCCGCTTAAACCCAAGTAGCTCTGTACCTGCTTGATCGTTTTTGGTTCAGGAAATTTCGCAATCGCTTTTACCTTGAACTCCGAGGGGAATAATTTACCATTTTCAATTTGATGGCCCAGAAATTCTACATTAGTTTTTACGAATTGGCATTTTTTCCAGTTTATCTCTAGCCCATATTCTTCAGCTCTGGCTACAACTGTCTTTAATCGTTCTACTGCTTCATCTTCGTTTTCGGATGGTATAATGAGATCGTCCATGTAGGGGAGTACCATGTTTTTAGCAATTAGATCTTGAAAAATGGTGTTGATGAATCTTTGAAAAATAGCCGGGGAATTGCATAAGCCAAATGGCACTTTGCGAAATTGATAATGTCCATTATGGGTTACGAATGCTGTGTATTTTTTACTTTCCTCATCCATTTCCACATGAAAGAATCCATTCTTTAAATCTAACGTTGAAAAATAACGGGCTTTCTGTAATCTATCCAGCTGGTCTTCAATTAACGGCAATGGATACCTATCTTTAATTATTTTATCGTTGATTTTGCGAAAATCGAAGCACACCCTATACGCTCCATTTTTTTCTTTACTATTACTGCTTGACTTGCATATTCCGATTGACATGGCTCTATAATGCCTTGTTCCAACCATTCCGTAACTTGATCGTCTAGAATTTTCCTTTCGCTAAAGGGTAATCTTCTAGGACTGAAGTATATAGGTTCCTCATCTTTCAAAATTAATTTCATTTTAATATTAGTCGATTTAATTCTTTTAGGGGTATAATCAGTTATCATCTGCATAATTGCTCCCCTTGTTTCTGATTTTACCCGCGAGTCTATATTAATTGTATTTTCCTCCGCTATGTCTATGTTAAAAATACTTAATTCCTCTACATCTTCTCTTCTTTTGTTTATACTAATTCCCTCTCTGTTTATTTTGATTTCCGCTTGTTCCGTTAAATCTATCCCTAGTATGGCTTGTTCTTTCATTAGGTCGTCCGAAACTACGTAGAAAGTTATATTGAATTCTTCTCCGTCTATTCGTATAATGGTTTTAAAGTACCCCTTAGTCTCTGCGCGAGATCTGGCGAATCCATTTAATGTTATGTTTGAACTTATTAACTGAGGTGATCCTATTTTCTTATAGGTGCTGCCGTTTATTAATGATAAACTAGCGCCTGTGTCTATTAGGGCGTTTACTGTTTCATTACCCATTGATATAGGTTTATAATTAATTTCTTTCTTTTGCTTGGTTATCGTAGCGATTCTGGTTTGAGGAGTCTTTTTGTTTAGTTCCTGTTTCTGCGGACAGGTGGCGGCTTTATGTCCGAATAGGTTACAATGGAAGCATTTATATCCTTGATGCTTTGTTGGACAAGTGTCATATACGTGTTGCTTTGACCCACAACTGCTACATCGTGCTGGCATTTGCCTTTTATTGCTACCTCTAGTTTCACTGATAACTGGTTGTTTGCTGTATGTTCTGTTGGTTATGCTAGGTGCTTTAGAAATAATTTCTGAGTAAATTTTTAATTTTTCTTTAAGTTCTTTTATTGTTTTTGCTCCGTATAATATCGTTTTATTGTGGCTGTTGTCCTGTATGCCATCTAGTATATATTCTATCAGCGCTTCGTCTTCTAAATTCCCTCTGCTTGCTAGCTCTCTCATAATTAGGAAATATTCGTATACGTGTTCGCCTCTTTGCAATTTTCTCCTAGCTAGCTGCTTGTGAATATCCGCGCTGTTTACTCGTAATGAAAATTCTTCTAATAATGCTTCTTTTAATTTTCCCCACGTATTAATGTGTCGCTCACTTTCAATGAATAATCTAGCTAGCCCCGTTATTAGTCGTCTGCCAAAGTTAAATAATTGTAGGCTACTCCAGCTTTGAATATTTGCCTCTGTTTCTATGTCTTGTACCCATTTTTCTATTGGATAGTTATCCGTTCCGTTGAATTTCTTTAATAATGGCTCTATATCTCGAAAGTCGATTGTACTGTGTTCATTGATTCTATTTTCTACTGTTCTGTCTTTAATATAACTTCCGTCTCCTATGGATTCTATTGAGATATCAGTTTTGATCAGCATGTTCCAAATTTTATTAATTAATTGATATTTATTGCTATGAGTCACTCCTAATATTTTTCCAAATGCATTTAATGTGTCATTGTCTAGTTTAGTTAAGAATTCTGTTTTTTCTTGGTAAGGTACTGACCCCTTCTCGAATTCAAAACCTGGGAATTTCTTTATTTTTTCCCTTCTATTCCTTACTCCTATTTCGTCGTACAGTAGGTAGTGTAGATTCTTTATTACATCTTCATCTGCTTCCCCAATTCGTTTAGCTACGTCTGGTGTATCTTTTAGCATTGGCATGATTGTGTGGTGGTCTTATTAGTGATAAGAGGGGTAGGTGTACAGGTGAGTAACCGTTGACCCTTACCTTGGTGTAATCCTTTTACGGCTGCTCTGGTTCTGCTGTTATCCACGAGTGGCGCTGCCGTCGTCGTGTTGTCTGGCCTTCGCTTGATCGCCTCAGTCGATAGCCGCTGCTGCTGCCTGCTACGTCGCCTGCCTTTGCTCGTCGCTTGGCTGCCGGGCGCGCTAAATGTGTTTGCCCGCGCAAAAACGGTCGGTGCCTCGAGACGAGTCAAGACAAACCTCCTTGGGTCCGAACCGAGATGGTCCAGCTCCGTCCGATAAAGCCTTTAACGAATCCGCGGCCGAGCCCCCAAATTTATAGGAAATAATCCCGATGATGGATGAAGATGAGTTTTTGACTCGAAAGGCTTGGTGGAAAGATGTCGGAGGAGCGCCGATGTCGTCGATTTTCTTCAGAGGTGAAAACCTCTCTTGGTGGCGTAAAGCCGTGAAATTTGCTTTCCCAAAATAAGAATTGGCCCGGAGGCTTGTGAAAAATGCTTTTTAAAAATAAGAAATTGCCCTGAGGCGGTGAAAAATGCTTTCAACAAAATAAATGGCACAAGGCCCGAAATTTATTACTTCTTCGTGGTTACAAGATTTCGTACAGCGTTGTTTCTTTAATCGGGCCGGTTATTTATTATTTTCAAATAAATTCACTTTGCTTCTTGCTGGTATCGAACTGATGAAGTCTAGGTTGATGTTCTCCTAATCGGATTAGAAAAGTTGGTGATTTAACCGATTGAGCTACCGACCCATCTTTTATATATAACAATTAATTGAAATTGAAAGTTATGAATTCATTACAAAGTGAAGAGAATATGGAATCAAATAACGATCGAGCGAAATATCCCTGGGTAAGGTAATAAATTTCGAATAGGACTTGGGGGAATATATATTCATCGTCGTCTTGTAAACTAGTGTAAATATAATATTGCGAATTGGAGAATACCAAGTTTATCAAATCGAATTAACCAGGATTGTAATGGCCCGGCCACAAGCACGCTTAATGCAGGTCGAAATGAAATAGTTGTTGCGGGCCTGTGGTTGTGGCTTTGTCCCGAACTCGGGCTGAATTTCATGCTAAGAATAACACACACTAGGTAAAATTAATTACAACTCTCGCGAGGTCGACGAAGACGTCGTCATCGGCGACGGCGGAGACCCAACCACCGGAAATGAGCCATGGTGCCCCTTATTTACACCCCCTTTGATATAAATAAATCGAAAACCAAGGGAGAGGAATTTATATATACGCATATATGTACAATACAAAAGTGAAATAACAACCGAGGGATTAATCAATTGAAGTAATGTTGGTGTCGATTTTCAAAGCAATTTGAAAAGCGGCTAATCAGCTTACCAATGAATTGGGCATACCTTGCGTACTCACTGATCTTAAAATGGAAACATAGAGGTGATAAAAGACTTCGATTTTAATTTATGATAGGCATAATTATAAGGTGTTAATTTAAATTAGAGTACAGGTAACCATCCTATAACAAGGTAGATATGTTATTAGATAAAAATACTTGGTAGGTTTCACATTAAGATATAAAAAAAAATAAAACGAATTTATTTTTGGAGAATCTTTAATCTCGATATATATATTTCGGGTGACTAACCATCTTCAGGAGAAACAGAAGGTAACTGGTCCAGGGTGGGTCCAGTTATCTTCTGTTTCTCCTGAAGATGGGTTAGTCACCCGAAATATATATATCGAGATTAAAGATTCTCCAAAAATAAATTCGTTTTATTTTTATTTTTTTATATCTTAATGTGAAACCTACCAAGTATTTTTATCTAATAATTTTAAAAAATGTTTCACCAAGTACCAACATCAAATTCCTTAAAAACTAAGGTAGATATGTTTCTAGAAAATGCCGTGTTGTGTGAAACTGTGTTTTTATTAACCGACTTCAAAAAAGGAGGAGGTTCTCTATTCGACTGAATTTTTTTTTTTTTTTTTTTTTTTGTGCCTTGTTACCTCATATCTCCGCCAATTCCCAACCGATTTTGAAAATTTTTTTTGCATTGGGTCCAGTCTAGCTTCCGATTGGTCCCTTTTTTTTTCGAATTTTTTTCATAGGTATTAGACCTTTTTTATTAGGTTTTATTAGGTTTGTTTAGACCTAACCTCTTTGTTTATGAACCGATTTCGATGGTTCTTTTTTTATCCGAAAGGGGGTGTCTTAGAGATGGTACAATATTAATTTGGTCAACTTCTGATGATATGATCACTATTAATAACATCACTAAAAAGAGAAAAATAAAAATAATTTTTAAGAAAAAAATAAAAACCGACTTCAAAAATTCAATGCAACAAATAAAATACACTAAAAGGTATAAAATAATTATTATCTTATTTAGTTACAACTAAACGACGAAATATTAACATGAAATTACTTTTTGAAGTTGGTGCCAAACATATACCTTTTATGAATCGCACTCGACGGATCTCACTTAGTACATTTGGCGGGTACGCTCGCTTATAGGTATAGTTTGTTTGGCACCGACTTCAAAAAGTAATTTCATGTTAATATTTCGTCGTTTAGTTGTAACTAAATAAGATAATAATTATTTTATACCTTTTAGTGTATTTTATTTGTTGCATTGAATTTTTGAAGTCGGTTTTTATTTTTTTCTTAAAAATTATTTTGAGACCCAGAGTCAGCACGAAAAGGGGGATTACGTTCCAAAAAGTTAATAAAAACCAACATTTTTTTTTTTTTAATTCCATATATAAGCAACAGCTGATGTGGCCATCCACATGACTTTATGCATGGTACCATACACCTGACTCTCATATATTTAATAGTACCTGGAACACCGAGCAATCGATGCACGGTAATTTTTTGATTCAGTTAAAAGCGATATATTAATATTATTTTTAATACTAAATTCAGGTAAAAGGGTCGATTTTTAATCGCAGCCAAAATAAAATGAAATTTATATTTATAATTTTTTTACAACGTTTACACCCGCTATAGCCACTCATCAAGACGTATCACTGGCCACAAAGTTTTGAATGTAATTGCAATTAAAAATAATATTACATATATTATTATATACACGGAGGTTCTTTCGTTGACCCTTTTAAATCCTGAAGAAGGAGGCACGATCCTTCGAATTGTCGGATTTTTTAAGAGAATGAAATTATTGATATTCTAATAAATTATTTTATAGAAAAATACTTTTAATTAAATAAATTGACAAATTCTAATATATAATAATATTTGTAAGGATCTATTAGGGGAATTTAAAATAAAAAAAAAAACAATTAATTTAATTAAAAGAAAATTGAAAAAAAAGTAATTATAAATTTTTATTCAAACAACCACCTGTGAATAATTATTTCAATTAACAAAAAATCCATCAAAAACAACTTAGCCGAAGATGAGACCGTGACAGATCGAATTGTCAACATAAAACCCACCTAACCCGTGAATTTTATTGAAATCATTAAAGCCGTTTTCGTAGATTGAATTAAAATAATTTATAAATGTTTATGAAAGGATACCCCCCACCCTTAATTTTGGGACCATTAGCAATTAATAATATCTTCTTTTAATTATGAGACTATTTTATTAGAAATAGCACATTTCTTAGATTTTTGTTTGAAAATATTTTTGACCCCCCCCCTCAATTTCACTTATTGAGTCATTTTCAGAAGTCCTCACTCTGAATTTTTCCAAAGTTAAAAAATCAAATTGATTCATTTATTTACAAGATTTCTAGAAACAGAATAATTATTATCTCTTTGCCGCCATCTTTCCCTAATACCCCAAACTTCATTCCTTCGAGACACAAATACTTAACTCCAACCCAACTCCCAAATATTTCAAAAATTCCAAATCCTTTCCCCTTAACTTTCCTAGATGCCTGAGCCAATTTAGACCTTAACATTACAATCTTTCTCTTTCATTAAAAAATAAATGAGGGATCACCAAAGTAGTATACCTACAAACTAATATTCAAAGTTTTTACTACAGGTAGCCCTCATACAACACGGTTTCGCTCTAACACGATAAAAAAATTGTGAAAACTTTTGTACAGCACTGTAGTTATAAGACTTGACCGTTTTTGTTTCTTGCATATAATGCTAATTTTGCAGCAATTTTACTGACGCATTCTCCGTTTTAACCGTCGTACTGAGGCAGCAATGATGAGGAAGAAATTTATCATGACCAAGTATTATAATCGTGCATGAAAAAAGTGGGGTTTTTATCTTCTTTTTTTCGAGATATCTCAAAAACGGCTGAAACTATTTTGATTAAAAAATTGGGCCAAATAATTGTTTTGTCAAAATGTCTGTTAGTACGTTAGTCTGTGCGTTATCAAATTTTTGTAGATGTACTAACTCAAAAACAAGTGTGAATATCAAAACGAAATTTCACGTGTAGTTTTAGTGAACTGAGATTAATAGCTGATTAGATTTTGGTTGAAATCGAACAAAAAATTAAGTAGGGTTGAAGGGGGGAGGGGGGTGTAAAAATTAAAATTATAAGATTTTCAAATTAAAAAAAAAAAAAAAAACGAGAAAAATGAAGTCGATATAAAATGGAAAAGTATGTATGTTTGTATGATCCAAACAATTTGATTGGCCAGTGCATAGCCAATGGCAAAGCGTTAAATTATTAGAACCATTCTGATTGGTCAGATATCGATCGTGCTTAGCCAATGCGTTAAATAAATATTTAAAAAAGGGCACTTCTGGAGCATCTAGTTATACCATAAAATGAACCTATAATAAATAAAAGAATTAATTTTTTCGGGAGACATATTGGGAGGGGGGGGGGGGCTGTTCAAAAAATGAGAATTATCAATATAAGTCTTTAAGACTTCAAAAGAAGACGAACTATTGCACATGAACCCTAAACAAAACTTGTAAGGTTCGGTTAAGATATATCCAGTTCGGATCGGTTCTTTGGTTCGTATATCTTCATATGGGCTGGTTTTTAGGCGGTTAGGTTGGCGTTATCCAGCCCGAAATGAAGGTATACGAACCGAAGAACCGAGCTGAACTGAATATATCTCAACTGAACCTTACAAGGTTTGTTTAGGGTTCATGTCGAATATTTCGTCTTCTATTGAAGGCTTAAAGACTTATATTGATAGTTCTCATTTTTTAAACACCTCCCCCCTCCATTATGTCCCCCTGAAAAAAATAATATCTTAACCTAACTGGCAAGGACTTTCACATCTGATCTTTGCTTTTACCGAAGATATTATCAATTGCTAATGGGCCCAAAATTAAGAAAGGGGAGGGGTTCTTTCATAAATAATTATAAATTATTTTAATGCAATATTAAATAAAAGGGAGTGGCCTGGTGTATGGTAAAGTCATATGGATGGCCACATCAGTTTATTTCTTCTAAATGGTTATTTTGAAAGTATCTATCTGATACAAATGAATTTTATAATAATTTTTTTTTTTTCATTAATATATCAAAGAATAATTGATAAATCAATGAGAATTGTTTTTGACTGTATTTGAAAAAGATATTTATCGCGAGACTACTGGGGATTACGCTATTGGAGTCTTAAGTCTGTACCAAGAGAGAAAAAGATGTGATCCACTTAGCTACAATCCAACGTCATTTGGCGTATAGCCCGCTAGACATTCGGATGGATCACCAAGTGAATTTGAAATCTCTTAAGACTCCGCAGACTCGAATAGCGTAATCCGCAGTAGTCTCGCGATAAATATCTTTTTCAAATATGCGCGGTCAAAAACAATTCTCATTGATACAATTTGATGGCTGTATATGTATATAATTAAGTAATGGAGAGAGAGATTTAATTAAAGCCGAAACGTTTTCTATAATTGGGAGTTTTTTATTCAGCAGAGGCTACCCATTGGCTGAATCCCTCTCCATTACTTAATTACAATTCTCATTGATTTATCAATTATTCTTTGATATATTAATGAGAAAAATTATAAAATTTATTTAAAATCATTATTTCAAGTTAGAAATTTATAAGTTCAAATATTATTTACATTTGATTCGCGATTGAATCAAATGTGGAAAACATTCGGTTGATACAAATGAATATTAATTTTCCTCATTAATATATCAAAGAATAATTGATACGTCAACGAGGATTATTTTGACCGCGCTGATTTGAAAAAATATATTTTTATCTCGCGAGACTACTGCGGATTACGCTATTGGAGTCTGCGGAGTATTAAGTCTGGACCAAGAGAGAAAAAGATGTGATCCACTTAGCTACAATCCAACGTCATTTCGCGTATAGCCCGCTAGACATTCGGATGGATCACCAAGTGAATTTGAAATCTCAGATGTTATATATTCGATCTCCCAGTCCAGAGCGCTAGATCTATTAGCATGTATGTTAGATGCCTGCCATTAATTAACTGAAGGTTTTCTACATTTGATTCTACATTCTAATGGCAGGCATCTAACATACATGAGTAATAGATCTAGCGTCTGGACTGGAGATCAGTATATAACATCTGAGATTTCAAATTCACTTTGAGTGTCATCAATGTCTAGCGGGCTATACGCGAAATGACGTTGGATTGATAACTAAGTGGATCACATCTTTTTCTGTCTTGGTCCAGACTTAATACTCCGCAGACTCCAATAGCGTAATCCGCAGTAGTCTCGCGAGATAAAAATATCTTTTTTCAAAATCAGCGCGGTCAAAATAATCCTCGTTGACGTATCAATTATTCTTTGATATATTAATGAGGAAAATTAATTTTTATTTAATATCATTATTTCAAGTTAAAAATATATAAGTTCAAATATTATTTTCACTCAATATTTGACAAAAATTCCCTACATTAGATTCGCGATTGAATCAAATGTAGAAAACCTTCCTTCAGTTGATACAAATGAGTTGAATAAAATAAAAAATAAAACCAATTAATATTTATAATGAGATTTAATTCGTTAATGTCATCTGTTTTCTCTTTTGATATCATTTATACTAATATCGGTCTAGAAGAATAAAATGAGCGTAATATTGAATTAGATTAAAATAAAAAAATGTGAATTTTTATTTTTATTTTGGTTTTGTGTTTAAAAAAGAGGTTGGAAAATATCCATTTAATATTAAATTGACAATCTCTCTCTCTCTGTGGGTGGAAATATTTGAAGAATTTTATTATATAAAAGCAAAAGAGTGCATTGAAATAAACAAAAGGCCTGTTCAAAAACAATTCCATTTCTCTCTATATGAGCTTGATAATAATGTTACTAGTAAATATATATAGTGTGTGTGTGTGTGTGTGGGTTTATATACATGTATATCAATGTAGATAGAATAGATCGGATAAATTTATTAGATTTTCTAAATCAGTTAATAATGATGATGACATCAAAGAGGGGTCCGGTGGGAATGCCGCCCGTCCAAAAATCTAGTTCACTCGTAAATAAATTTCAATACCCGAGAGCTTAATTGTATTGCGAAAGCTTTTGTTTAATATCACTGGCTTTTTGTTATTTAGATCGAGGATAACAACAGTGGAGCGTTAAAGCGGGTTTGCACACTGTAAATCTGATAGCGGCAGCCAGCCAGGCCTACAGCCCTACAGCCCTAACCTCAAATGAAAGGGAAGCAGCAGCCGAGGGGTGCATAGCAACCCCTTGACAATTAACGGATAAAGAGATCCTAATAAAAATTTAATTAATACAAGCGTTCGAGTTGGGGGAGGGGGGAGGGGGTCCTACCCCCCTTCTAATTGCCTTTGCCCCTTTTGTTAAGCTGGCAAATTTGGTAAAATGACTGACCCAAAGGTAAAAAAGCGATTTATTTATCATCAGCGGAGTGGCAAAAATAGTTTCCAGGGAAAAGAAAAACGTTCTAGAAATTAAGTGAAATAAGCAGACGTGTTCTGATGTGGCCATCCACTTTACTTTACCATACAACCTGGCCTTTCACTTATATTTAATATTTAATAAAATTATTTATAATCATATAGGGTAGGGGGGGGGGTTAGTTTTTGATTTTTAGACTCCTGGGAGCCCACTGATTATGTATACAAAATTTGGTTGAGTTTGGTACAAGGGCCTAGATTTTTTTATTTTTAACCCCACCTCCAGCCACCTTAATTTTGGGTCAATATGCACCAAAATCTAATCAGCTCTTAATCTCAATGGACAAAAACTAAGTGTGAAATTTTGTTTCGATATTCACACTAGTTTTTGAGCTAGCTTGTCCACACAAATTTATCAGTCATTATATCAGACGAAAAAAGCGGTGGGGGTCAAAAATGAAAATTCTAGACCTTTCGACCAAGCTCAACCAAATTGTGTATACATATTCTGTGGGTCCCAAAAAAGGCTAGAAATCCAAAACTAACCACCCAAAATAGGGGGGGGGGGGTCAAAAATGAAAGTCCTTTCGACCAAACTATATATACAAAAGGTGGTTAGTTTTTGCATTTCTATAGTCTTCTGAGGGTCCACAGAATATGTATACAAATTTGTTACAGTCTAACTAACAGACATTTTGACAAAACAATTATTATCTCAAAAAATATAATTTTTTAGATGTTCACTTATTAGGGCTTTTTTGTAGACCGAAATGGCATGGTTTTGCTGAATTTTTTTTAATCAAAATAGTTTCAGCCGTTTATGAGATATTTCGAAAAAAAAGAAGGAAAAAAAAAACACTTTTTTCATGCACGATTACAATACTTGACCATATGGTAAAGTAAAAAATAAAAATAAGATAAAAGAAGGGTCATTCCATATCCTAAGCATCCAGGCTCAGTGGAGTAGCCAGAAAATTTTCATGTGTGTGTGTGGGGGGGGGGGGGGGTCAATCCACAAAGCAAAATATTTAGTGGGAATTGTCCAGTTAAATGAGTTTTTACCCGAAAAGTTTTGGGGTAGTTGTAATTTCTTCGACTCTTCATGTTTTTGGGCGAGCTGAATCCGAATCTGAGGTTTGCTAACAAAATTTCGTGACGGAAGATTATTAAAAATGCGAAATAAAGTAAAAATTCTGATTTTATGGCGGTTTTTTGCTTATAACTCGAAAACTAACAACTTTACGTAAACAACCTGCCTATTCAAAATGAAAGTTCATAAAATTTTCTACAAATTTCATTATTTAGGTTTTTTTTTCTCCGGCCAAATGTTCGAGCTTAAGTGTTAGTTGAAAATTGGCGTATTTTTTCTGTTCTAGCAAATCCCAAAAACTCGCACTTTTTTTCGATTTTGACCATGAAGGAGCACGTTTTCGACAAAGATCACTCTATATATTTTTAAACTAGATTAAATTTTCTACAATTCAAACACAGTTTTATCTTAATTGGATAAAGTTCACCTGTGTCGCAATGAGGTTGAAGTTTGGAAAACTGCAATTTTTTGCAAAAGATCGCAGTTTTTCCTTCATAAAATGAAAACTCCTAATCGTAGAAACTTGATTTCTGTCTCATTCTCTAGGAGATTTTATTGACTTCAACATTTACTTGGACCACTTTTTTGATAAAACTCTTAGATTTATAGATATCCAGCATTTTCCATGACGCTTCTGACAATTCGGATCATTTTCTGTCATGGAAAATACTGGATATCTATAAATCTAAGACTTTATCAAAAAAGTGGTACAAGTAAACGTTCAAGTCAATAAAATTTCTTAGAGAATGAGACAGGAATCAAGTTTCTAGGATGAGTGGTTTTCATTTTATGAAGGAAAAATTGCGATGTTTTTTACAAAAAATTGCAGTTTTTGATGGAAAAACTGCCCCAAAGATAAAGAAAACTACTAATTCCGATCACAGTGAATTGCATTTTTGACGTTTCGATTATTATAGGTAACAATTACTGAAGAGATGGGAGAATCGATTTAATACTAGGTCTCACTTTTGGGAAACAACTTTTGATAAGTTTTTTAATGAAACTAATTATTAACAGGTGGTTGAATCAAAATAAAACAAATGGTTGATTAAATCAAAAACAAACACATTCATTACCGAGCGTCGTCCGGTGTTCCAGAGACTTAATTCATATATACGTAGATAATATTATTTGACATCATGGGGTTGGGTATCAACAAAATACCTTTTATACGTTTAGAAATACAGCAAATTTGGTAAAAATAACTGAGCAACGGTAAAAAGCGATTTATTTATCATCAACGGAGATTGAAAAATAGTTTCCAGGGAAAAGAAAAACGTTCTAGAAATTAAGTGAAAAAAAAGAAATAAAATAAAATAAAAGAAATGAAAACAGGAATTATGCTGCTGGTTGCGATGAGGAATGTTCGTTCCTCCGGAGAGAAAATGGAAATCCCGAGAAGTCCATTCTCCTCCTGTGTGTGAATGCCGACAAAAGAAAACATTCAATAAAAAACAAATTAAATAATCCTTTCTTTTGATTTAAACTGGAATAGATATTAAAAGATAAGGAATATAATTAGAGAGGATGTTATGATAAAACAGCCCAGGGGGGGGGGGGGGGTGAATTCAGCCGATAATAAAGTTTTATTTAATTAATTAGAAAAAAGACAAAAATTGTATAGGTCTTCCAATCAACTATTCATTTTACGGATATGAATTTAAATTTACGAACAGTTTTACAATTACAGGTTGTTCAAAATTGCCACAATTTTTCACAAGTCCACCACCTTTTTGCTCTCGAGGCCCTGGCTTATGCTCCCAATCGTTCTTATTCATACAACTTCCACTGGGTAAGCATCTCTTAGAATGTGTGTTATTCGCTAGTTGTATGGGCCTGAAAGGTAAGAATGTTCTGATAGCTAAAATTCATATCCTTACGTGTTCATTTCTTTAATTGTTTTTCTCTTTTATCCTGAAAGGTTCTTCCCTACTAGATCCAGAAACCACTCAAGGTTTTTCTTCAATATCGCTAAGCCGCGCTTAGCAAAAATATGTTTTTTGGCGCCCGCTCGCTTGGTGACCAACAAAACCTATATATTCCCTTGCCCACCCAGGCGGTAAGAAACCAACCTTTTTCTTTCTGAACAGATTCAGAAAAGGGCATTTTGGCGCTCAATATCTTGAGCAGCACCCACAGCCCACACACGGCGTATTCAATTTTGCGAAAGGCATCGCGGAACGGGAACCAGGCTCCAAATGGCCTGTACCTTTCCCAAACACTATTCTTGATCCATCTACAGCACTCCACAAATATAAAACCTTCCCCTTTGTTAATTGCTGAATAAATTTTATATAAACGTTAAATTGTTTTACCTTTTTATTTCATACAATTTTGAAGAGAACTAACCTTGTCTTCCCTCCATTTTTGTTCTTTTACAGGATATCATATATGTATAGTATTAATTAACTAGATAATCACAATAGCCCCTATCGAAACATTTCTTTTATTATAAAGTAAATAACAGCTTTCTTGAGGCCTTACAACCCTCATAACAAAAAGGAGCGATACTTTCAACACAGGTAACTAATTTCTTACAATCTAAATTTAAAATAGGATCTCTCTCAGATTTCCTTCTCCCTTTACTGATGTATTTATTCCTCTCTCTCTCTCTACTTCTGTTCTAGTTACACCCTGTTCATTTTTACATTCCATAAACGTAGACGATGTTTACTAAACATATACTTGAATACAAAATATATCAGACAACTTAAATTCTTTCAAATATATATATATAATATATATATATGTGTGTGTGTGTGTATTTATATACAAGTTTTTTTTAAGAAAGAATACAAGAATAAATTTTCCTTCCTGGATTTTATATAAAGGAAAAGCAAAATAATTGTTAAATCAAAAATTGGATATAGTATACGAGAAAACTATCAGCAACACGTAGCTT